>CM053029.1:502699579-502734215 GCA_028564925.1 Lithobates sylvaticus | reverse complement strand
GCCCGCCGCGGCCGCCACGAGGCCTGAGGCCTGGGAGCGCTGCCGGGTGCTAGGTGATGCCTGGGTCTCGCTGGGCCCCCCCGTGGACTTAACCCCTTTTGCCAATTTTCCCGCGGGTGTTGCGGCCCCCCTCGCCGACCGCTTAGCTGGCGGTTCGGCGTCTGAAACGGCCCCCATGTCCCCCTGCCTGCCAGTGGCCCGGCGCCCCTCGGGCGAATAACGGTCCGGCGGGCGGATCTGCCGCGCCCGGCTGCCGTGTGCCGCCCCCCCCCCTCCGCTCTCACCCCCGAGTGCTCGCTCAATCTGCTCCCTCATCCACGCTGCCCCATTCGCCGCCGCTGCCGCCCGGATATTCCCCAGGAGCTCCTCCATGCTTCCTGCTGCCAACTTTTCTCCTAACAGACTGAACTCAGGGGAGGATTGTTCCTCCCTTTCCTGTTGCCCAGCTCCACCCCCCTCTAATCCTTAAACGGCCATGCACCTTAAAGGCATGTGGACTTTTGTCATGTCAGCCCTGCGCTGATCACTACGTTCAAAGCTGCGGGCTGTTCTAGAATGCAAATCATTGGTGCATAGTATGGCAGGGAGAAGAACAGCCTGTCATCTGTAATCCTCTCTGCTGCTTTCAAAGAAAAACCTGGCACCTAAAAAAAAATTTGCCACACCCCCACTGCTTTGATTGATAACCTGGGTGAGGAGACAGAGGCAAAGGGGTCATGTCTCCTGCACCTCACCTCGACTGAGATAACAGCCGGCAATTTTCCTCAATGCTCACTATTACTGTTTTCTGAGAGCATAGCACGGGATTAGCTTTCAAAAGCTACTGGTGCCAGAAATTAAAAATATGTGCAGCCGTCGGGGTAGCTGCTATGTGTGTGTGGCTTGTGAGTACTTTACGCACACAACGCCAGTGCTATGTGTGCTGCTAAGCCGGCACTAGTCCTTTTTTTTGGGCCTGTGCGGCTGGGAGGTGGGTTGTGTGATATCACCAGTGTTGGTCATCTTACTTTAAAAAAGTAATTAGTTAAGTTACAAATTACTTCTCCCAAAAAAGTAATTGTGTTAGTAACTCAGTTACTACACTGGAAAAGTAATTAGTTACTAAGCAAAGTAACTGTGACTTTTTATTTTTCTAATTTTTTATTTTTCACACAGGAACAGGTCCCACATGGACCAACAGGTTACAACATAATATGATTGCAATACAAATACAAAAATAAACTTCGCATTATGACACGCTTAACATAACATCTTGAAAAAAAAAAAAAAAGAAATACTTCTTTGGCAGCTACCGGATATATGATGGTGTCAAATACCAATGTTGCATTGTGTAGTGTAGAATCTGTCCCGCTCTGCTAATGGAGCAGAGCAGGTTATTGTGAATTTGGTCTTTATAGAAAGGTTTTGCCTGTGTATGGAGAGTTTGGAGCGTATCTCGTCCTTGAGTGCAATCTACTTTTGTCTATTAGCATGTCCAGACTCAAACATGTCGGTCCCGCGGGGCCGGCTCCCTTTTTCCTTTTTAACTCCCCCCTTCAGGGGGGGAGGTCAGCGTAGAGAAAAGGTTAGTTAGTTAGAAAGGGGGGGAGGGGAAACCAGAGGGGGGAAGAGAGGGGGGGGCGGGGTGGACACGAGGGAAGGTACACCCCACGACCATGGTGCGCTGTTAGTGTGTTGTCAGAGAGTGTGATCGATTCTGTGATGGCATATACCCCATACTCCCAGGGATATATCTAACAACTCGTTTGTTCAAGTGACGTCTCCCGTCCTTCTCAAAGCCTGCCCTTCCTCTGAAAAAATGAACATAGACCAGAGCTGCCACGTCTTGGTGTATGTCTCCTGTCTCTTCTGTTCGGTTAGGATAAGGTCTTCCATCGTCCTTATTTCCTCCACTTTTTGAAGCCAAAGGTCGATGGACGGTGGAAGAGTAGATTTCCAGCAGAGGGGAATACAGGCCTTTGCTGCGTCTAGTAAATGGCGAATCACCGAATTTTTATATTTCCTGTCAGGGGTATCGGTTGCATGAAGGAGGAAGATTGCCGGGTCAGCGGGTATAATTCTTTCTGTCATTTTTTGTATTGTCTGGTGTATAACTTTCCAAAAGTGACTCAGTTTGGGGCACGACCAGAATATGTGCAGTATGTCCCCTTTCTCTGTCTGACAACGCCAGCATCTATCCGTTGTTGTCGGGAAAAATTTGTGGAGTATGGCTGGGGTTCTGTACCATCTAGACAGGATTTTGAAATTCGTCTCCTGTGTTTTTGCACATATTGAGGATTTGTGCGTGTACTTGAGGATTAACTGCCTCTTCACGCTGCTGAATTGGAGCCCTAGGTCTTGTTCCCATTTAAGTAAGCCCGGTGGGACAAAGTCCTCCGGCGGGGTAATCATAAGCGAGTATGTCAGTGAGAGTGTATGTGGTAGTACTCCTGAGTCATTACATAGTTCCTCCAGTGTTGTGAGCGGTTGGTTGTTACCTGTCGGGGGCTGTATCGTGTTTAGAAAGTGCTTCAGTTGCAGTGCTCTCATGAAGTCAAGTTTATATGGGCCTGTGGGGTCCGAGAGTTCGGCTACCGTTCTCCACCTCCCCCCGTCACTAAAGTGTGATGCTTGGTATAGTCCTGCCCCTAGCATGGACTGAAAGGGATCATCGTTGATACCCGGTGTAAAGAGGGGGTTTCCTAGTATGGGGTATATAGGGGAGTTCTGGGAGGAGAGGGAGGACTGTGAGATGATACGTGCACAGATCTGGGCCGTGTTACCTACTAACGGGTGTTGTTTAATCTCTGGCGGCAAACCACTGAAACACCATGGTATGCCTCATAGGGGAACTATACTCTGTGCCTGCTCCATTTGGGCCCAGAGTTTGGATTCCTGGTGTCTGCACCAGTCAAGTAATCTCCCCAAGTGTGTTGCTTGGTAGTATACTCTAAGGTTTGGTAGTGCCAGACCACCACAGCGCTTGGGAAGGACAAGCAGTGAGTTGGCCAGCCTAGGTCTTTTTTTTGCCCAGACAAAATCAGTAAACAATGTTTGAGTTTGTGTGACTTTTTATTTTAATATTCTTAGGGGCGGGTCTAGTATTACTGTAAGCAAGGGGCGTGTTCCCCCCTGCACGTCTATTTCCCCTCTGTACCCCCCTGCACGTCTGTTCCCCCCAACACATATATCTGTTTCCCCTCTGTACCCCACTACACATCTGTCCCCCCCCAACACACATATATCTGTTCCCCCTCTGTACCCCACTACACGTCTGTCCCCACCCACACACATATATCTGTTCCCCCTCTGTACATCTGTCACCCCCCAAACTCACGGATCGGATCATTTTTCGTATCAGCAAATAATAATTGAATTTGCAAAAACCTGTGAAAATTCCACCACCATAAAGCCCCCACTGTAATATCCACAATCTCCCCCACTGTAATATCCACAATCTCCCCCACTGTAATATCCACGTCATCTCCCCAACTGTAATATTGGCTGGGTATGGCTGGGCATGGCTGAGCATGGCTGGGTACGGCTGGGTATCGCCAAGTATGGCTGGGTATTACTGTGTATTGCAGAGTATGGCTGGGTATTACCGAGTATTGCAGAGTATGGCTGGGTATTACCGAGTATTGCAGAGTATGGCTGGGTATGGCAGAGTATTGGCAGGGTGTTGCAGAGTATTGGCAGGGTGTTGCAGAGTATTGGCAGGGTATTGCAGAGTATTGGCATGGTGTTGCAAAGTATTGGCATGGTGTTGCAGAGTATTGGCATGGTGTTGCAGAGTATTGTCAGGGTATTGCAGAGTATTGTCAGGGTATTGCAGGGTAGTGCAGAGTATTGGCAGAGTATTGGCAGGGTGTTGCAGAGTATTGGCAGGGTATTGCAGAGTATGGCTGGGTATTACAGAGTATGGCTGGGTATTACCGAGTATGGCTGGGTATGGCAGAGTATTGCAGAGTATTGGCAGGGTGTTGCAGAGTATTGACAGGGTGTTGGCAGCGTATTGCAGAGTATTGGCAGCTTATTGCAGAGTATTGGCAAGATATTGCAGAGCATTGTCAGGGTATTGCAAAGTATTGGCAGGGTACTGGCTTGGTATTGGCTGGGTATTGCAGACTATTGGCAGGGTATTGCAGGGTGTTGCAGAGTATTGTCAGGGTATTGCAGAGTATTGGCAGGGTATTGCAGGGTATTGGCAGGGTATTGCAGGGTGTTGCAGAGTATTGGCAGGATATTGCAGAGTATTGGCAAGGTATTGCAGAGTATTGTCAGGGTATTGCAGAGTATTGGCAGGGTATTGGCTGGGTATTGCAGAGTATTGGCAGGGTATTACAGTGCTGCCATCTCTCCCCTCCACTGTACAGATCTGTACACAGAGGGGAGAGAGGAACCGGCTTCATCTTGACACCGGTTTGTTTACAAGTGATCGCTCCGTCATTTGATGGAGCAATCACATTGTAAACGGCCGACGGGGGCACGAAGATGGCCGCCGCTCCGGAGCTAGGCCGGAGCCGCGGCCGACGGGTGCACCAAGATGGCCGCCGCTCCGGAGCTAGGCCGAAGCTGCGGCCTTTCCGCCCCAGTAATGGGAACGGCGTTACCGCGAGGGGAAGAGTAATCAGTTAGATTACTCGTTACCCTCTAAAGTAACGGTGTTACGTAACGCCGTTTACTTTAATTGCGTTAGTTACATCACTGGATATCACAACATGCCCACTGACCAGAGCTTTTTCAAAGGGCTTTTGCAGACAAGAGCGTGAAAATGTTGATGTAAACACTGACACTGAATTTCAAAAGAGCCAACTAAACTACGCTCCTTGCTAGAAGATATTAAATGGGCTAAAATCCTGGGTACAAAGAACATGGAGGAAAAATGGGAGTGCTTTAAGAGCACATTAAATAAAGGTATTGGCCAGTGCATCCCAATGGAAAATACATTTAAAAGAGCTAACAAAAGTCCTGGGTGGCTTAATGCCAACTTAAAAATGCCTATAAAAGCAAAGGAGAAGGCCTTCAAAAAATACAAGGCTGAGGGGGTCACCATCAGCATTCCAACTTTACAAAGAATGCAATAAGAAATGTAAGAGTGCAATCAAGGTGGCTAAGATAGACCACAAAAGGCACATAGCAGAGGAGAGTAAAAAAATAAAAAAATCACAAGAACTTCTTTAAGTATATAAATAGTAAGATAGTGAGGTCAGAAGATATTGGCCCCATAAAGGATGATAAAGGGATGGCGAAGGTTCTGAATTTATTCTTCTCCTCAGTCTTCACAAGGGAAACGGGTGATGGGGGGGTTCCATAACCAAGTCTGCAATGTTTATCTTCATAACACATAACAGGAAGCACCCTCATGGCTAACAGAGGCTGGGTATTACTGTGTATTGCAGAGTATGGCTGGGTATTACCGAGTATTGCAGAGTATGGCTCGGTATTACCGAGTATTGCAGAGTATGGCTGGGTATGGCAGGGTGTTGCAGAGTATTGGCAGGGTGTTGCAGAGTATTGGCAGGGTATTGCAGAGTATTGGCATGGTGTTGCAGAGTATTGGCATGGTGTTGCAGAGTATTGTCAGGGTATTGCAGAGTATTGTCAGGGTATTGCAGGGTAGTGCAGAGTATTGGCAGAGTATTGGCAGGGTGTTGCAGAGTATTGGCAGGGTATTACAGAGTATGGCAGAGTATGGCTGGGTATTACCGAGTATGGCTGGGTATGGCAGAGTATTGCAGAGTATTGGCAGGGTGTTGCAGAGTATTGACAGGGTGTTGGCAGCGTATTGCAGAGTATTGGCAGCTTATTGCAGAGTATTGGCAAGGTATTGCAGAGTATTGTCAGGGTATTGCAAAGTATTGGCAGGGTACTGGCTGGGTATTGCAGACTATTGGCAGGGTATTGCAGGGTGTTGCAGAGTATTGTCAGGGTATTGCAGGGTATTGGCTGGGTATTGCAGAGTATTGGCAGGGTATTGGCAGGGTATTGCAGGGTGTTGCAGAGTATTGGCAGGATATTGCAGTGTATTGGCAAGGTATTGCAGAGTATTGTCAGGGTATTGCAGAGTATTGGCAGGGTATTGGCTGGGTATTGCAGAGTATTGGCAGGGTATTACAGTGCTGCCATCTCTCCCCTCCACTGTACAGATCTGTACACAGAGGGGAGAGAGGAACCGGCGTCATCTTGACACCGGTTTGTTTACAAGTGATCGCTTCGTCATTTGACGGAGCAATCACATTGTAAACGGCCGACGGGGGCACCAAGATGGCCGCCGCTCCGGAGCTAGGCCGGAGCCGCGGCCGACGGGTGCACCAAGATGGCTGCCGCTCCGGAGCTAGGCCGAAGCTGCGGCCTTTCCGCCCCAGTAATGGGAACGGCGTTACCGCGAGGGGAAGAGTAATCAGTTAGATTACTCGTTACCCTCTAAAGTAATGGCGTAACACTGACACTGATTTTCCAAATGAGCCAACTAAACTACGCTCCTTGCTAGAAGATATTAAATGGGCTAAAATCCTGGGTACAAAGAACATGGAGGAAAAATGGGAGTGCTTTAAGAGCACATTAAATAAAGGTATTGGCCAGTGCATCCCAATGGAAAATACATTTAAAAGAGCTAACAAAAGTCCTGGGTGGCTTAATGCCAACTTAAAAATGCCTATAAAAGCAAAGGAGAAGGCCTTCAAAAAATACAAGGCTGAGGGGGTCACCATCAGCATTCCAACTTTACAAAGAATGCAATAAGAAATGTAAGAGTGCAATCAAGGTGGCTAAGATAGACCACAAAAGGCACATAGCAGAGGAGAGTAAAAAAATAAAAAAATCACAAGAAATTCTTTAAGTATATAAATAGTAAGATAGGGAGGTCAGAAGATATTGGCCCCATAAAGGATGATAAAGGGATGGCGAAGGTTCTGAATTTATTCTTCTCCTCAGTCTTCACAAGGGAAACGGGTGATGGGGGGGTTCCATAACCAAGTCTGCAATGTTTATCTTCATAACACATCACAGGAAGCACCCTCATGGCTAACAGAGGATAAAATTAGAAGTAGACTTGAAAAACTTAACATTAATAAGTCACCGGACCAGAAGGCTTGCACCCGTGGGTCCTTAAGGAACTCAGTCAGGGGATAGCCAGAACATTGTTCCTAATTTTTTATGGACAGGCTACTGACTGGAATGGTACCAGCTGATTGGATAGAAGCCAATGTAACACCAATATTTATTAAAGGTCCAAGATATATCCCTGGGAACTACAAGCCAGTTAGCCTAACATCAATAGTTTGTAAGCTCTTGGAGGGGATGTTAAGGGACTATATATACAAGATTTTAGTAATAAAAACTATATTATTAGCAGTAATCAGCATGGATTTATGAAGAATCGTTCTTGTCAGACCAATCTATTAACCTTCTATGAGGTGAGCTGCCATCTAGATAAAGGAAGGCCTGTAGATGTGGTGTATCTGGATTTTACAAAGGCATTTGATACAGTTCCCTATAAACGTTTACTGCACAAATAAAGGTCTGTCGGCATACACCAAAGGGTGAGTACATGGATTGAAAACTGGCTACAGGGGCAAGTCCAGAGGGTGGTGATAAATGGGGAGTATTCGGAATGGTCTGGTGTCGAAAATGGGGTCCCTCAGGGTTCTGTCCTGGGACCAATCCTATATAAATTAAATGATAGTTTATGAATAATTAAATAAACTCAACTGGGGTACGAGCCTATGCAGGCGAAACATGTAGGGTTAAATGCTTGCCTAAACTACCTGATTTTTGCGCCTTTTAAGAAAGCTTTTTTAAATATTTTACTTTCTGTTTGTGATTGCAAAATCCCAAATAAAACCCCTTTTTGTCCTTTGGTAATACACCATGAGGAGTTTCTCTCCCTGTTTTTGCCCTTCTTTTCTCCTTCCTTTGTGAGCTACCCACACTAGAGAACATCTCCCAGAGTCCCTTCACCTCTCTGCCTTGGGAATTGGAGAGTCTGCTGGGGGTGAGTATTGGAGACTCCTTCAGCTGCAGCAAACGGAAAACCTCCAAAGGACGTTTTTTTCCCTTTGATATCCGGTGGATCCGGTAACACGCCTGTTTGACTCACCACCGAGAGGTCTGTGAGTCCACCAACTCTGGTAAGAGTATCTCGATTATTCCATATTCTATGCTAAGGAGAAAGTTTGATTTCCCTTCAAGTCAGAATTGGCCACCACCATTGATTACCATCCTGAGACTGTACTACCACTCCCCCTTGCAATTACATCTTCAAAAGTTCCATTCACGGCTGACTGTGAACTAGCACTACATCACTGGTAGAACACAGCTAACCGATTGAACATTATAAAGAGGAGTATACCCTTGGAACCATATTCTGTGAACATAACCCACTATAGCCATTAAGATTGGTTGACTATAAAATCTACATATCTGTTTCCAAATAGAACGATATATATTTGCTATCTTTATATGCGTTTCGGTAAAATCGCATGACTGTTCTATATATGCGTTTTCCGAAATAGCATATTCTGTCTGACACTGAGAAATCCTGTCTCTTTAGGCAAATATCTAGCAGTGTTTTAAGTTGAATATAGCGATCTTATGACTGTTTTTTTTTTGTTTTTTTTTTGTTTTATGAACAATATCACAATTGTGTACAGCAGACTAGAATTTTCTATTTTTTGATATAAATTTGCACAGTCTGCCCCTACAGGGCTTGTGAGAACGCATTTTTTTTTTTTTTTCAAATAACATTTTTACATTGATTATTTTTTTTTTTTTTCAAATAACTTTTTATTAAATCAAAATTGACATACAACAGTCGAACAAAGTCTGTACATTGTGTCATATCAGAAGCAATAGGACCATAGTATGGCCAGTATACAGACAGGGGTAACAGATAACATTCTTTGTAGTAGAAACTCATGGTCTGATTCCTATGTAACTTTCCTGCTCTCATATAAGATACACTTATTGTCAGTGACCTGTGAGAGGCCATACTCAATAGTAGCAGTAAGAAAGTGCCAGTTTTATAGGTTAAAGAAAAGGGGGAGATGGAAAAGGGGGATAAAGAGGGTAGGGGGGTGGAGGGTGGAGATCGGGGTTCCAGCCCCGGCTCACGGCGGATCTTCATGGCGATGCCATTCCTCCCAGACCCTAGTGTGCGCGTCCAGTCTGTCATATAGTCTAGCTGTCATTTTTTCCATGATCTCTACGTCTTTGATTCTAGCGTATAGATCCTCCTGTGAGGGGGGGGTCAGTCGTTTCCAGTGCAGGGCTATCAGGCACCGTGCCGCAGTGATGACATGACTTAGGAGTTTCTTGGACGGTTTGGGGATGCGTAGTTGGGAGACTCCCAGTAGAAATAGTTTCGGGGACATGGGAATCTGTACCCCTAAGAGGCGGGACAGTAGTGACTGGGTCTCTGTCCAGAATGGCACTATCTTGGGGCAGTCCCAGTATATGTGGAAAAGAGTACCCCTGTCTTTCTGGCATCGCCAGCAGCGGTCAGAGCAGGACGGGTAAATGGCGTGGAGGATGTCGGGTGTCTGGTACCAGAAATACATAATCTTGTATGCGTTTTCCTTATATAAGGTGCAGTACGAGCTTTTAGCTGCTTGGGACCAAATCGCCTGCCATGTGGCTTCTGGTATCTCTTCTCCTAGGACCCTCTCCCAGCGGAGCATGTACGCATGTTTGCCCCGTTCGGGGATTGAGTAGAGGTTAAGCAGTCGGTAGATATCTGATATCAGGCCGCGACGTGCAGATCCCTCCAATATGATGCTCTCAAAGGGGGAGGGTGCCGAGAACTGGAGGTCCGGGGCGAATGATTGAGCGAAGTGCCTAATTTGCAGATAGCCATAGAATACCTGGCGAGGTAAGTCATATTTCGTTTGAAGCTGGGCAAATGAGTGCAATTTACGTGTTCTGGGGTCAACCAAATGACCGAAGTGAAAGAGGTTTTTTTCTGCCCAAGGAAGAGACATCTGGCGTGTAAGACCATCCGGGAGTGCTGGGTTATATAAAAAGGAAGTCATTAGTGATTTCTCTGAGCAGAGCTGATAGGGGTTGGCGAGTTTGCGCCATAATGATCTAAGTAAGGTCATTGACCCCAGGAGTCTCTCCGAGTTCACTTCTACCGTCGCGCCCCAGAGTAGGCTATTCGGGTGTGCAGGTGCCAACCATATCTTTTCGATTTCTGTCCATTTGTTGTATGCCCTTTGGGGGAACCAGGAAGTAATGGCTCGTAGTTGGGTTGCTTGGTAATACTTCACCAAGTCGGGGAATGCCAGGCCGCCGTCTCGGCGGGAGGCCACTAGCACTGATCGGGGGATCCTGTGTTTTTTGTAATTCCAGACAAAGCGTATCAAATCTGCTTGGAGTTTCCGTAACTGCGTGTATGGGACTGGGATAGGCAGTGTCTGGAATAGGTAAAGAAGTTTGGGGAGGATGGTCATCTTTATCGTCGCAACCCTACCTAGTAGCGAAATGTGGTGTGGTTTCCATTTTTGCAGTAGGTCGCGGATATGTTTAAATAGCGGGGGATAATTAGCCTGGTACAGGGATGAGTAGTTCGGGGTGAGGTACACTCCCAGGTATTTCAGGGCCGTGGTTTTTACATGGTATGGGTAGTTTTGGCGTATGCTCTGCGTGTCAGCATCTGACATGTTGAGCGGGAGAGCCTCTGACTTACTTGGGTTAATTTTGTAACCCGAGAGGGTTCTATACATGTCCAGTTCAACCTGGAGATTGGGAAGGGATATCATGGGTTGTGTGAGGGTAAGGATGATGTCATCCGCAAATAGTGCTAGCTTGAATTCCCTTCCTCTGACTGGTATCCCTCTAATGTTGGGGTTTGCGCGGATGGATGCCGCCAGGGGTTCAACGCACAGTGCAAACAACAGTGGGGAGAGTGGGCATCCCTGGCGAGTGCCATTCGCTATTGGAAAGGCTGAGGAGAGGGCGAAGGGTGTTTTAACTTGGGAAGTGGGGTTAGTGTAGATGTGTTGGATTGCTTGCATGAAGGGTCCCCGGAACCCCATGTAATGTAGGGTGGCGGACAGGAAGGGCCATCCAAGGCGATCAAACGCCTTTTCCGCGTCCAGGCTTAAAACCAAGGACGCGCGGCTCTCCCTGTTCGCCACCCCGATCAAGTCTATGACCCTTCTTGTGTTGTCACCCGCCTGTCGAAGGGGGACAAAGCCCACCTGGTCCTTGTGTATCAGGGATGGCAGTATCAGGTTTAGGCGTAGTGATAAGAGTTTCGTGAAGACTTTGAGGTCAGAGTTTAGGAGCGCTATGGGCCTGTAACTGGCCCAGATGGAAGGGTCTTTGTCCGGCTTTGGAATTAATGTGAGGAATGATCGTTGCATGTCTGTGGGGATAGGGGTCTGTTGGAGGAAGGCGTTAAAAAGTTTACACATATGGGGCAATAGGATGGGCATGAAGGTCTTGTAATATTCGTAGGGAAGCCCGTCGGGGCCCGGGGATTTTCGAGTGGGTAGGGATTTAATCACCTCTGAGAGTTCCTCTTCCAGGATGGGTGCATTAAGGGAGAGGAGGTCTGAGGGTTGAAGTCTCGGGATTCCGCTCCTAGCAAGGTACTGAGACATTTGGTCAGTTAGTTCAGGGGAGGAAGGATTGTGGGGTATCTCTGGGTTGTTATAGAGTGTAGTATAGAATTCTGCAAAGGTTTGAGCCACCTGCTGGGGATGGGATACCAAGTGTCCTTCCTTATCTTTTATTTGGTGTGGGGTGTTCATGTTCGACCTTTCAGCTAGTTTGCGGGCTAGTAGGGAGTGAGCCTTGTTCCCCTTGTCATAGTAGAGTTGTTTCAGTCTCCTCAGTGCTTTTTCAACCTGTCCAATCGCCAGGTCTTTGAGCGTCGTGCGGAGACATACAATCTTCCTAAGGAGGGGTATGGAGGGGGCGGACTGCAGTTTCTTTTCTAGGGACCTAAGTTCCCCCTCCGCCTTCTTTTTGGTGGCTATGGCGTCTTTCTTCATGGCCGATGCCAGAGCTATGCATCGACCGCGTAGAACCGCCTTGTGGGCTTCCCACAACGTGGGAATGGAGATTTCCGGGGTGTCATTCTCCAGGAAGTAGAGTTTTAGAGTAGAATCTAATTCTGTCTTGGACGGGAGATGTTGTGTTAGGAAGGTATTCAGCTGCCAATTATATGGTTTGTGATTGGGGGTGCCCAGCTTTAAGGAGATTGTTACAGGTGCATGGTCCGACCAAGAGATCGGGAGGATCTGTGCATTTTCCATAACTCTGAGCGTGGTACTGTTCACGAATAAGTAATCAATTCGGGTGTGGGTGTGATGGGGTGCTGAATAAAACGTGTACTGTCTCTCCCCGGGGTGCAATGCCCGCCAGGCGTCGAACAGGGCGTATCGTCTAGTGATTTGCCTAAATAGTTTAGCATCCCTAGTCGCTCTGATGTGTGTGCTGCGGGGTCCCACCGTGTGGCGGTCATGTACCGAGGAGAGGGCCATGTTAAAGTCCCCTCCCACTATCAAGTTTTCGCTGGGGGTTCGGTATACTCGCGCGAAGACCTTAGTGAGAAAGTGTATTTGGTGGGTATTGGGGGCATAGAGGTTGCATAGTGTAATCGCTTGATCTTGCCATTTGCCTCGGAGTATCATGAAGTGCCCTCTCGGGTCCACATAAGACTCCATGCATTGGAAGGGAGTTCCCTTCTTAAATAGGATGGCTACGCCTGCTCGCTTGCGGGGGTTGAATGCCTGATACACCTGGGGATAGCTTCTGGAGGCGAACGCAAAGGAGTCCCCTTTATTAAAGTGAGTCTCCTGTATCATAATTATATCCGCCTTAGAGTGCCGGAATTCTGTCAGAGCCAGACGTCTCTTCCTATTAGAGTTTAACCCATGTACATTTAAAGACATTACCTTCGCCATGATATTGGATATGTGCAAAAAAATAGATACTTATCTGATCCTGTCGCTGGGTGGTTGCATTTCCGGGTTGTAGGGATCGCCGCGAGCCGGGGATGGACTTGATTAGGTGACCGGAGATCAGGTCGAGGTGAGGGGGGCGTGGGAGGGATCGTAGTGGGAGCAGTTGGAAAGAAAAAGAGGGGGGAGAGAATACAGTTAGTACAACATACATTGAGAACTTCAAGTATTACATTCAGACTATGTAGGTCCTGCCCAAAACAGGGGTGGGTGAGTTCCAATAAGTCCAGTCGGTCAGCCGTAAAAACAACTGGTCGGCTGGACGTAGGGAAGCACTGAGTCATTATCGTACTAGCTTGTAGTACTCTATTTGCAGAAGAGCTGAGGAACTTCAGGGAGACCATCAGGGTGGTCTGCTAGGGGGGCCGGGTGATCGGAAGGCAAACCTCTCTCATGACTTCATAACAATGAAGTGCCCGGTTTGTATAAACTATGCAAAAGCTAGGTAGCTGGTGTCTATGGGGATGTGGGGGGTAAAGGGGTGCATCAATTTCTATTGGCAGGCAGTCCATTAGGTACAGGGTCCCTGGCTGGGAGAGACAGGTATGGGGAACCTGTTCTCCTCAGGTCTTCTTGGGCTTAGGCGCTTTATGCGGTGTGCCTGGAGCTCTGGAACGCTTGGCTGGAAGAAGCTTCTGCCATGTTGAGGGTGGTGGGGGTGGGGTGGCCACCAAATCCCACTCTTGCAAACGGGGAACCGGGAGTTCCAAAGTGTTGCAGAAGGCTTCTAAGTCCTCTGGGTATCGCAGTATTGCGGACTGCCCTTCTCTGCGTGCTGTCAGGCTAAATGGAAAGCCCCATCTGTAGATAATATTCTTTTCCTGCAGAAGGAGGAGGAGGGGCTGTAGGAGCCTGCGCTTCTGCAGGGTGATCCAGGAGAGATCTGGATAGAGCTGAATCTGTGTGTTTTCGAAGACCACTTTGCGGGCCATCCGAGCCTTGCGCATCACCTCCTCCTTTAGCGGGTATGAGTTGACTCTGCAGATTACGTCCCGTGGTTTGGTGGTCATCCCTTTGGGGCGTAGGGCCCGGTGAGCTCTGTCCATTTCTATAGGGGCGTCTGGGGGGTCACCCAGTAGGTCGTTAAACAGGTTTTGTAGGATTTCGTGCAGGTTCTCAGGACCTTCAGATTCTGGGAGTCCTCTGACGCGGATATTATTCCTGCGCCCCCTATTGTCGAGGTCCTCGATATGCCGTTGCATATCTCTCAAGAGTATTCGGTGGTCTGCGCCTTGCAATTGCGTACGGTGCACTGCCTGTTTAGTTTCCTGTATCTCCTCCTCCGCCATTTCTACCCTGTCCGCCAGGTGTTTGAAATTAGTTTGGAGTGCCTGGATTTCTGCTCTGCATGTAGTTTTAACATCTTCTATTAATTGTTTAAAGTCCTCCTTTGTCGGCATAGCTTGAAGGCAGGCCTGCCACGTGAAGGGTGAGGGTTCATGGGGGTCTCTTGGTACCTGTATAGAGTTTGGTGCGGGTCTGTGACGTTGGATGGGTGTCCCGTTTTGGGACTGTGCTGTGTTCTGCTGCTGGGGACTCCATGCACCGCTCTCCCATCTCTGTTGTGTGTTTGAGTGTTGGAGTATTACCCCCCCTTCCGTGCATGAGGGGGAGCAGGTCTGGTCATAGGCGACTGCTAACTCTGTGGTCTCTGCCGCTGACTTCCATCCCCTGGGTTCTGGCTGATGCTGGGCCCTTGGATCATGGGCTGATATTGCGTAGGGGGCTTGCTGGGCTTTGTTGTGCCCCTGCCGGTCCATGAGTGATTATTATTAACACACCTGCTACGCATCTCCGCCCATAGGGTCTGAATCCTCTATGCGGCTTTATGCAAAACAGGAACACTCATTTCTCATTGTTGCACTCTAGGGACACATTTCCCATTACTTCACGTTCGCATTTTCCTTTTCACACAAGCGCTGCACTTTTATAATTCCATAAACCAAGATATAGTAACACGCTGCATTTTTTTATTTATATAGACTATTAAATAGTGCAAGTTAATGGGGATAGATAGATATCAGGTTTACAACCACATTAAATTACTTATCAATAGGAAGCCTGAGGATGGGAGGATACACACAAACACCTTGATTAACCATTTCAGCCCCGTAAGGTTTTAGCCCCTTAATGACCAGGCCATTTTTTGCAATACGGCACTGCATTACTTTTTTCCCACAAATAGAGCTTTGATCACCTCTGCGGTTTTTATTTTTTGCGCTATAAACAAAAAAAGACCATCAATTTAGAAAAATAAAAAAAACAATATTTTTTTACTTTCTGCTATAATACATATCCAAAAAAAAAAAAAGAATTGTCAAAAAAAAATTAAATCGAATTTCTTCATCAATTTAGGCCAATATGTATTCTTTTACATATTTTTGGTAAAAAAAAAATCCCAAAGAGCGTACAGTATATTAATTGGTTTGCACAAAAGTTTTAGCATCTACAAACTATGGGATATTTTTATGGACTTTTAATTTTCTTATTGTTTTTACTGGTAATGACAGCGATCAGCAATTTTTTTGCAGGACTTCGACATTGCGGCTGACAAATCTGACACTAAGTGACACTTTTTGGGGACCAGTGACACCAACACAGTGATCAGTGCTAAGAAAAAAATGCACTGTTACTGTTGTTAACAACAGGGTTGATCAAAGGGTTAAGTGTGTTCCCTGGGAGTGAATCCTAACTGTGTGGGGGGTGGACTGACAGGAAGAACACAGAGATCTTTGTTCCTGCTGACAAGGCTTAGAAGATCTCTGTGTACTTCCCTGTCAGAACGGGGATCTGCCTTGTTTGCATAGGCAGATCGCAGTTCTGCCTCTCTGGGGAACGAATATATATGCAGTGGGCAGTCTTTAAGTGGTTAAATTAAGTTCACATCAGAAGCCTCCCTTCACATCAGAAGTCCCACCAACACATCAGAGTCCCCCTTAATGCCAGAGGCCCCATTCCATCAGAGGTCCTTCCACACGTCAGAGTTCCCCCATCACATCAAAGTCTCCTCTATACATCAGAGGCTTCTGTCACCAGAGTCTCTCCTATACAGAGAGTCCCCAATCACATTAGAGTCCCTTCTATACCTGAGATCCACCTTTCACATCAGTGTATCCCCATGACAGAGTCCCTATATCTCATTAGAGTCTCCCCATAACCACAGCACCCCCACCCCCCCTGAATTAGAGTCCTTCCATATATCTTTGATCCGGGGAAAACTGGGTCTTGTGCTGGTGGCACCCCAGTGGAACTCAAAGGCACACAGGCTGAGAAACACTATCATACACAATTAACTTAAAACTCAAAATTAATATTTGTTTTTACGGTTTATTTTAATTAGCTTCTCTCTCTTCAGATGTAAAATGTACAGATATTTGTCACCAACTACATTCTTGTTGGTCTTTCGCCGTTTTGTATGTTTTTCTTTTCCCTCTAATGGAAATTATAACTCATCAGGCTTTTACTTAATCTCTGCTTTAGTTTGGATACGAATGAACATAAAGTCTCTTACTGTTTCCACTATTTCATTAATCCTGATCATCTCACAGCCTGAATTCTGGGAAGACGGTTATTCCAAATTTCCAAATGTACAAATACTGTCAGGCAGCTGGAGGTTGGGAAGGGGTTAATCTTGGTGGTGGGCCTGTGCTCATGGATATCTCTCATTCCTTTGCTTCTTGTATTATAAACAGCAGTTATACGTTACAAACAAAACCTTTTAAAGGCAGGGAACGTTGTGACGACGTCATGGTAGAACAACAAGGCTCTTGAGAAGAGCGATACCTTCTGTGCTAAGCAAATGCAATTGTGGTTCACACCAAAGCTTCAAGAGGTTATTACATTAAAGCACATCTGTCACATGTGAAACCATAGCTTTGCATTTGATGATAGACTAAAGCTATCATGGTACCGATGCAGAATAATCAGTAACGGAGTATCAGCAACTCTGGTATATTTCATTTAAATGTTTGACAGCTTATCAGCTACATAGGAACTGCATAGATGACTGTATCTATACAGCATACATAGTATGTGAAAACCAAACGTCAGTATTTTTACTGGCAGGCAATTTTCTCCTGCCAGTAAATGCCAGTAAAAGTAAAAGGTTGCCAGTAAAAAATATGGCTGTGACACTCGGCTTGGTCCGGAGCCGGCTGAGACCATCCGAGTGCTAGCTACAATGTGATCGGGCGGCTCTGGCGGAGGCGGTGCCTAAGCATGTAGTGTGATATCATGATGCAATGGAGCCAAGCAGAGGGGCCAGAGCCACGTGTGCGGGTCTGCGGTATAGGAGCAAGGCGGGCTGGGCCTGGGGCTGTCAGTGCTGTTCTGGAGGGGACGTTTTGTGTCGGTGAGGTCTCGTCATCATCTGTGCTGCTGCACTCTGCTGCCAGTGTCACTGTGAGAGTGAATTTTATGTGTGTGCTGCCCATTCTAATTTCTGTCCTGTCCCTGAGATACTTACTTACTATATCAAAAATAAAATAAGAAATATGTTTTTTGCCTTATTATTTACCTTAATTCATATTGCTAATTGCAAATTGTATTTGTTTGTAGCCTAAATACTCTAATTTGCACTTAAAACTGTAATTTTGTTACTTTTGGAAATGCCATTAAAAACTCGGATGTGCCAGTAAATTTTGGGTGTTGTGTCAGTAAATTTGAATCTGGTAGGTTGGCAACACTGGTCATTACCACATCAATAGATCTTCCAATTGGAACTCTTTCAATGGGGACACTTGTATTGGTGATAACTGTGCCAGAAGAGATTTCTCTTCACAAATTTCCTCTAACTTCCTGTTTTGTCTCTTTAACCGCTTCAATACCGCGCTATAGTCATATGACGCCCACAAGGTGGATCTACCATCCTGGGTGGGCGTCATATGACGTCCTCGCATTCCCGGCCGCCTGGGGGGCGTGCGCGCGCCGCCGGGCGGCGCGCGCGCCCGCAGCATCGCTCGGGACCCGGTGCGAGTGCCCGGCGTCCGCGATGTCCGCCGGGCACCCGCGATTGCCCGTTAAAACAACGGGACCGGGCGGGACCGTGGAGCTGTGTGTGTAAACACACAGCTCCACAACCTGTCAGCGAGGAGGAGACCGATCATGTGATCCCAGTACGGAGGAACACATGATAGGTCTCCTCCCCTTGAGTCCCCTCCCCCCACAGTTAGAATCACTTCTATTAGGGAACACATTAACCCCTGCAGCGCCCCCTAGTGTTAACCCCTTCCCTGCCAGTCACATTTACACAGTAATCATTGCAATTTTATAGCAACGATCGCTGTGTAAATGTGAATGGTTCCAAAAATGTGTCAAAAGTGTCCGAAGTGTCCGCCGCAATGTCGCAGTCACGAAAAAAAAATCGCAGATCGCCGCCATTACTAGTAAAAAAATAAATAAAAAAATTCAATAAATCTATCCCCTATTTTGTAGACGCTATAACTTCTGCGCAAACCGATCAATATACGCGATTTTTTTTACCAAAAATATGTAGAAGAATACGAATCGGCCTAAACTGAGGAAAAAAATAGTTTTTTTTTTTTAAAAAATGGGATATTTATTATAGCAAAAAGTAAAAAATATTGTGTTTTTTTTCAAAATTGTCGCTCTTCTTTTGTTTATAGCGCAAAAAATAAAAACCGCAGGGGCGATCAAATACCACCAAAAGAAAGCTCTATTTGTGGGAAAAAAAGGACGTCAATTTTGTTTGGGTGTAACGTCGCACAACCGCGCAATTGTCAGTTAAAGCGACGCAGTGCCGAATCGCAAAAAGTGCTCTGGTAAGGAAGGGTGTTTAAAAGCCCTGTATTGAAGTGGTTAAAAGGAAGTGAAGTATAAGCTCCCAAATGGGACATAGAAAACAAAAAATCAAATTGACGGGTTTTAACCATTCACTACTCTTTCAAAAACGACACAAAATAGACGACACAATTGCCACCTTGTGTAAAAAATCAATATATGGTGTTGCACTCCAGATAAATATAAGCAATAGATTCTCTAAAAGTAAAATATATATCTGTGGATAGATATAAACAATAAAATCCTCTAAATAAAATTATATCTGAGTGTGGAAATCTTGCTAAAGCGAATAATATTTGTGCTAGAAACAGCAAAATAAATAAATGTGCTAAAACATGGGATGATATTTAGATGCAGCAAATAAACACACTGGTGTTCAAATCCTAATCAGAGTGAATCTGTGCAAAATGGTGCAATAAATAAGCAAAAAGAAAGGACTGCGTCAGTGATCCAAAGTGTAAACAGAATGTGCAAAAAAGTATATATCTATGCAAAAATGCAATACAATATATATATATATATATATATATATATATATATATATATATAAATAAATATCAAAATATATAAAAAATATATATGCAGTGCAAACGGTGATTGTCCAGAAAAATGGGTAAATATAAAGTGCGACAAGAAAAAAATCATCCACAGGGTTGTAATGTGGCTGTGTCAAACTAGGTGGCAAGTAATGTCCACAGAAATGGTGAATCTCCTTTTAAATGGAGTGTGATGGATGAAGTCCGTCCAAAGATGCAGGGGAGATAGCACTCTATGACTCGATGTGTGCGAGGTGATCCAAACCGTACTCCTCTGGGTGCCCGCAAATAACGGATGCAGTGGCTCCTCACCTCACTGCTGTAAGATAAACAGCATAGATCAATATTGCTCTCCTGAGCCCTGTATCCTGGGTGTGTATTGGGGCTTGGTTTGTCACTCTCACCACATTAGAGGTATAGGTAAAGAGGTAGTGCTGCGCTGTATAATAAAGCTGTAGAGACTAAGGTATATTAAATAGGTATGCACACAAGTAAGTGCTGATTATGCAGAAGATAGAGGATGGTGTGAATTTTTGTGCATAAATCACATAAAATCGCATAAACGTGACATAGCTTAAAATTGCATAAAGTTGCATGAAATCGCATAAAACATCATATTCAAAAGATAAATCCGTGAAAGGTGTGAATTTTTGTGCATAAATCACAAAAAATCGCATAGACGTGACATAGCTTAAAATTGCATTAAATCGCATGAAATCGCATAAAACATCATATTCAAAGAATAAATCCGTGAGAGGTGTGCAGAGGTGTATCAAGTGAGAATGATGTGGGTAAATCACATAAAATCATATAAAAATGACATCTCTTGTAATTGCATAGAAACGCATAAAAATCGCATAAAATTGCGTCAAGTGTCACATTTAAAATAAGGTGAATCTGTGATGGGCGTGCATAAAGTGCTGCAATCAAGTACAAGTAGTTAAAAAATATGACACATAAAATAGTCGCAATAAAAATTGCATCGGTGCATAAAACCAACTAGGTGGATAAGGATGTGTGAAAGGTAAGCATAGCCAAAAAATTGAATACAATCAATAAATAAGTAATGCAAAAGTGCAAGAACAGTCCGTGGGGGTGAGCCCTTTCCTAGTGTGGGCAAAGAGTGGTTTGCTATGGCGCTGGTGACAAATCCTGGTGGGGTATAACGGTATCGGTGCTGGTGGTTATTGTGACCAGTAGCTGCAGGTGGTTCCTGATCTTCCGTGGAATATAGTAATGGATGTCCCCTTACCTTACCGCTGTAAGGTAACAGCGTGTATATGTGTTAGCTGGTTCTCAATGGGGCTTCTGTGTCCTATGGCGGGCGGCTCCCTTCCTCTCCTTATCCATTTTTGCGAGACACATACACCTGAACTAGAGTGTACACCCCAGTAAAAGAGACGCCCAAACACCTGGATTTAAAGGGAGCCGCCCGCCATAGGACACAGAAGCCCCATTGACATTAATGAGATTTTGCTTGTTGGGCGTTTTTTCGGGTGTTTTATGAGCGTTTTATGAGCTGAAAATGCTCAGGTGTGAATGCAGCCTAAAAGTTGATCCCTGGCCCACAATATCTGTCGGCAATGATTATTATCCTCCGTCACCAGTGAAGAAAGAACTACTTCTGAATTAATTTTAGCAAAAAAAAACAACAAAACCAAGATGGCTCCTCTGTGCAGCAACTTCCGGTCAGGGGTGGCCTTGGTATTATCTTATACACTGATGCGACCAGAAATGTGTGGATTGCAATAGGCATGACCAAAACGCATGTAAAGTAATAATAGTAAGATTTATTGAAAGAATAAGTCATAAACAATACAGCAAACCAGCAAACAACCACGGCGACAAACGTGAATACAGGAGTAAGATATAATCATAAACGTAATCAAGCCATGGTCATACACAAGAGATCAATCAGAAAGAACAGGGAGCAGGGAGACGACAACAGGAGGAAGGGATAAGTCTGCAAGACGGGGGTCCAGGGATGGATGCAGGGTCCAGGAACACAGGACACAAGGTACAGGATACAGGATTCAGGATTCAGGAATACAGGAATACAGGAATACAGGCCAGGGCTCAAGGAAAATACCAAGGAAAATGTGTGAGCATCTGCCGGGTATATATACACACCTCCTGCAATCAGTATCAGGTGACGCCTGATTTCAGGAGATGATGTCGGCTCCAGACTGCCAGGAGACACTCGCTGGTGAACACCAGTACTGTGGCCCAAAGATCTGACAGCACCACCAGCAGGTGAAACCTTTTATGACAGATACACTCCACTGCTCTACTGATACCATCCACTGCCCTACTGACACCGTCCACTGCCCTACTGACACCGTCCACTGCCCTACTGACACTGTCTACTGCCCTACTGTCACAGTCCACTGCCCTACTCTCACAGTCCACTGCCCTATTGACACCATCCACTGCCCTACCATGTGCCACTAAAGTGTTCAGGTTTGCCATGAATAAAAGGTGGCAACCCTAGGCTCTACGCCGATGCAGGTCTCTTACGGAAGCCTAGGGCTTCTGTGGCATTGGGTATGTGGGCTGTGCCCTTTTACCTCTGGGTGCCTGCAGACACACAGCCCTTACAGAAGCCTGGAGACTCAAATGCCTTTTAAAATTAGGGCGCACATCAGCACAGGCTCTTGGAAATGTAGATGGGCAGCCAGTGAGAGGAGAGCTGTCATACATATGTCATACAGTCATATTCCTGCCACTCCCAAATCTGCTCCACTGCCGCCAGCACCAGGCTCAGGATGCTCTTAATCCAGCCCTGTCTTACACTGTAGCCATTTTTCATAAAAACTGATACGACTGGAAAAAATAAAAAAACACAGGAATTCCTTTACCCTACATTTGATTGCTTCAATTAGCAATCTTGAAGATCACATGTAACGAATGCTTCTGTCCCCATGCAGACCTCATTTGGAAGGTTCAGCACCTGGCCACACTTAGTAGTGTGGTCCTTGTGTTTATAGAAGATGATGAGTATGACAACCCCTGTTCAAACAGGACAGCAGAAGTGATTTTGAATTTATTTGGAAGATAAACTACTATACGCAATCAATGCATTTGGTGACTCTAATAATGTGGTCACTTTATTGGGACAGTACATAACTCTAAATCAGAAAACTTACAGTATATATACATGAACTAAGATGTAGGAACACTTTTTATAGTGGTGTCATTCTACATTCTAAATATAGATTGGGTATATAAAATGCAACTCTTGTTAATTATCCTTCTAAAAACGAAATTAAATGTTTTTTTTTTAAATGCATGTTCCTTAAATTTTCTAAACTCAAAAAGAATAAGTTGTTTCTATTAAATCATGCCTATGTAATCAAGCTCATTAATATAAGCTACATACATTTTTATCATTGTTCTTGAAGTGAGGCTCTCTGGTGGCCCACCAGTATTCTAGTCCAACTCTTAGTGGGTGTGATCATACAGTCGGAATAACTGATTAGTGAAACCCTCCAGATGAAGAACACTGCTTCTAAGTTGTAGAAAACCTGTTAGCTTTAAATGAACACTTGTACCTGCAGCAATTTACTAATTTGACAAAGTAACTGAATTTTTTGCCAAGCCTGTCAGTGTCTGGAGTGATGGTATAATGCAGTCAAAAAATTGCTGTAGGCTGTGCCTCATTGATTAATTTTCTGCAGCATCCAGGCACAGAACACTTTTTAGAGGAGTCACTCTGCTGGCAGTCCAATGATTTTGGCCCCGGGATAGTTTTTCAGGGCGGTTTAACCATTGCTTATTACTGTCTGGAAATGAACTGTTAAAAGGTAAACTTCTGTATCCCTCACTTTGTCCCTGAATGTGGATCCCCCACCCTACCTTCTGCAGCATTGGTCTACCAACCACCATTACTGACCTCTGACATTTAAAGTGACCACATTATTAGAGTCACCAAATGTATTGATTGTGTATAGTAGTTTATATATGACTACCTTGTGAGGATGTCATACCTTGACATAACTGTTCTTGCAGACAAGGGCAATCAATTGTACTGCCCATCTTTATAAAGTAATAGTAGCATCAGCAAGGATGAGCTATAAAAAAAGAAAGTGATTTGGTAAGGGGTTCATTGGGTGGTTGGCTCCAAATCAGAAATCCACAGTGAATATCTGAATATCTGATCCATGTAAACTGCTCTGACTCAGGCTTCAGGCTCATGTTAACATTAGCTGGAGAATGTTAGACAAATCACAGTAATAAATGTATATAATGGATAGTTATTTACCCATGTCTACTTCTTTATAAATGCAATGCAATGCTTTTCAGAATGTTGAACTTGTAACAGAAAATAAAGCTTGGCCATGACACACAGTGCTTCTGTGAGTTGGAGTCAGAGACTGGCCATAATGAAAATTAATTTAGCAATGAACTCTTCCCACTCTCATGTAAAAAAACTTGTATTCAACTGCTTGTAAATGATTGCTATACTTGTGCAAGGGCATGTCCTCCGCTCACAACATAGTGTTCTTATTGTACAATATCTGATATTGGAAATGCTGCTGCCATACTCATCCACCATACCAACCATTCAGTGTCTGCCACCTATCTCTGCCAATCCCTTCATTGGCTTCACCCAAGGAATATAATTCAAAATACTTGTAACAACATACCAAGCCACCCATCTGCTCCATGCTTAATCACCAACCTCCTCTCAAAATACCACCAAAACCATCCTCCTCCAAGTCCACTCCTCCCAAGACCTCTTGCTTTCTAGCTCACTCTTAACCTCTACCCATGTTCGTCTCCAGAACTTCTCCAGAGCCTCTTCTATCTTCTGAAACTCCCTAACCCAATCTCTCTGGCTGTATTTTACTTTGTCTGCCTTTAGGCAATCTTTGAAAACTCATCTCTTCAGGGAAGCCTATCCCCACTCCATCCAATAAACTGTACTTCTACTTTCTCCATTAGCTCATCCCTCATAGTTATTACCTTTTGTATCACTTGATCCTCCCTCTTATGCCCCGTACACACGGTCGGAAAATCCGACCACAAAATCCATCGGATTTTTTCCGACGGATTTAGTCCGACACTGGTGTTGCATACACACGGTCGGACAAAGTTGTCGGAAAATCCGATCATTCTGAACGTGGTGACGTTTGTTGCATACGACGGGACTACGTAGAGGCTAGTAGGTCTTGTAATGTGATCTGAGCATGCGTGGCACTTTGTCCGTCGGAATTCGCTACACACGATCGGAATTGGTGTGATCGGACTTTGTTGTCGGAAAATTTATAGAGCAGGAGATACAACTTTCCGACAACATTGTCCGATAGGACAGAATCCATCGGAAAATCCGACCGTGTGTATGGGGCTTAAGAATGTAAGCTCTTACAATCAGGACTGTACCGTCTCTCTTAATTATAACTATTGCACAAATTGTTGGCACTATATAAATCCTGTATAATACTAATAATTACGTAATTGTATTGGCAATTTTATCCTGATTAGAATCCTTTATCTGATATTTTTTCAAGTCCAACTCCAGCATCCATATATGACAACAGGAATTAAAAATTAGAAGTGATGTTTGCAGGTAAGTGAGCTTAAGTTTGGTAGGCCAGAGTAAATTTACTCCTCTAGTAAGTCGCTCACATCATATATAACTATAAGGGGGCTACTCCCTGCATGCATATCTTGTGTGTTTCACTAGGTGGCAGCATTTATTCAAATTCCACCAGTAATTGCTGCAGAGTAATCTGAATAAAGATGACTTTATTTCTCATATCTCCACTTTTGCAGTCCAATTTGAGAAAATAATACCATATGTTTTTTAGATGTTCCCATTCATACAGTATACCATAAAAAATATTTCTTACCTTTTAGATGTTTGAGGATATTGTGGCTGATTGTAAGCATTTCTGGAAAGTCTCACAGTGGCTCTGCCCCACACAGGCTCGGGATTCACTGAGATATCTATCCCTCATTAACTTAAAATGCAGGAGGATAATTTCTACATGTCTAATCCTTTGTTAGAACAGGCAGCATTCAAATCTAACTTACAAATAATAGTGAACTGTGAGCACAGTACAGACAGGGTTAATTCTGTAAATCATTACTCCACAGCCCCCTCCTAAACATTACAAAGTGAGGAAAGCTTGTTAGCATTTTTAATTAAAAAGCACTTAAAAGGCAACCAGCAATATTTTTTATATATTTTTTTAAAGTTTTGCTATGCCAATGGGAACATGTAACTGTACAATAGTAGGTGTTATTCCAATTTGGCTGCCAAATGGGCATGCTTTTTTTGGGGACACAGCGCAGAATCTCAAACGAAACGGGGCGCCTAGAGTCCCTGCGCTTCTGAGAGCGCCGATACCCCTTTAGGGCTTGACATACCCAAAAATATTTAGTGATGTCCCGGCAACCCTGCAATTTGAATAAAAATGCCAACCTGGCCAATTTTCTCTCCAAATAATGACACCGACACCCCCTCCTTAAGGTTCAGCAAGACAAAGTACAGAGCCAAAAACCTCACTTCCGGGCCCTCCTGCTCCACCTCGGCCTGTTGCAACAAAGACAACCATTCCTGCCATACTTTACTTTATGCAGCCCACGTCACATCACTTACAGACCGTCTGATCCATCTGTAGACGACCCCAAGGCAATTCTCCACAGCCAGTTGGGACAAGGAACCACGCGTTGCTCCGCCACCAACTCCTGGAACCTGTCCCACTGAAAGCGAGACAAAGCGTCAGCTATGATGTTCGACTCCCGGGAGGTGAACAGCATAAATAAAAACATTTAACTGCAGACATCGCAACACTAGGTGTTGTAGCAGTCGAACCACAGGCGGAGATGAGGCCCAGACCTTGTTGATGACCTGTAGCACCCCAAGATTGTCCCCGTGAAAGCGCACTTTCAGATCCCTGAAAAACTCTCCCCACAGCTCCACGGCCAGCACCACCAGAAACAATTCCAGTAATACTAAATTATGGAGTAAACCCACCTCTTCCATGAATCTGGCCAGGGCCCTGCACTCCAATGGCCCTGAAAGAAGGCCCCAAAACCAGTTGAGCCGGCTGCACCTTGTAAGGTTCCAAGTCAAAGTTACTAACCGGCCCAGACATCCACAATGCCTGCCCGTTAAAAGATTCCAAGAAAGAGTGCCACACTCGCAAATTCTCCCTATGCTCCTTTACAAGGCGCACAAAATGAGTGGGTGATTTGGCCTCCGCTGTACTTTCCGACAGCCTGTCGGCAAAATACTCTCCCCATCGGGAGGATAAGGCATGCAAAATTTAACTTACCCAACATTGACTGCAGTTTCCGAAGTTGAACCTTACGTCCCCGAATTTCCTCCTCAAGTGCCAGCAGGCGACACTCCATGGTGCCAGAATCCAATACAATACCCAGGAAACTAAGGACGGTGGCCGTCCCTCCGTTTTTTCCTGGGGCCAAGGGGATACCAAAACGAGCGGCGATGTGTTCCAACGTAGCCAGTAGCACTGCGCAGATCTTGGAGGAGGCAGGGCCCACACAAAGGAAGTCATCCAAGTAGTGGATGATGGAATTCACCCCTGAGGCATTTTGAACCACCCACTTCACAAAGGAGCTGAACTGCACATGAAATAGAACAGCCCATGGGAAGGCAGCGATCCACATAGAACTCACCTTGCTAATGACATCCCAGCCAACGAAAGCTATCTGGATGAACGGGAAGCAGTCGAAAGGCAGACTCAATATCGGATTTTGCCATCATAGCCCCTTGCCCATAATATTGTACCAAGAAAACAGCCGCATCAAAGGAAGTGTAAGATACTGCACACACCTCTGAGTCAATCGCATCATTGACTGACCCTCCCTTCGGGAAGGAAAGGTGGTGAATAAGCCTAACTTTATGGGGCTCCTTCTTTGGCATGACCCCTAAGGGCGAGATAACCTAATCCGCTAAAGGCAATGAAGGGAAAGGGCCATGTAGCCCAACACAACTTCCTTCTGCAGTTTCTCAAAAAACACTTCCGAATGTTGCAAGGCCGAGCGCACGTTTCGGGACACTGGTGTATGCGAAATCCCTCGGAGAAACCTGAGCCTAATAACCGCGCAGCCTCCCTATCCGGGTATCTATCGAGGAAAGGCTGCATCCTTTCCACCTTCACTGGCATCATCCCTTTTGTTAGCATGACCCTTCCCCAGCTTGAAGCAGCAGGAAAATGCTTGTGCTTGTATCGGCAAGGCCCCTCCAAATTTGCAGGAACCCTCATTATACTGCCAACAGACCCTCCTCTTCTTTGCGGCCAATTGTCCGGGGGTAGATGAGCCACTGCCCCCTTCCCCTGGAAAAAACTATTTGGGGCCCGCGCCGAGGTCATAAGTCGCATCCACAAATGAATGTCCTTGTGGTCCCATCTCAAGGACGGATGGATCGCTCTCTGATGCCGGAACTGTTCGTCGTACCTCAACCATGCAGTTCCCCCGTAGACTCTGTAAGCCTCCCCGGCGACGTCCATATAAAAGAAGAGCGCCGAACAGTGTTCCGGATTCTTCTCCCCAATCACACTTGCCATAATGGCAAAAGCCTGTAGTCAATTAGGGAAAGTCTGCGGGATAAGCCTATACCGTCTTTTTTCCTCATCCTCCTTCTTGTTCTCCTCTGGCTTAACCCCATTCAGATTGAACTTTTCCAGCAGTAGCAGCGAGAATATCTCGACATACTCACCTTTCCAAATTTTTTCCTGGACCTCCGGTTTCAGGTGCACGCCCAGGGGCCCCTCAAAACACACATAAACTTCGCATTTTGCAGAGTCGGCCAGCCTAACGGTATATTGTTTGTTAGCGGTCTCCCCTGCAGTCTCAGCCTTGTCCCCCAATGCCGACTTACCTGCTGCCGAAGCCTGTCCCATCGTTGTGATCTCCGCTTTGGCAGGCTCCGGTGCCACAGTAGGAGGGGCAACACGGGAGCCCCCGTTGCTGCATCCATCGCTGCAGGTCATCCATGAGGTTCCTCCTCTGACGACGCGGACAGCTTGCCCTCAGATCTCTCCCCCACCACCTCTTCACCTCTCACCGACAGCTCTCTAAGAGATGTGTCCTTGGATGCTGAGGATCCGTGCAGCTGCAGGCCCCACCTCCTCGCACCGGATCCGCCCACCGATTTCCTCGCCGCTTGCTACCCTCCTGCATCCCTTTGCATCTCTGCTCTCTGCGGATGCTGACTGTTCACTGGGGAGCCGCTGGCTGATGCAGTGGAGGGCCCGGTGACTGCTGCTGCTCGATTCCAGTGCCAAGACCCCACCCCTGCTGACTCATGTCCAGGGGCGGCGCCCACATTGTCCTGCACCTGCCACAGGGCGAGCTGTGGAGAGACTCTGGTACTCCCAGAGGCCCTGCCCGCCAAGCTCCGTCTGTGAGGGGATTCCTTCCAGGAACGCCGATCCACGGGCACAGTGGAACACTTCTCAAGCAGTCCTGAAGGGGCCCATACGGGACTCCTGGTGTGGCGCCGAGCTCTGGGGGAGGAGTCCGGAGAGAAGCACTCCAGAGGCCAAGACCTCCGAGCTTGTGTGGACTCCAGCCCCCCTGTACCTGATCCGCAGCTGGGCCAAAAGTCTGTCCACCTCTGACATGCTTGTTCAAGCTTGTTTCTTGCACACTCTCTCCACTGGACGCTGGGGGAGGGGGCCATCTCGTTTTAACGGCCTGTGTCCCCTCTCCCCCAGACTGTCCCCAATCAGGTGATCCCTCTCAATTTTGCCCTGTCCACTGTTTCCCCTGTCGTACCAGCCCTTCACTATTTTTTTTGTGCTCCGGGCTTCACTTTAAAGCAAAAGCAAAGCTATAGCTTTCACAAAGCAATGAAAAGCTAGACCTATAAAAATAGTGCAGCAGGAAGCCAGTCTAAAGTTTTGTCATCCTCCTGTCAACAGAAGACCAACAGCGTTTAGATTAAATCCAGGGATCATCAATGCTGATCCTTCTGTTTGAGCGGCATCAGCACCAAATAATACCAGGGAATCCAGCTATATTTCTGTGAGAAAATATATTGTCAGGCAGTTTATTTTACAGCATGTTACAGAATCACCTCTATATATAATATACATAGCCTAATATCCAGGGATGCTTTGCAGCAGCGAGTCTAATCCAGTTTAAACACTGTCAAGATGACAGCACACTATAATCTCATTATGTCATATTTACTAAACTAGATTAAACAGTTTTTTTCATTTTAAATAATTCTTTGTGCATATGTTACCGAGGAAAGTCACAACGGTAGTTCTTAAACAGGAGTCCCTCTGTGGGTTCAGTGCCCCCTCCCTTTAGCAGGTGTTGCCTTATGAGTTTATGTGAGATCTCCATTAATAGCTGTAAAATATTGTAATTCTGAATATATTTCATTTAGCTTGTATCTATGGAGGGCGTGCAACATAGCTTCACAGAAGTGTCTGTTAGACAGACCATTCCGTGCCTAAGCATTAAAGGGGGCTGACTTATGCAAAGTATAGGGATTGGAGATGTAGCAAATCCGGAACCAGGAATTGGGAAGCCCACCAATCAGAGCCACGCCATGCCAACCAATGAGGCATCAGCCTGTAATGATATACACAGACTAGATGGGTGGGAAACACTCTATGGCAGAGAAGTCACATGAATGGAACCTCTATGGGAAATCTCCCTTGTACTTGTCAATGTTGGTCTTATGTATTTTCTGTCCTACTGTTTGTAGATAAATGTTTTAAGGAATATACTCGGTATTCCTTCATGGAGGCCATGATTTTTACCCTTTTCCTGTACAATTAGATATATTGCTGTGTATTAGTCTAGGCCTACTTTACTATATACAAATACATTTTTGTTATTGTGTTAAAGCTTTGACTCATGGTCAAAGAACTCTCATTTAACCCAAGTTATATCTGAGAGATATTAAATCTCAAATATAGTAAATGGGTAACACAGGTCTACTGTTCCCCATATTCCCCTCTTAGTACCCTGGTCCCTCTGTATAGACATTCCTTGTGTCAATGAAATGCATACACTTTGTTCCATGTGCAACAAAACAGGACATGTTAGCTATTAGTCCTATGGTTTACAGTGCCTTGAAAAAGTATTCATACCCCTTGGAATTTTCCTCATGTTGTCATGTTACAACCAAAAACTTAAATATATTTTATTGGGATTTTATGTGATAGACCAACATATAATGTAACATAGGAAAGAGGTATCACCGCTCCAGGCAGGTCAATATGGAATGAACCTCTACTCTATCTAGGAAGCCCCGGGTGCTGTTTGATAGTGTGAAACGCGTCAGATCTTGTGTCCATTCTGCTGTGGCATGTATTTGTGATTTTTTTTTGACAAATAAAGGCTATTTCTCGGAGTGCTGCTGTCCAGGATTTTTCTCAAGTTTATTACATAGTGTAACATAATTGTGAAGTGGAAGGATAATGATAAATGGTTTTCAAAATAAAAAAAAAAAAATATGAAAAATGTGGCGTGCATTTGTATTCAGCCCCCTTTACTCTTATACCCCTAACTAAAATCTAGTGGAACCAATTGCCTTCAGAAGTCACCTAATTAGTAAATAGAGTCCACCTGTGTGTAATTTAAACTCAGTATTAATACAGCTGTTTTGTGAATCCCTCAGAAGTTTTTAGAGAACCATAGTTAACAAACAGCATCATGAAGGCCAAGGAACACACCAGACAGGTTTGGGATAAAATTGTGGAGAAGTTTTAAGCAGGGTTAGGTTATAAAAAAACATCCCAAGCTTTGAACATCTCACGGAGCACTGTTCAATACATCATCCAAAAATGGAAATAGTATGGCACAACTGCAAACCTACCAAGACATGGCCATCCACCTAAACTGACAGGCCGGGCAAGGAGAGCATTCATTGGAGAAGCAGCCAAGAGGTCCATGGTAACTCTGGAGGAGCTGCATAGAGCCACAGCTCAGGTGAGAGAATCTGTCCACATGATAACTATTAGTCATGCACTCCACAAATCTGGCCTTTATGGAAGAGTGGCAAGAAGAAAGCCATTGTTGAAAGAAAGCCATAAGAAGTCCCGTTTGCAATTTGCGAGAAGCCATGTGGGGGTCACAGCAAACATGTGGAAGATGGTGCTCTGGCCAGATGAGACCAAAATTTAACTTTTTGGCCTAAAAGCAAAACGTTGTGTGATGGAAAACTAACACTGTACATCACCCTGAACACATCATCCCCACCGTGAAACATGTTGGTAGCAGCATAATGTTGTAGGGATGTCTTTCTTCAACAGGGACAGGAAACCTGGTCAGAGTTGATAAGAAAATGGATAGAGCAAAATACAGGGCGATCTTAGAAAAAAAACTGTTATGCCACGTACACACGAGCAGACTTTTCGACGGACTAGGTCCGACGGTCTTGCCGACGGACTTTCGACAAACTTTCCGAATGAATGGACTTGGCCACACACAATCACACTAAAGTCTGATGGATTCGAACGTGATGACATACGACTGGACTAGAATAAAGAAGTTCGGAGCCAGTGGCCAGTAGCTGCCCTAGCGTCGTTGTTTGTCCGTCGGACTAGCACACAGACGAGCGGATTTTTCGTTAGGGACTGGGTCCGGCGGAGTTCCGGCGGAAAAATTTGAAGCATGTTCTATTTCTAAAGTCTGTCAGATTTTTCAACAGCAAAAGTCTGATGGAGCCCACACACGATCGAATTGTCAGACGGATTCGTTCCGTCGGACCTTTGCTGTCGAAAAGTCTGGTCGTGTGTACGCAGCATTAAAGTCTGCAAAAGACTTGGGACTGGGGCGGAGGTTCACCTTACAGCAGGACAATGACCCTAAACATATAGCCAGAGCTACAATGGAATTGTTTAGATAAAAGCATTATCATGTGTTATAATGGCCCAGTCAAAGTCCAGACCTAAATCCAATTGAGAATCTGTGGCAAGACTTGAAAATTGCTATTCACAGATGCTCTCCATCCAATCTGACAGAGCTTGAGCTATTTTGCAAAGGGTCAAAAATGTCATTGTAGAAGTGCAAAGCTGGTAGAGACATACCCAAAAAGACTTGCAGCTGTAATTGCAGGGAAAGGTGGTTCTACAAACTATTGACTCAGGGGGGCTGAATACAAATGCACACCACACTTTTCACATATTTATTTGAAAAAAAATTTGTAAAACCATTTATCATTTTCTTCCACTTCACAATTATGTGCCACTTTGTGTTGGTCCATCACCTAAAATCCCCAAAAAATATATTTATTTTTAAATTTGGTTGTAACATGACAAAAATTGGAAAATTTCAAGGGGTATGAATACTTTATGAGGTTGTAGGCCATGAGTGCCTAGGCAGAGGAAGTGCACTTCTAGGAGGCATTCAAGTCAAAAGGTAATTTGTTCTGGGTATTGCTAATGTACAACAGGGCCCCAAACAACCACCAGCAATGATCATACTGGCCAAAAGCCCTCCCACCATCCAACTGCACAGGAATGATGTAGGGACAGACACATTAAACTAGCCTCAGAACCTGTGTAATGAATATGTGTTCGGGTTTAAAAGAATGAGGTGGCAACCCTAAGCGATGTGCTGTTTATTTTCTCTCTGCAAAGCAGGGAGTAAAAACCAGCACGTTGCTTAGGGAAAACACCACACAGTAAACATTGTTAGGCACAGAGTTAAGGTGGTAATAAACTCGTTTGACATTTTTACCTACAGGTAAGCTTACAATAAAGCTTGCCTGTAGGTAAAATGAATATCTCCCAAACATACACAGTTTAGGAGATAATATAGCAATAATAATATATAATATAGCATGTCCTCTCCCTCTGGAGTCCTGGGTGCACTTTCCTGAAAGCTTTCCCGGGCTCCTGACTCTCTCTCTCTCCCATTCAGCTGGGCATGCTGTGTAGGCTGCAGTTTCCGTGTTACAGTGGGGCTGCCAGTCTTCCGGACTACATGTCCCACAATCCTCTTCTCTGCTCCTTTTTTTTATTATATTTCTTTCCTGGCCGATATGAAGACTTATGATTACCAACAGATAACCTTTCCACAGGGTGCCATTTAACAAACCAGCCCATAAAAATAATTAAATGCAGTAAAATAGTTTGCTTAGTAACAAACCCTAAAGGGTTAACCACTGCTAGAGGGAGACCGAAGCCTCCATCTACAGCCCTGATTCGCCAGGTGGTTAAAGAGCTAAACTTTGCCCTGCCAGGAATCAGGACATAATGAAAAAGTTTTGTTCAGAACAACAACAAAATGGTAGGAATTTGCAACAGAATAACAATAATAGTCTGCAATGTACACAAACCAAGGGAATTGTAGACATCATAAACATGCTTTTTTTTTTTTTGGGTGAAAAACTGGAGAGCACATAGAAATATAAAAGGATATCCCATATCTCACCAGTAGTCATCCACAGGTGACTCCTCTACCTTCTCTGGAAATACTGGTCTTTTGAGGGGGTTGGCACAATGGCACAATAGTAAAGCAAACATGAGAAACCACCAACAGGTTATTGCCATGTGTGAACAGACAAAGTATTACTTTGTGCACCTGTTATGCAGAGTACTCCCTGTGGATGAGCTCAGGCTATGCATAGTAGAGGCACAACAATACCCACAAATGCAGCATTCATTTGGATACAAAGGATTTTTCAAATTTAGCTCACACAACCTCCGTCATCCGACCGTAAACACTGACACAGCGCGGGTGCGTGTGCATAGGGGAGACTCTGCCGACACTGCTCCCCACTTTACATGGACCCAGCGGACTCCAGACAAGGCCGTTAGCCATGATAAAAGCTGCCCGAGGACCAGCAGCGGGGCTCAATGGATTATGGGCCATTTAGCCAAGACACCAGGAAATGCGTCCAGCCTAATCCACACACATGGACGGACGGCCAGCTCTTTAGACCAGCCAGGTAGAGGAGCACACCTAGGTCCTGCGCATAGGAAAAAAGAGGAACACAGAGGCTGTTGGTTAGGCTCAAATTTATACGCGTTAAGTCCTGGAGGCATGAGGGGCGCGGAGCCTATACCTAGCTGTTCTGACATGGAGTCGTCAGGAAAGTGGTAATACACTTTAAAAAGTGTAATTCAACTTTTGCAATCAAATTTGAGAAAAAAACATTATATGTTTGTTATGTGTTCCCATTCAAAGGTTTCCTAATTTTTTTTTTTTATATATATATTTTAGATGTCTCTCAGGAGGAGGTATCATAGCTGACTGCAAGTTTTTTTTAAACAAATTTAAGCCGGCCATAGACAGTTCGAATCTCGGCTGGTTCAGCAGGGATCAGCCAGGATTTGAACCATGTATGGGCAGGCTGAATGTACCTAATTTGATCTATTGATCAACGTGGGTACAACCGGTCTGCCGGAT
>CM053029.1:502259769-502699121 GCA_028564925.1 Lithobates sylvaticus | reverse complement strand
TTCAAGATTCTTTTAAGCCCCCCGCCCGCAGACCCCCACAACCCTTGCCCGGTGGTTGTGGGGGTCTGCGGGCGGGGGGCTTATAAGAATGATGAGGCCCTTGTCTAAGGGCAAGTGGTCTGGCTGCTGCCAGGGTGATTGCTCAGATAAAGGTCAGAGAAGGGTCTGGTATGGATTTTAGGGGGGCCCCCACGCCATTTATTTTTTAATTGTGGCGTGGGGTTCCCCTTAAAATCTATACAAGATCTGAAGGTCCTGGTATGGATTTTGGGGGGTCCACCACGCCATTTTTTTAAAAACTTTGGTTCCCCTCAACCACTTCAATACACAGTATTATATATACTACACTGCCTGCACTGACTGACTATAGAGTCTATACTGAATATATAGTCTACACTAAATGCAGAGTATATATATATATATATATATATATATATATACATATATATATATATATATATGACCTTTACCCTCAGCTTGTTAAGCAAGGCAGTGGTGTGTTTGGGGTCCTTATCATGTTAGAATACTGCCCTGTGGCCCAGCCTCTGAAGGGAGGGGATCATGCTCTGCTTCAGTATGTCACAGTACATGTTGGCATATATGGTTCCCTCAATGGACTGTATCTCCCCAGTGCCAGCAGCACTCATTCAGCCCCAGATCATTACACTCCCACCACCATACTTGACTGTAGGCAAGACACACTTGTCTTTGTACTTCTCACCTGTTTGCCGCCACACATGCTTGGCACCAGGGCCGGACTGGGAATAAAATTCAGCCCTGGAAAAAATTTCCTACCAGCCCCACAGCATTATTATACCAGCGCAACAGCATAACGTCATTATTTTCTTGTTCATGAAAGGGAAAACCATACATTTTAAAGCACATTTGAAGAGTGTATTATATACAGATAAGACAGATATGAAATCACATATGGCTTTATATATATAAGCAAATTACAGTTAAAAGTGGTCAATCATCGAGGGGGACCCCAGGAACTCAGAACGTGGGGGGGGGGACCACCTTCCGCAGAAAGAATACACTAAGATAAGGGAGGTTGGGTTACTGATATAAGGGGGAAACCCTTTATATCAGTGCCCCCTTACATTATCATATTCACTCTCCCCTTACATCAGTGACCCCCCCCTTCAGACTGGCCTGGTGGTGCTGTCACTGACCTCCTCTCAGGTGCACCAAGCAGGGCTCAGTCAGACGGCTCCAGCTTGGTGGCTCTGGTTTTCCTATAGTCTCCTCTCCACAGTCCACACACGCCTGACTTCTCCCATGACCCCCATCCTGGCGGCGCTCCCACTCTTGACTCCTCTCCAGATTCCCTCAGAGACTGCAGACATGATACAGGAGATGGTCAGAGGCTGCAGACATGATACAAAAGCTCAAGGCAGCCTCACCAGTGCCCATCAAATGAAATGCAGCCTTACTGTACCCATCAAATGCAGCCTCACTGTGCCCACCATTGCAGCCTCACTGTGCCCACCATTGCGGCCTCACTGTGCCTATCATTGCGGCCTCACTGTGCCCATCATTGCAGCCTCACTGTGCCCATCATTGCAGCCTCACTGTGCCCATCATTGCAGCCTCACTGTGCCCATCAATGCAGCCTCACTGTGCCCATCAATGCAGCCTCACTGTGCCCATCAAATGCAGCTTTACTGTGCCGTGAAAGCAGTCTCACTGTGCCCATGAATACAGCCTCACTGTGTCCATCACTGCAGCCCCTCCTGTGCCCCATGTCCCAGTCTGCAGTTCCTGTCTGTGGGAAGGTGTGTTGTTGATGCTCGGTACAGTACCTTGCATGCCAGCAGGATATCCATGATGGCCAGCAGCAGGCAGGGGCTGTTCTCGTTTTGGATGGGGACAGTGCTCCTTCCAGAGGATCTGTTTGCTGTGAGATGGAGTGGTCCCTGGCCACCTGCACTTTCAGCCGTCCTCATTTTCCAGCCCCAGTCAGCCTGTCCTCTGGTCCTGAGGAAGTGGAGAGCACTGGGTGGGAGCTGGGGAGAAGGGGAGCAGAGAGTACTGGCGGGGTTGGAGAGCACATGGGTGGCGGCAAAGAGCAGGGGTGGTGGAGATCACAGGGGTGGGGAGTGCAGAGCACTTGGGGGGGCAAAAAGAACAGGGGTGGAGAGCACGGGAGGCTGAGAGCACTGGGGGGGGGGGTAAGAGTGCGGGGTGGCAAAGAGCACTGGACCGGAGCTTGAGAGCACTGGGAGGAAGAAAAACAGGGCTGGAGAGCACTGGGGGGTACAAAGAGCAGGGGGGAGTGGAGAGCAATGGGGGGGAGCTTGATAGCACCGGTGGGGGCCAGAAAGTACAGGGGTGGAAAGCATGGGGGGCTGGAGAGCACTGGTGGGGTTTGCGAGCACATGGGTGGGGGTAAAATGCAGGGGGGAGTGGAGAGAGCACTGGAGAGGGAGCCAAAAAGAACAGGGGTGGAGAGCACGGGGGCTGGAGAGCACTGGGGTGGGGGCTGGAGACTGATAACGAGAGCTGGAGAGCACCGGGGGCAGAAAGAACAGGGTGGGGAGCACAGGGGGGCTGGAGAGCACTGTGGGGGCTGGAGAGCACTGTGGGGGGTGGGGAGCACGGGGGGCTGGAGAGCACTATGGGGGGTGGAGAGTACTGTGGGGGTTGGGGAGCATGGGAGGGGGGCTGGAGAACACTATGGGGGGTGGAGAGCACTGTGGGGGGTGGAGAGCACTGGGTTTGGAAGCTGGAGACTGATGGGGAGAGCTGGAGAGCACCGGGGGCAGAAAGAACAGGGGTGGGGAGTACGGAGGGGGCTGAATAGCACTGTGGGGGGTTGGGAGCATGGGGGGGGGGGGCTGGAGAGCACTGTGAGGGGTGGGGAGTACGACGGGGGGGGCTGGAGAGCACTGTGGGGGGGGTGGGGAGCATGGGGGGGGCTGGAGAGCACTGTGGGGGGTGGGTAGCACGGGGGGGCTGGAGAGCACTGTGGGGGGTGGAGAGCACTGGGGTGGGAGCTAGAGAAGGATAGGGAGAGCTGGAGAGCAGGGGGGCAGAAAGAACACAGGTTGAGAGAACTGTGGGGGAGGGGGGCTGGAGAGTATGGTGGGGGAGGAGAGCACTGGGGGGCACAAGGAGAAGGGGGGGGGCAGTAATTGAAGTTGGATAGGGGGATCAGCAGGGGGGCAGCATATAAAGGAAATGAGCTTTCTATATTCCTCCATGCAGCCGCTGAATGCTTGATTCTCCGCCTCTCCCTCCTCCAAGCATTCAGCGACTGCATGGAGGAATATAGAAAGCTAATTTCCTTTATATGCCGCCCCCCTGCTGATCCCCCTATCCAGGCACACAATGCGGGCTGTACTCACAGGCATCTCCTGCTCCTGTGATCTCGGATCTGGCTGGGTACGTGTTCGGCGGCCGCACTGTAACACGGTCCGGCCCCCCTAGACCGGCTTGTGTGATAGGTGGAACACTGATACTATCTACTATCACATGAGCCGGTCTAGTGGGGCGGGACCGTGTTACACCGCGGCCGCCGAACACAGACCCGGCCAGCTCCATGATCCACAGGAGCATGAGAGAGGGGACAGGGGAGCACTGCAGCCGCAAAGCGGCCCCAGGGCAGGCGGCCTGCCGGGAAATATCCAGCCCTGCTTGACACCATCTGAACTAAATAAGTTTATTTATTTCTTCAACCTCTGCAGCAATGCTGGCAGCACTCATATGTCTATTTCCCAAAGACAATCTCTGGATATGACTTCTTTGGTCGAACATGGCGAGGTTTGTTCTGAGTGGAACCTGTCCTGTTAAACCGCTGTATGGTCTTGGTCACCATGCTGCAGCTCAGTTTCAGGGTCTTGGCAATCTTCTTATAACCTAGACCATCTTTATGTAGAGCAACAATTCTTTTTTTCAGCTCCTCAGAGAGTTCTTTGCCATGAGGTGCCATGTTGAACTTCCAGTGACCAGTAAGAGAGTGAGAGCGATAACACCAAATTTAACACATCTGCTCCCCATTTACACCTGAGACCTTGTAACACTAACGAGTCACAAGACACTGGGGAGGGAAAAGGTGTAAGTGGGCCCAATTTGGACATTTTCACTTAGGGGTGTACTCACTTTTGTTGCCAGCGGTTTAGACATTAATGGCTGTGTGTTGAGTTATTTTGAGGAGACAGAAAATGTACACTGTTATACAAGCTGTACACTCACTACTTTACATTGTAGCAAAGTGTCATTTCTTCAGTGTTGTCACATGAAAAGATATAGTAAAATATTTACAAAAATGTGAGGGGTGTACTCACTTTTGTGAGATACTGTATATATATATATATATATATATATATATACTAAATACACTGCCTGCATGCCACGACAACACGAACACAAACGAACACCCGAACCGCGGGCTCATCCCTAGTTGTCACCTAGTCTTCCTGGGTGGTTTTAGCCAGTTCAGTAGCGGGATCCAGTCAGTATGCAGGGGAATGGAACAGGTTCAGTAACTGTTCATGGCTGTGAAGGGAAAACTGGTTGTCTTTCTTGATCAGGATGTGAAAGGGGTGACACCATTTAGCACCCTGTTGTCAGAACAGTTTCAGAAGGAAGGGATTTTAGTGTTCTTCTCATGGCCATCGTGAGTCTAAATAGGCCACGTAGAAGGCTACTCTTGGCTCTGTAAACATCGAAAGGGCTGGATCTTCAGATTCACAGCATGATATCTTCTTTGATAATTTAATAAAGTACTCTGCAGAGCACATTTTTGGCGAGGTCCTCTCTGTCTCTCTAAAATGCTATTTATATACCCAATAATGTTACTGACCTGTTGCCAATTAACCCAATGAGTTGCAAAATGTTCTTCCAGCAATTCCTTGTTAGTGACACTTATGCCACTTACACTTTCCAGCGGAGGTCCGCCGGACTTTCCGAACGAGTGGACTTGCCCACACACCCCCACACACGACCGGACTTTTCCGGCGGACTAGGTCCAGCGGACAATCATTTTCAAATGAACGGACTTGCCCACACAGTAAAGTCCGTTAATTTTGAACGGGACTCCAGGTAGACGGCTCTAGCGAAGGAAGTCAATCTCACCGCCTCCAATCGGTGAGATTGACACCTTGCTAGCCCCGTCGCCTGATGGATTTAAAGGGGAACCCCAACGCCGAAAAAAACGGTGTGGGGGTCCCCCCAAAGTCCATACCAGATCCTTATCCGAGCACGCAGCCCGGCCGGTCAGGAAAGGGGGTGGGGATGAGCGAGCGCCCCCCCCTCCTGAACCGTAGGGGAGCGTGCCCTCAACATGGGGGGTGCTTTGAGGAAAGGGGGGTCCTGCGGCCCCCCACCCCAAAGCACCTTGTCCCCATGTTGATGAGGACAAGGGCCCCAGATCCCGCCCCCCACCCTATGTGAATGAGTATGGGGTAAATGGCACCCCTACCCATTCACCTGAGGGAAAAAGTGTTAATAAAAAAAACACAACACAGGTTTTTAAAGTAGTTTATTAGACAGCTCCGGGGGGTCTTCTTCTGACTTCAGGGGTCTTCTCGCCAGGTACCTCCGCTATTTTCTGCTCTTTTACTGCTCTTTTACTAGTGGAGGAGCCCGGCTTTCTCCTTCGTCGTCGCCGCCGTCCGGGGGTCTTCTTCCGACTTTGGGGGTCTTCTTCCGACTTCAGGGGTCTTGTCCCGCTCTTCGTTTCTTCTGCCGGGCCTCCACTATCTTCTTGCAGCTCTTTTACTATGTCACAGTCCCAGCATCCCTGGGACTGTGACATCATAAGGGGCGGGGTCACCATGTGACATCACCCGGTGACCCCGACCCTTGTGTCTATATAAGTCGCCGCGCAATGCGTCCCTGGCATTAAAGCTAGAGAGAGCGTCGTGTCAACATCGGAGGGAAGAAGAAGAAAAGAAGAAGAAGGCGGCGACAGCGACGAACGAGAAGACCGGGCCAACTGTAGTAAAAGAGCTGCGGAGGCCCGGCAGAAGAAACGAAGAGCGGGACAAGACCCCCTAAGTGGGAAGAAGACCCCCGAAGTCGGAAGAAGACCCCCGGACGGTGGCGACAACGAAGGAGAACGCCGGGCTCCTCCGCTAGTAAAATAGATAGCGGAGGTGCCCGGCGAGAAGACCCCCGAAGTCAGAAGAAGACCCCCGGAACGGTCTAATAAACTACTTTAAAAACCTGTGTTGTGTTTTTTTTTTATTAACACTTTTTCCCTCAGGTGAATGGGTAGGGGTACCAATTACCCCATACTCATTCACATAGGGTGGGGGGCCGGGATCTGGGGGCCCCCTTATTAAAGGGGGCTCCCGGATTCTGATAAGCCCTCCGCCCGCAGACCCCTACAACCAACGGCCAGGGTTGTCGGGAAGAGGCCCTTGTCCTCATCAACAAGCACCCCCCATGTTGAGGGCACACGGCCTGGTACGGCTCAGGTGGGGGGGGCACTCGCTTGTCCCCACCCCCTTTCCTAATCGGCCGGGCTGCGTGCTCTGATAAGGGGTCTGGTATGGACTTTGGGGGGACCCCCACGCCGTTTTTTCAGCGTAGGGGTTCCCCTTTAAATCCATACCAGGCGACAGGGCTACCAAGGTGTCAATCTCGCCGATGGAGGCGACGACATTGACTTCCTTTGCTAGTCCCGTCTACCTTAGTCCCGTCTACCTGGAGTCACGTTCAAAATGAAGAGACTTTACTCCGTGTGTGGGCAAGTCCGTTCATGTGAAAAGTCCAGCGGACTAGCACACAGATGGGCGGATTGACAATTTTGAGTCAAGACTTCTTTCTAAGTCCGCCGGACTTTTGGGAAGAAAAAGTCCGCCAGAGCCCACACACGGGGCGAATTGTCCCGCGGACTCTGGCCAAGTCCGCCGGATAGTCCGATCGTGCGTATGCAGCATTACTTTGCCACCTTTTTTTTGTCCTGTCCCGACTTTTTGGGAAATGTTGCTGTGATCAGTTTCAAAATGACTTTATGTTTTTCTTAAAATGGTACATTTTCTCAGTTTAAACATTTGATATGGTTTATGAGATTTGCAAATCATTGCATTATTTTTTCATGTAGATTTGTTACAGCGTGCCAACTTTTTTGGAATTGGAGTTGTACATTGGACCCACGTCTTTGTAAGAAGTGCTTGCTTAGCTGCAATTATTATGTTTAAGTCCTATAGTAATAAGGCTCGATTTACACTAATGCGTTTTTTGATGCTTTTTGCATTCTTCAGAAATGCAGGGAATCTTTTTAACATGGGTTCCTATGGAACACGTTCACATCAATGCATTTTTGTGCCCTTCCGTTTTTTGGAAAGGGTCGGGGACTTTTTTTCCGCAAAATGCAGCGTTTTGCATGTAATAGACTTTAATAGACCTGCAAAATGCAAGTACCGCGTTTTTACCGTGATTTTGCTGCGTTTTGCGATTTGTGTTTTTTTTTTTTTAGCTGTACTGTATTCACTTTATATAGCTGGTTGCCAAGGAGAGGGCCGGGAAGCTGGCTGCTGCATCCTTAACAACTGATGAGTCATCAGCTGTCAGTGGGGTTCCATACTGACAGCTCAATGTAGAAAACAGAATTGCTGGAAAAAATAAATAGTGAAAAGAAAAACGGCGTGCCCCCCCCCCCCCAGATCCATACCAGGCCCTTCAGGTCTAGTATGGATTGGAGGGGACCCCCCTCCATTTTTATTTTTTCCTGGCAATTCTTTTTTCTACATTCAGTTTTCAGTGGGGAACCTCACTCATCTGTTGTTAAGGACGCAGCTGGCCACTTCTTAGTAACTGGCTATATACAGTGAATGTAAAGAAAAAAAAAGCAAATCGTTGCAAAATCGCACTAAAAATGCAGAAAGCACAGCAGAAATGCTCAAAAGCAACATGCATAGATGTGAATCAAGCCTTAGCCTTGGACGTGACCAAATAATTGTATGTTTTATCTCTTCTACCCTGCTGAGTTGTGAGAACTGATAATTATTTTCCGTTGCATCAACAACACATTGTTTGTTCTTAAGAGGGCTTTAATTACCATATTGTGTTTATACTTCAAATAATCTCGTAAAGCTTGACCATTCCTTTTTGTAACCATTTAATAACATACAGATATAAAAGTTTCCAGACTTTATCAAAACTTATTGCAACGGAATAGAAGAAGTGAGCAGCCATTTTCAAACACAGCTGAAATTCTTTGCAGTATTAACACTGAACACATTAATATAAAAGGTAAATGGAATGTAAAGTGTTTCAAGTTTTTACAGAATGAAAACATGAATGGGCAATTCAGATCTATAAGTTGCATTAACAGGTGTTATGGCAACACATAGCTGTAACATACACAACAACATACATACTGCAGTGTGGTGAGTTGCCGGGCACCAATGCACCTGCAGTGCAATGCATCACAACGCTACGGTAACACATGTAGTGATCAATCTCAAAGCCACTGTTACCTGTGTCCTCTGTTCTCAGTGCCCATGACTCTAGCAGTGTTAAGTTCGTCAACTAATCATTTTCGTAAAAATTTTCATCAGCGTAATTTTTACGGTGACGAAAACAAAACGAATATGTGAGGTAGGGACATTTACCCTTGTGAACTAACTTCTGGTTTCAACGGAGCTCCGCCTGCTTCCGTTTCCAGCAAGCAAGCGACTGTGCAGCCAGCATTACAAGCCTCTGAGTCCTCAGACGACCATTCAGAGCAGCACTGTGCATTACAGGCCTTCCGAGTCCCGACGAGAGTCCTACTCCCAACTCACGAGTCACAAAGGCCACTGTCCAGAGCAGAGAGCACCCACTGTGAGTGTGTACAATACAATTACAGGCCTGAGGTCTCCCTACAGACCACCATCCATCCAGAGCACTGTGTGTGAATTACAGGCCATCCCTCGGACCTGAGACCACCATCCAGCACTGTGCAAATCATTACAGGCCTCCTCAGACCACCATCCAGAGCACTGTGCAGCATTACAGGCCTCCTCAAACCATCCAGAGTGGGTAAATCGGCATCTGTGAGTTTGTTCAAACCCTAATACCATAAATAATATCATATTAGAGATTTTTACTCCAGGAGTATATAGTAAGTTTGGAAATTCTAGAGAAATGCTTAAATAATGCATTACAATTTAACTAAACCCATTCGATTTTAGTTGAATAAAAAAAATTTTGTCTACTAAAATGTAGGACATTTTAGTCTACTAAAATGTAATGCATTTTAGTTGACTAAATACGACTAAAACTAAAACAATTGCAGATGACTAAAATGGGACTAAAACGAAAATGGCATTTTAGTCAAAAACTAAAAATAAATCGAAATTTGCTGCCAAAATTAACATTGGACTCTAGAAAGAAGCACCGCAAATCTATGGATTTAAATGGGCTTTAATGACCAGGCAAAAAAGAACACAAGTGGAGCAAAGAACAATGATAATACAGTTCAAAAGAACATCTAAAACAGCACTCAACTGTAACAGTAGAGACAGCAAAACCTGACAGAGTTAAAAAAAAAAAAAACACTGGTCAATAGCTCTAAGTACAGTTAGCTGACACTGGGGCCCTGGATCTCCTGCTGGAGTGCTTATTTTATCATTTGAAAGTATTAATATTCTGATAGGAGAAAAGTAAAGGGTTAAAGGGTGCAAGGCAGTAACTTTAAATGGCAATAACAGTTGCAATGTCAGTATTAATTAAGGGGCGAAAGACCTATCACCACTTGCAATTATTCTGATGCCTCTTCTTGAAGTCCAGCAAGGGGGTCACACAACATGCACAAGGTTTCCCCCTCAAACTGGTGTTGCAAGAAACTTCAGCCTACTCCCTCCTGGAGCACTGCACAGTAATTTTACTCAGCATTCATAGCAGCCTTTCCGCATACAGGTCCAGGTGATCAGCACTCCAAGACAATAATGGTAGCTTCTCAGTCCTCACACAATGCAGCACACAGCAGAATGGGGCAACACAGGCCTTAGTGCTCACTGCTTCCTCTCTTAAGGTCCTGTAGCAACATGACAGTAAACAGTTTTGAAAGCTGGTCTCTCTGTAGCAGTTTAGTTCACACAGGCTGGTATGAAGCGTCCTATGCCTGTGTTCAGTGACCTTTCCCTCCAGTAGCAGCCAGCCCGATATCCTTTTCTGCTTCTTGCCTCCGTCTGTGCCTCAGTCTAGATAATTGCAGACTTTATTCCTTTCATAACTTTATTTTTTGCTCACTATTTTTCTCACAGTGGCCATTTTCACTGAGGGCAGATTAAAGTGCAGCCAAAATAAAAAAAAACACAAGAATAAGCACAAGGGACATACTCCTTCTATTAGTATAAATAGTTCTCCATCCATGCCCCCCACTTCCACTGTCATAATCCTCTGGTGTGGTGGGGATTAAATCAACTAAGGGTATCTCACAGGCTCTCACCAGGAGAGTCTGACTATGCTGGGGTGACCAGATGTCCCTAGTTTCCTTAGACAGTCCCCGATTTTAGGGAAAAAAAAAAAAAAAAAAAAAAAAAAAAAAAAAAAAAAAAAAAAAAAAACAAAAAAAAAAAAAAAAAAAAAAAAAAAAAAAAAAAAAAAAAAAAAAAAAAAAAAAAAAAAAAAAAAAAAAAAAAAAAAAAAAAAAAAAAAAAAAAAAAAAAAAAAAAAAAAAAAAAAAAAAAAAAAAAAAAAAAAAAAAAAAAAAAAAAAAAAAAAAAAAAAAAAAAAAAAAAAAAAAAAAAAAAAAAAAAAAAAAAAAAAAAAAAAAAAAAAAAAAAAAAAAAAAAAAAAAAAAAAAAAAAAAAAAAAAAAACAACAAAAAAAAAAAAAAAACAAAAAAAAAAAAAAAAAAAAAAAAAAAAAAAAAAAAAAAAACAAAAAAAAAAAAAAAAAAAAAAAAAAAAAAAAAAAAAAAAAAAAAAAAAAAAAAAAAACAAAAAAAAAAAAAAAAAAAAAAAAAAAAAAAAAAAAAAAAACAAAAAAAAAAAAAAAAAAAAAAAAAAAAAAAAAAAAAAAAAAAAAAAAAAAAAAAAAAAAAAAAAAATGTCCCTGATTTCATCCCTGCTTAAAATAATGTGTCCATGATTTAATTTCATCATTATTACTGGAGTCCATTGCCCAGGCAGCTGCAGTGTTATCTATCTTAGCAACATGTCTGTGATTGGTCTGGAGCAGAAGGAAGGAGGGGAGGGGTCTGCTCCTGGCTGTGTCTGGGGTTATTAATGATGTCATATGCTGAAAAAAGTGGACGTTGTCAGTAGGGTGTTACTAGATTTCAATTTGAAAATCTGGTCACCTTAGACTATGCCTGCCCTTTCTGCCAAGTTGCTCCATCTTCCTTTATTTCCTAGAACTCTACCTGAAACTCTGTGTCTACCTCCTGGAACATGTGACAGTGCAGAATATCTGAGTGTGAAGGCACTGATGACGTAGCCCTCCCAGGATGCATCTGTAAGGTCCTGGCTATATCACCAGTGCCTCACTTAGCCAGAACGTGGAAAAACATTAATTAAAAAAAAAAAAAAAAAAAAAGTTTCTTTAACCACTTCAATACCGGAAACTTTGACCCCCTTCCTATCAAGGCCAATTTTCAGCTTTCATCACTGTCTCACTTTGAATGACAATTGTGCGGTCATGCAACATCGTACCCAAACAAAATTTTTAGCATTTTGTTCATACAGTGCCTTGAAAAATGATTCATACCCCTTTGAAATTTTCCACATTTTGTCATGTTACAACGAAAAACGTAAATGTATTTTATTGGGATTTTATGTGATAGACCAACACATGGGATTTTATGTGATAGACCAACACAAAGGGGCACATAATTGTGAAGTGGAAGGAAATGATAAATGTTTTTCAAAAGTTTTTACAAATAAATATCTGAAAAGTGTGGTGTGCATTTGTATTCAGCCCCCGAGTCAATAATTTGTATAACCACCTTTCGCTGCAATTACAGTTGCAAGTCTTTTTGGGTATGTCTCTACCATTTTTTCACATCTAGAGAGTGAATGTTTTGCCCATTCTTCTTTGCAAAATAGCTCAAGCTCTGTCAGATTGGATGGAGAGCGTCTGTGAACAGCAATATTCAAGTCTTGCCACAAATTCTCCAATGGATTTAGGTCTGGACTTTGACTTGGCCATTCTAGCACATAAATATGCTTTGATCTAAACCATTCCATTGTAGCTCTGGCTATATGTTTAGGGTCGTTGTCCAGCAGGAAGGTGAACCTCCTTATAGTCGTTTCTAGGCAGTTGAGTTTAGAGGTTTTTTTTTTTTAAAACGCAAAAAATGGGTTCAGACGCTGAGTTTAGAGGCATTTCAAGCGCCAAACAAGCGAGTTAGCACGTTTAGCCGCGTTTCGTTTACAGGCATTTTTCATTTTTGGCTATTATTAAAATGCTTCTAAGCGCAAACGTGGCAAAAGGCCGCTAAACGCGGCATGTGAACACGGCAAAACAGGCATTTTAAACATGGGTTACTATCTGTCAAGTTAAATCGTTCAGGAGAGGTTGTAAAAATGTCCCGTGTACATGAAGCCCAACTCTTTCAGTTTGAGGAGTCTTTCGATGTTGAATGTACTAGTAGTCATTTAAAAGAGTAAGGCCACAATGCTCCAATATCTTCAATGTTGCAATGGAATGGAAGACTTAGAGACATTCACTATTGATCTTACTTTATCAAAGATTCTTTTAAAACTTGCCTCCATACCCATTAAGAAGTACAAAGCATCCCTTACCATTCAGCTCTTAAATGCTGCCAAGGCATGCATCCCCCTGCGCTGGAGATCGGAGATTCCACCATCAAAATCTATGTGGTATGCCAAGGTCAATGAACTGAGGAACATGGAAGACCTCACTGCCACCCTGCATGGCAGAGAGGAGGCCTTTTCGGAGACATGGCGACCTTGGATTCAATACATATACACTGAAGCATACCTCCGTGAGGTTGCATGTCCTGATTAATCCACGCAGCTGAATCTCCCGCAGGGTCAGGGAGGCACCACCACCTCCACCTTTACCCCTTCTCACCTCCCCTTTCCCTCTCTCTCTCCACCCCCTTTCACCCCTCCCCATCCTACATATATTTTTTTCCCCCTTTTTTAAGTTCCCCCCAGCCATGGGCCGGTTTAGCCAGATAATATGCATATCTTATATACATTACTCGTCTCTTGTGCCACATGGCTGGGCCCGGCTGTCTGGTGGACCAATCTCCCAGACAGACGGAGTAGTTTCTCACAGTGTGGCCGTGGCAGCCGCACCGACATATGGGTTATTAAGGAAACAGTGTGGGGGCTCCTTCCCGGGGTGGCACACGTGCAGTTTAATTTCCACCCGCAACCACACTTATAGACCACAGGGTGCCAAACCGGGGGAAGCGCCACACGACGAAGCTGGTACAACATCTAACCCAATTTGCTACATGTTACTGTTTTGTTTTGTTTCTTTACTATAAGCATTGTCATCGTTATTCTGTAATTGTTATGCTGTACCATTTTGAAAATAAATAAAGGAATTACAAAAAAAAAAAAAAACTTGCCTCCATGCACCAGACGAGACCACATACAGTGTCCAGTCCAACATCCTTTGGGAATAGTTTTACACGAGATACAAATTAAGTGGAAAAATAACAAAGATACACCAGTAGAGCAGACACCCCAAGATCATTCATTTCATATCCATTTGATAATTGACTGTAGTGTCATCATGTAAAAGAATAATAAATATAGCAAGGTCCACGGCCTCCTCCAGTCTAATGAGAACCTTTAGAGCCAAGAACTGCTGACATCCTTCTGTATGTGGTGGGTTGTAAGGCATAGTGGGTGTAATGCAAGGTAGATTCATTGGGCACCAGACACTTCTTGAATGCAAAGAGATTTTTATTTCTCTTAACAGAAATTTGGGAGAGAGGGTTAGGGCCAGGACACGTAGTATCTTCCTCAATCGTCACCCCTGCTTCTCTGCTGGGTCCCTAGCTTGGCTCTCAATATACTTCTCAAGCTTCACCCCACTGGCCTGCTTGATCCCTGGCTTGACACACAAGGCTGCTCTGCCAGCGTCACCTCCGCTGACTGGGTCCCTGGTACCCTGGTACCTTGATACCTGCTGAAGTTTCCAGATTCTTCACCGTCCCTTGTTCTCGAGAATACTGCTCCAGTACTTGCTTCAGCTACTCACTGTGGTCCCTGGTAATAAGGTGAATGGTCCCTAGAGCTGGGCGTTTCTTCTGCTGCTGCTGTGGTTTGTTTAAATACTGCCACTATATTACTCCTATTGTCTGTTATAACACTTAGTATCTTCCTCTTTGGTATGGCCCACTCGTGTAATCATTTGTCCACACAGTGATTTAATTAACCGTGCAGTGTGTGGATGAACTTTGGGCTACTTGTTTTCAAGAACAGAAAAGTAGCAGACACAGTAGGGAAGCTGTGACTCAAAAAAGCAATATTTTTGTAACAAAACTTGGTTTTACAGAGCAAAGACACTATATAATAGCTAAATCTGTGTCTGTGTAGTTTGTTTAAACCATAAATAACATGATATTAGGTGTTTTTTTTTTTTTTTTTTTACTCCAGGAGTGTATAACAAGTTTTGAAATTCTAGAGAAATGCTTAAATAATGCATTATTAAATGAAAAATATTAGGTTTTAGTCGACTAAAATGTACTGGAGATTTGGTCGACTAAAACTAAAACAATTGTAGAAGACTAAAATGCTACTAAAACGAAAATTAAATTTTAGTCCTAGGACTAAGACAAAACAAAAAAAATTTTTTGTCAAAATGAACACTGCTTGAGACAGTACAACATTTTTTATATATATATATTTAAAAAAAATTTTTTTGACACGCTGTGACCAGAGCAATATAATGTTACCATAGAAACTTTGTACTGCTCTGGGGAGGTGTTCAGGATTTCGTTTTTTTTGTTTTTACACATTATGATGGCTTATAGCAGTGAATTTCACTGAATGAAATTGATTAATTCAGTTTGTTTTATTGTGATTAGCTGTGATTGGCCAGACCTAATCACATGGTACAGATGGGCTGCAATTAGCCCTGTCTGTACCATGTGATCACATTAACCAATCACAGCTAGCAACACAATTGTACACAATGGATGGCACGAAAGGAAGCAATCCATTGTTTACAACTGTCGTGGGACCTGCTGTGATTGGTCACAGCGGTCATATGGTGTCGGCAGCGAGCTGGTACACTGATCAGTCATCAGCTGTGTCTGATGGACACCGGGACAGCCGGTGACAGATCGCACCATTGCGTAGCCCCTGTGAGCAGTACCTTCTGGGAGAACGTCTTATGACGTCCAATCCAAAGGACAAAAGGCCTGCCCAGCTGTCAATCTGCTATAGGCTGGGCGGGAAGGTGTTACTTAATAAATTAAAAATGATTTCATGTCAACATGCAGAGCTGCATGCTGATGTGATTTTTAGCAAAAGAGGGGAAAGGTCTGCTTTAAGACCCGTTCAGTAGCTTTAGTAGCTATGTAAGCATGGTGGGGAAATTCTGCTAGGACATCGTATTATAACCAGATTGATCCTTGTGTGAGCATCAGCCATATATAAAGCAGCTGGCAATCTCAGTTAACACCATTGATTTGTCACTATGACAGGACAATAAACAGACAAAATTGCCAAGGTAGAATTCCCTGATAATATTTCTGAAGATGCTGAAATGATAAAATCATTCGAGCACGGCAGGTGTCGTATACCTTTTACTGTGCAGCCTGTGAGTAGTACCATAAAAGCTGTCTTTCTTTACTTATTTAGGGTACAGTGTACAGAGCGCTTACTTTTCCCTCTAGTGACCAGAATTAATAGAATCCACTGCTGGGATCACAAAACACTAAACCAAAGGAGGAGAGAGCTTTATACCAAAGCTTTATAGTGGCTTTAGGCACTAGGGATATGGGTATGGGTGTGGTGGATGTGGTGCCCCCACTTTGGCTCAGGCCTCAAGAGCTTCAATGTTTTGAAAGTTTCTCTCAGCCTTTTGCTCCTGTTCCTGTCAGAAATGTATGTAGGCCTTAAATCCTAAGTTTAGTTAAATGTAATTAAAATAAATAAATAAATCAGCACAGGGGACAGTACTTACATTCAGTCAGAAATGACCCTTGTGCCGCTGGCTGCTCTCTCTGAAGTCATCAGCCCCCCCTTATAACCTGAGAAATGTATTTAATTAAATTTAGACTCAAACTCCAGGCAAACAGCTAAATACACATATGAAATACACACACATGTAACACCCTCCTAGGTAGGTGCTAGAAGAGAGTATAATTTTGGTCTTTCTGCTTACCAGGAAGATAGTCAGGTAAAATTGTCTGCCTACCAGAGAGCAGGATCTATTGATTAGGTCTGCTCATTGTACTCAGGCGCAGATCAGCTTGTTTGACTGTCCCTCATTGGTCCAATAGGGAGGCATATTGGACAGTGGGAGGGGACCTGACAAGTGAGTGCACAGGCTTTGTTACAGTCCTATAAAGTGAATATCAATATGCGCAATCTCGTGAAATGAAGTGGTGTAAACTCATTTTGAATAATTAATAACAGCTGCTATCACTAACAAGTGTTCTCACTTCACTTGAAAGGGGAAAATAATTAATAGACAGTGGTGCGCTATAAAAAAACATCAATAATAATAAAAGTGTAAACATAGTAATCAATAAACATTTAGGCCCCTTTCACACTGGGGCGGGAGCGGCGTCGGCGGTAAAGCAGCGCTATATTTAGCGCTGCTTTACCGTCGTTTTAGCAGCGGCATTCGGCCGCTAACAGGGCGGTTTTAACCCCCGCTATCGGCCGAAAAAGGGTTGAAACCGCCCGCAAAGCCGGCGGTATTGCCGCGGTGTCCTATTGATTTTAATGGGTAGGAGCGGTATAGGAGGGGTGAATACACAGCTCCTTCACCGCTCCAAAGATGCTGCTAGCAGGACTTTTTTGACCGTCCTGCTAGCGCACCGCTCCAGTGTGAAAGCCCTCCGGCTTTCACACTGGAGTGAAAGGGGCCGGATTTTTTCAGGCGCTGTACAGGCGCTGTAGCGCCTGAAAAATGCCTCAGTGTGAAAGGGGCCTTAGTGCTGAAAGTTCATATATAGTATCTGTGACTGATTGAAGTGAATTAAAAAAATCAATACAGCAACGGTGCAAAAATCCAAAATGCTTGTGCTTTCCTCCACCTTCCTCTGCCTTCCTTATCTTCCATATCCATCATATTTGGTGAGGAGGAAAGTGATTACCAGCACCGAGCCAGCCCTCTATTATCCCCAGAGGGGGACACTGCTGATTTGACTCAGATGTGAGGTGAGCAGCCTGTGATACTGGTGGAGGAAAGCACAAGCATTTTGGATTTTTGCACCTTTGATGTATTTACTTTTTGAATTGACTTCAGTCAGTCACAGATACTATATATGAATAGAGATGAGCCTGATGTTTGAGTCAAATGTAAGTTCGATGAACAGCGAACATTATGCAGCAAATTCGAAAGCCACGGAACACCGTTAAAGTCTATGGGACACTAACATGCAAACCCAAAAGTGCTAATTTTAAAGGCTTATATGCAAGTTATTGCCATAAAAAGTGTTTGGGGACCTGGGTCCTGCCCCAGGGGACATGTACCAATGCAAAAAAAAAAAGTTTTAAAAACGTCCGTTTTTTCGGGAGCAGTAATTTATTAACGCTTAACCACTAGCCGACCAGCGTACGACGATGTATGTCGGCACAATGGCATGGCTGGGCAAATGGGCGTACAGGTATGTCCCCTTTAAATCGCAGCATTGTGGGCGCGCCACCGGCGTCCCTGGAGCCATCAGCTGCCTCTTCACCAGTGAGAAGATTGTCTTTCCCACGAGCGGATGAACCACATTATTAATCCCACATGCGCTGAAATCTCATACATCTTGTGAGTTACCAATTGTCTTTTATGGGATAAAATGTCTTAATAATGCTGCACTTAGATGGCGCTGCTCTCCTTCTGTCTTTGTCAGTATACATTAGGGCATGAGCACAGACAGGAGAAACAGCACAGCTTGAGGCAGATAGCTGCAGAACATGAGTCAGCACAGCAGAAAAACATTAACCCCTTGTAGGCACCTGCCTACAACTGTGCTCTCTCCTCCAATCAACATGTTTTTTGTTAGTACATGGTCTTTGTACAAATGATTAACTCTTTGTGCTGTGCCTCCCTTTCCCAGTCTAATCTCTGCAGCAATGGGGATTGGCAAGTCAGATGCAGGTACTTACACTATTTGCATTTAAAGTTCACACTGTATATTGGTGGATATATAAAAAAAAAATATATTAATTGGATATACTAAAATGCAGAGCTGCATTAATTTTTTTCTTATTTCTCTTTTTTTCTAACTCAGCTGTAAAGTATTATTCATTGCTCTTTTCTTCCTGTGTTTCAGCAATAAGTTTCGGGTTTTTAAGCAGCTAGGACTGATTTTTTTGCTTCTGACATGAACATAATCTTGTTACATTGCCCAGTTTTCTGCCTCTGTGATGGTAATGGCAGTGGCGTGTCTGTGTGTGTTTAGATGTGTGGAGGTGGAGAGTAATATTCCATTAGAATCAACTCACTCAAATCAACCACTGTGCATACATGATGAGACAATCACAAGAACACAACCTATGATTAGTACTATAAAGCTGTCTATCTCTACTTATTTAGATTACAGTAAGGGGTGTACTTAGAAGATATCACAGGCCCAGTGTTCAGAAAAAGACCGTGGTTGTGCCATTATTCAAAAATACATTTGGGTGATATTTCCACATGTTTATCTCGGGGAAATTAAAGCCGTATTAAACCCAAAAACTAAAATTACCGCTTACCAATCTCTAAATGTGGTGGCTATATGTTGGAATACAGAATTTTATATTGTGCAACAACTATTGTACATCACATCAGTATTTAGTAGAGATATCTTCTTCAACCAGTAGATGGCAGTGTTTATAAATTTGTAGCTGCATCTATGATATGCTCTATGTCCATTTCCCTGAATAAAGTTCCTGTTTCCTGTTTGCAGTAAAAGCAGTTGTATGCCCTGACCAAAAAACAAAAAAAAACAAACAAAAAAAAACCTGTAAGGCAAACGCATAATGAGCTAGTATGCATTGCATACTAGCTCATTATGAAATACGTACCTTACCCGGTCACCGCTGAGGGAGCTGACATGTTGCCTCTGCGTTTCTTCCAGGTCTGCGGCTCCGGCACTGTGAGTGGCCGGAGCCGCGATGATGTCACTCTCGCGCAGGAGTCCTCTATTCCGTCAGGGAGCTCTGATTTTCCGGCAGCATCCACCGGACCTTCAGATTGCATGTGTCGCTGACGTCAGTGGCTGCATGCAAGGTGAATATAGGGCTGAAGGGCTATATGTACAGAATTTCTTTTTTTTGTTTACAAACTATTTTTATTGGGTACAAAAAGGTGGTACAAAAAGAGTTGTTATATGCATAGAAAATACAGTAAAAGCAACTTGCGTATAGGGAAAATCAGAAGATATTGTGTATTATGGTAGCTATACTTTGTTTTAGTCTATGAACACATAAACTACAACCATTATGCTTGTTATACATTAAAACAACATATAATATTCTTCAGTCATCTTTGATTAGTAATATCATTCAGGATTGAAAGAGTTTGGAATGTTTAAACCAAGGGTCCCATTTTTTATTATATAAATGATTGGTATTCTGTAGTGTGTGAAATATTTTTTCCATCAGATTAATATTGTTAATTCTAGTTTTCATATGTGCTAGAGGAACTGATGGCGATTTCCAATGGAATGCCCATCAACCAGAATTGCTATGCAAATTGTGTGGACTAGCCTCATATTATGGGTGGGAAGTCCAATGATAGGGGCAAATAGGAGACAGTTGTATATAGTTAGGTTTATACTACTATTTGAAATTTTAAATGCAAATTTCTCTAATTGTTTCCATATATGAGTAATCTTCTCACAATTCCAAAAAATGTGAGAAAATTAACCCATGGAATTGCAGCCTCTGAAGCATACCTGTGGGGTTGTGGGGAAAATGGCATGAAGTTTAACCGGGCTATAGTACCATCTGGTGAATAATTTTAATGCAGTCTCTTTAATTGTGATTGATCTAGTACATTTATGTAAGTTGTTGATGCATTTGTCCCAATGTTCAACGGAAAAAGAGAAATCTCCTTTCTGCTCCCATTTGAGCATATAGGGGAGTTTGTTTAATTCAATGTTGTTAGTTAAATTTGAGTATATCTCTGATATAAGACCAGATCTTGGTGATTTTAGACATATGTTCTCAAAGAAAGAGGGTGGTTGTGAAATTGTTATTTGGAAATATGTGTTAAAGAAGTGTCTAATCTGAAGAAATTTATGAAATTCCGTATTGGGAATTTGGTGTCTGGATTTTAGTGAAGAGAATGAGGTGACATTTTTGTTTTCTATAAAATTAAAAAGGGATGTCAGGTTGTTATTAGTCCACCATGTGAAGTCTTTGGATCGCTACAAAAGAGGCATGTGGGGGAGATTTAGCTATAAGATTGTATTTTTTATTGTATAATTTCCATAGTTGATATGATTGTGAGACTATTTTGTTAAGGGTGTCAATGTTATGGTTCGAAATCTTGTTTCCCCATAATATGCCCGAGATGGAATATGGTAGAATGGAATCCCTCTCGACCTAACCCATGGTATCTTAGGGTTGAGAATATGCCATTGTGCCATTTGAGACTATCTTGCGGCTAAATAGTATAGCCAAAAATCTGGGAGGCCCAATCCACCGCACTTTTGTGATTTATACAAAACCCAACTTGATAGACGTGGGTGAGAATCTAACCATATAAACTTATTGATTTCTGTTTGGAATTTAGTGATCATTATTTTTTTTAGTCTGATTGGGAGTGCCCTAAATAGGTATAATCTCTTTGGTAGAATTGCCATTTTAATTGCTGTGATTCTGCCTAAAAATTATATTTTGAAGGATTTCCACATTTTAAGCGTCAATCTTAATTTTTGCAGTAAGGGTATGTAGTTTTTAGATGATAGGTCATTGATGTTTGGGGTGAGAAAGATGACCAAGTATGTGAGAGACTCTATCGCCCAGGACAAATTGAAGGAGGAGTGTAGGGAGTCCAAATTGGATGGTGGGATATTTATTGGCATAACGATAGATTTGGAAACATTCAAGAGTAATGGAGAAAGGGGGCAACCCTGAGGTGTACCCCTGCCCACTCTGAAAAAGTCTGAATTACAGCCTGGCAATCTTATACTAGTGGATTGGTTGTGATAAAGAGCCTGATAGGCGTGAGTAAATTCTCCTTTGAAACCATATTTTTTCAGCACAATATCAAGGAAATTCCAGGAAACACTATCAAATGCCTTATTGATAACTAAGCTTAGTAATTGGACTGATCTGGAATTAATATTTGCGTCTTGAATTATGTTTGTAACTAGTTTTATATTGTCAGTAATTTGTCTACCTGGTATAAATCCTGATTGATAAGGGGAAATCAGAGAGGGGGTTATTGAGGCTAATCTTTTGGCCAAGAGTCTACTAAATATCTTAAGATCGTTATTTATTACTGAAATTGGTCTATAATTTTGGGGCAATGTATGATCTTTATTTGGTTTTGGAATGAGGGACATGTTGGCAAGTAACATTTCTTCTATATATACAGAATTTCTAACACTATATTTGTTTTTTCTTTTTTTTAGGATTTTTTCCTTATAATTTTTACCTGGTGATCCGGCCAGTAATATACTTTGCTATCTTAGGGCTCTTTCACACGGACGTGTCCGTGTACGAAGCCCACTCTGCTCAGCGGGGATCGCTCCGTCGATAACACATAACACATTTTGCTTCATATAACGAATACAGGTTTATTCTGACAATGATCAATGTATGTGACTGCTGCATGTGTCAATGGTTTTATAAATACCTCTATGGGCAGTTGGTACCTAGAGGTTTATAATGACAGGAACATGGACTTTTATGTCTCATGTTACCTCTTTAAACCTCCACAGCAGACACAAGCCCTGAGACTCAATAAACACTTGCATACCTATAATGACTCTGCGTTCTCAGCATTCTTCCTTCTCTTACAGCACCTAGTGAATACTGCAGGCATAGGGAGCAGGCAGCCCTCTAGTTCTATAGAACTACTTGGCTCAGCATGTCCTGTATATCGTCCTTCACTATAGACATAGACATGTGGCTGCCCTCTAGCTGAGAACTCATTGAGCCAATGAGGTGAAGTTACTAAAGGAAAATCGACTGTGCACTTTTTCCCTCAAAGCTTAGAAAATGAAGCTCTGCTGATTGCCATCCAATCATGTGCAAGCAAAAATGCTGTTTTTTTTTGTTACTTGCACCCGATTGGGTATTCTTTACAAAGTGAAGCTTTACCGCCTTTACTTAGCTCAGGAGAAAATAATTGCAACTTTACTTACAAAGTCCACAGTCTATTTGTCTTTAGTAAATCCACCCCAATGTGTCATGCTCCATCTTTCTTCAATCAATCTAGTGTATTCTTCAGGCAGTTCAATGGGGTTGATTTACTAAAGACAAATAGACTGTGCAAGACAAACAAGGCTGACAGTGCAGAAGGGCTGAAGTGATTGATTATAAAAGGTGGCTGCAATAATCCACAATATATGCCCAGTGTACTAGCTGGCAATTTATTCACAAAATTGAAAAATTAAAAACAGTACATAATCCATGGAACATATGGTTGCAACGCAGACTGTGGGGCTGGCTCGGGCACTGGTGGATCCATGGGGAGGCGCCAACCACTGTGGCCTCAAGGTGGAACAAGCAGACAGTATATCCAAGCTGGACCCACCGGGGTGTAAGGATGGCGTCACTGGAGCCCTGGGCAGAAGCACAGTACCCAGAAGAGGAAGCCGCATTGGCCCACGTGGAACGCATGCGTTTATGTTTCCATGACAATGCATTTCATGTGCATGCACTTTATCTAGACTTGATAAAGTGCATGCTCGTGAGACATGTTGTCATGGCAACAGGGGTGCATGCGTTCCACGCTGGCAACGATGGCTTCCTCTTCTAGGTACAGTGCTGGCACCCAGGGCTTCAGTGATGCCATCCTTACACGCCGGCGGGTCAGGTGTTCTGTCAATTTCTCCAACCGCGTTACTTCCGGTTTATTTAAAACCTTAGTAATAGGATATTTTGATGAATTGGTGGTTGGACACAACCTGGTACAGGAAGATTGAGCTGTTTTGACAGCACAGTGGCTATCATGGCCTCGAGGGTGGCCATTTTGTTGGCTAATATCGGAGCAGAGTAAAGCCCCATACACACGCGCGGATTATCCGAGGACCAGGTCCGTCGGATCATGTCCGTCGTACTTTGTCCGATGTTGGTTTTGCGTACACACGGTCGGACAAAGTTGTCGGAAAATCCGATCATTCTGAACGTGGTGACGTTTGTTGCCTACGACGGGACTACGTAGAGGCTAGTAGCCAATAGCTTTGGTCTTGTAATGTGATCTGAGCATGCGTAGCACTTTGTCCGGTCGGACTACCATACACACGATCGGATTTGGTGTGATCGGACCGTGTTGTCGGAAAATCTATCCAGCAGGAGATAGGACTTTGTCTGTCGGACAATACGACGTACACTGTCCGATGGTGCATACACACGGTCTGATTTTTCAACAACATTGTCCAATCGGACAGAATCCATGCGAAAATCCGACCGTGTGTATGGGGCTTAAGAGTCTCCGCTCATCATATCCTGCACCGGACTCTATTCGGTTGCTGGTGTTGTGTCCAACCACCAATTTGCCAAAAACTCCAATTACTGCTGGTTTAAAGAAATCGGAAGTTAAGTGGTTGGAGTTTCTGACGGGTTGGACAATTTGACATAACACCGGCTTGGATATACTGTCTGCTTGTTCCATTTTGCGGCCACGATGGTCGGCGCCTCCCCATGGATCCCTCTGTTCCAGACACAGTGATCTATCAGTGCCCGAGCCAGCCTCACAGTCAGCGGGGTAACGTTTCAACCATACTGTATGTTCCATGGATTATGTACTGTTTTTCATTTTTCAATTATTTTGTGAATTAGTTAGCTAGTTCACTAGGCATATATTGTGGATTATTGCAGCCACCTTTTATAACCAATAACTTCAGCCCCTGAGTGCTGTCAGCCTTGTTTGTCTTTAGCTTTTTAGCATCCAATCCAATGCTACTAGACAGGAGTACAGTTGAGCTGTGATCACACAACCCCCATATTGGGTGACTTTACAGCCAATAGTGCCTTGAACCCAGTTTCTATTGTACTTTGCAAGTGCAGTTGCTCCAGAGTTGAGTAAATGAGGTAAATATTCACTTTACAAAGAACAGCCAATCACATGCAAGGAAAAAACAAAAGAAAATGCATTTTTGTACAACTGCACTAATGTCATTACTTCCCCCAATGATATTTATTCTTATCTTTCAATTTGCCTGTATGTGGGCCGGGCAAATATGTCACATACCAGAGTCTCTCAATTATTTTTTAGTTTGCGGCACGCTTTAAAAGTATGCAAAATCCAGAGGCACCCCAATCTAAAAGGAAAACAACCTCGTAAACAAAACATTAAATCCAATAAATAACAAGAATGCAAATCATTGGTGCATAGTATTGCAGGGAGAAGAACAGCCTGTCATCTGTAATCCTCTCTGCTGCTTTCAAAGAAAAACCTGGCACCTAAAAAAAAAATGGTGTGGCCACACCCCCACTCCTTTGATTGATAACCTGGGTGAGGAGACTCAGGCACAAGCCTGAGCGAAGGGGTCATGTCTCCTGCACCTCACCTTGACTGAGATCACAGCCGGCAATTTTCCACAATGCTCACTATTACTGTTTTCTGAGAGAATAGCACGGGATTAGCTTTCAAAAGCTACTGGTGCCAGAAATTAAAAATATGTGCAGCCATCTGGGTAGCTGCTATGTGTGTGTGGCTTGTGAGTACTTTGCGCACACAACGCCAGTGCTATGTGTGCTGCTAAGCCGGCACTAGTCCTTTTTTTTGTGCCTGTGCGGCTGGGAGGTGGGTTGTGTGATATCACCAGTGTTGGTCATCTTACTTTAAAAAAGTAATTAGTTAAGTTACAAATTACTTCTCCCAAAAAAGTAATTGAGTTAGTAACTCAGTTACTACACTGGAAAAGTAATTAGTTACTCAGCAAAGTAACTGTGACTTTTTATTTTAATATTCTTAGGGGCGGGTCTAGTATTACTGTAAGCAAGGGGCGCGTTCCCCCCTGCACGTCTATTTCCCCTCTTAACCCACTGCACGTCCATCTGTTCCCCCCCAACACATATATCTGTTTCCCCTCTGTACCCCACTACACATCTGTCCCCCACCCACACACATATATCTGTTCCCCCTCTGTACCCCACTACACGTCTGCCCCCCCCCCCACACACATATATCTGTTCCCCCTCTGTACATCTGCCCCCCCCCCAAACTCACGGATCGGATCATTTTTTCGGATCAGCAAATAATAATTGAATTTGCAAAAACCTGTGAAAATTCCACCACCATAAAGCCCCCACTGTAATTCCATTGTCATCTCCCCCACTGTAATATCCACGTCATCTCCCCCACTGTAATATCTACGTCATATCCCCAACTGTAATATTGGCTGGGTATGGCTGGGTACGGCTGAGCATGGCTGGGTATCGCCGAATATAGCTGGGTATTACCATGTATTTCAGAGTATGGCTGGGTATTGCAGAGTATTGCAGAGTATGGCTGGGTATTACAGGGTATGGCTGGGTATTACAGGGTATGGCAGAGTATGGCTGGGTATTACCGAGTATGGCTGGGTATGGCAGAGTTTTGCAGAGTATTGGCAGGGTGTTGCAGAGTATTGGCAGGGTGTTGGCATCGTATTGCAGAGTATTGGCAGCGTATTGCAGAGTATTGGCAGCATATTGCAGAGTATTGGCAGGGTACTGGCTGGGTATTGGCTGGGTATTGCAGACTATTGGCAGGGTATTACAGGGTGTTGCAGAGTATTGGCTGGGTATTGCAGAGTATTGGCAGGGTACTGGCAGGGCATTGCAGGGTGTTGCAGAGTATTGGCAGGATATTGCAGATTACTGGCAAGGTATTGCAGAGTATTGTCAGGGTATTGCAGAGTATTGGCAGAGTATGGCTGGGTATTGCAGAGTATTGGCAGGGTATTACAGTGCTGCCATCTCTCCCTTCCACTGTACAGATCTGTACACAGAGGGGAGAGAGGAACAGGCGTCATCTTTTTGTTTGTTTGGTTTGTTTACAAGTGATCGCTTCGTCATTTGACGGAGCAATCACATTGTAAATGGCCGACGGGTGCACCAAGATGGCCGCCGCTCCGGTGCTAGGCCGGAGCCGCGGCTGACGGGTGCACCAAGATGGCCGCCGCTCCGGAGCTAGGCCGAAGCCGCAATCTTTCCTAAGGCCGAGGACGGCTCCGCGGATCACGGCGGGTAATTGCGGTAACGCCGCCCCAGTAATGGGAACGGCGTTACCGGGAGGGGAAGAGTAAGATTACTCGTTACCCTCTAAAGTAACGCCGTTTACTTTAATTGTGTTAGTTACGTCACTGGATATCACGACATGCCCACTGACCAGAGTTTTTTCAAAGGGCTTTTGCAGACTAGAGCGTGAAAATGTTGAGGTAAACAGACACTGAATTTCAAAAGAGCCAACTAAACTACGCTCCTTGCTAGGAGATATTAAATGGGCTAAAATCCTGGGTACAAAGAACATGGAGGAAAAATGTGAGTGCTTTAACCACTTTAAGACCAGCCTCGTTTTGGATTTTAGGTGTTTACATGTTTAAAACAGTTTTTTTTGCTAGAAAAAAACTTAGAACCCCCAAACATTATATATTGTTTTTTTTCTAACACCCTAGAGAATAAAATGGCGGTCGTTGCAATACTTTTTTTCACACCGTATTTGCGCAGCGGTCTTGCAAGCGCACTTTTTTTGGAAAAAATTCACTTTTTTGAATAAAAAAATAAGACAACAGTAAAGTTAGTACAATTTTTTTATATATTGTGAAAGATAATGTTACGCCGAGTAAATTGATACCTAACATGTCACGCTTCAAAATTGCGCCCGCTCGTGGAATGGCATCAAACTTTTACCCTCAAAAATCTCCATAGGCGACGTTTAAAAAATTCCACAGGTTGCATATTTTGCGTTACAGAGGAGGTCTATGGCTATAATTATTGCTCTCGCTCTACCGATCGCGGCGATACCTCACATGTGTGGTTTGACCACCGTTTTCATATGCGGGCACTACTCCCGTATGCGTTCGCTTCTGCGCACGAGCTCGTCGGGACGGGGCGCTTTAAAAAAATTTTTTTTTGTTTTTCTTATTTATTTTTCTTGATTTTATTTATTTTTACACTGTTTTTTAAAAAAAAATTAATTGGCTCACTTTTATTCCTATTACAAGGAATGTAAACATTCCCTGTAATAGAAAAAAGCATGACAGGTCCTCTTAAATATGAGATCTGGGGTCAAAAAGTCCTCAGATCTCATATTTGGACTTCAAAAAAAAAAAAAAAAAATGTCATTTAAAAAAATGACATTTGAAAATTCCTCTTTAAGAGGTATGGGCAGAAGTGACGTTTTTGACGTCGCTTCCGCCCTCCTATGGTATAGAGATGAGTGGCGGCCATCTTAGCGTCACTCATCTCTAGACACAGGAGGGTAACGGACCGGATCGCCTCCGCCGCTGCCGACGGTTCCGGTAAGCGGCGGAAGGCGTGGGAGAGCCGCCGATAACGGTGATCTCGCGGCGAATCCGCCGCGATGACCACCATTATCGGACAGCCGACCGGCGCCTGAAGAGATGGATACCTCGGTTGTGGCAGCAGCTGCTGCCGTTACCAAGATATCCCTCTTCAAAAAATGGACGTACATCGTCGTGCGCCGGTCGGAAAGTGGTTAAGAGCACATTAAATAAAGGTATTGGCCAGTGCATCCCAATGGAAAATACATTTAAAAGAGCTAACACAAGTCCTGGGGGGCTTAATGCCAACTTAAAAATGCCTATAAAAGCAAAGGAGAAGGCCTTCAAAAAATACAAGGCTGAGGGGGTCACCATCAGCATTCCAACTTTACAAAGAATGCAATAAGAAATGTAAGAGTGCAATCAAGGTGGCTAAGATAGACCACAAAAGGCACATAGCAGAGGAAAGTAAAAAAAAAAAAAAAAATCACAAGAAATTCTTTAAGTATATAAATAGTAAGATAGGGAGGTCAGAAGTAGGGATGAGCCGAACACCAGAAGAAGATGGCTTTCCCCATGACGTCAGAGGGGGGCGGGGACGGTCCCCGCCCCCCTCTGACGTCATGGGGAAAGACATAGGGAAGTCCCCATGCAGTCCCCATGCGTCAGAGGGGGGCGGGGTCACCAGGTGGCCCCGCCCTCCATTATAAAAGAGCTGTCAGACGCAACGAAGCCTCACACAGCAGGAGCCTCCCATTGCGCGGAGCGGCCCAAGAAGAGACGCCGACGCCTTGGAAGAAGATGCCGGACGAGATGACCAGAGCAAGAAGAAGCGGATTGGAGGAAGAAGAGGATGGAAGATGGAAGAAGATGGAAGAAGATGGAAGAAGAAGATGAAGAAACCGAAGGATGAAGAAAGGAAGAAGGAAGACCAGAAGAAAGAAGATTTTAATAGAGGAATTGTGAAAGACCGTCTCCTGTCATTTTTAAAATTTTTGTCACTTTTTTGGTGAAATGGTAGGGGTACTCCCTTACCATTTCACACAGGGGGGGGGCCGGGATCTGGGGGTCCCCTTGTTAAAAGGGGCTTCCAGATTCCGATAAGCCCCCCGCCCGCAGACCCCCACAACCAATGGACAGGGTTGTGGGGAAGAGGCCCTTGTCCCCATCAACATGGGGACATGGTGCTTTGAGGGGTCACAGACCCCCAAAGAACCCTCCCAATGTTGAGGACATGTGGCCTGGTACGGTTCAGGAGGGGGGGCGCTCTCGTCCCCCCTCTTTTCCTGCGGCCTGCCAGGTTGCGTGCTCGAATAAGGGTCTGGTATGGATTTTGAGGGGGACCCCACGCCATTTTTTTTTTTTTTTTGGCCGGGGTTCCCCTTAAAATCCATCCCAGACCTGAAGGCTCTGGTATGGATATTTAGGGGGACCCCCACATCATTTTTTTAAAAATTTGACGCAGGGTTCCCCTTAATATCCATAGCAGACCTGAAGGGCCTGGTAATTGAATTTGGGGGGACCCCCCACGCTTTTTTTTTTTTTTTTATCAATGACTTTTTTTTTTATCAATGACTTTCAATGAATGACTGTTCTCTGTGTTACGGGAGCCGGCAATTCATTAGCCGCGAGTGATTTTAAATAGCTTTTTTTCCTGCAAAAATGACACTTTGTGCAGGGACAGTTCTAAGCACGGGAAACATGCGCCCCTTCACAGGCATACTATAGACACCCCCCAGGTACGAAATTTAAAGGAATATTACACTTTTATTGTTTCACTTTAAGCATTATTAAAATCACTGCTCCTGAAAAAACTGCAGTTTTTTAAAAAAAAAAATTGCATTGATACATGTCCCCTGGGGCAGGACCCAGGTCCCCAAACACTTTTTATGACAATAACTTGCATATAGGCTTTTAAAATTAGCACTTGAGATTTTTCCCATAGACTTTTACAGGGTGCTCGCGGCTTTTCGAATTTGCCGCGAACACCCCAAATTGTTCGCTGTTCGCTGAACAGGCGAACAGGCAATGTTCGAGTCCAACATGAGTTCGACTCGAACTCAAAGCTCATCCCTAGTCAGAAGATATTGGCCCCATAAAGGATGATAAAGGGATGGCGAAGGTTCTGAATTTATTCTTCTCTTCAGTCTTCACAAGGGAAACAGGGGATGGGGGGGGGTACCATAACCAAGTCTGCAATGTTTATCTTCATAACACATCACAGAAAGCACCCTCATGGCTAACAGAGGATAAAATTAGAAGTAGACTTGAAAAACTTAACATTAATATGTCACCGGACCAGAAGGCTTGCACCCGTGGGTCCTTAAGGAACGCAGTCAGGGGATAGCCAGAACATTGTTCCAAATTTTTTTCGACAGGCTACTGACAGGAATGGTACCAGCTGATTGGATAGAAGCCAATGTAACACCAATATTTTTTAAAGGTCCAAGATATATCCCTGGGAACTACAAGCCAGTTAGCCTAACATCAATAGTTTGTAAGCTCTTGGAGGGGATGTTAAGGGACTATATATACAAGATTTTAGTAATAAAAACGATATTATTAGCAGTAATCAGCATGGATTCATGAAGAATCGTTCTTGCCAGACCAATCTATTAACCTTCTATGAGGTGAGCTGCCATCTAGATAAAGGAAGGCCTGTAGATGTGGTGTATCTGGATTTTACAAAGGCATTCAATACAGTTCCCTATAAACGTTTACTGCACAAATGAAGGTCTGTCGGCATACACCAAAGGGTGAGTACATGGATTGAAAACTGGCTACAGGGGCAAGTCCAGAGGGTGGTGATAAATGGGGAGTATTCGGAATGGCCTGGTGTTGGAAATGGGGTCCCTCAGGGTTCAGTCCTGGGACCAATCCTATTTAAATTATTCATAAACTATCATTTAATTTATCATAAATGATCTGGAGGATGGGATAAACAGTTCAATCTTAGTATTTGAAGGCAATACTAAGCTAAGCAGGGTTATAACTTGTACGCAGGATGTAGAAACCTTGCAAGAAGATCTAAAAAAAATTATGGAGTGGGCAATCACATGGCAAATGAGGTTTAATGTTGAAAAATGTAAAATAAGGCATTTTGGGTGCCAAAAATATGCATGCAATTTACTCACTAGGGGGAGAACCTCTGGGGGCATCTAGGATGGAAAAAGGACCTGGGGGTCCTAGTAGATGATAGGCTCAGCAATGCCATGCAATGTCAGGCTGCTGTAAACAAGACCAACAGAATATTGGCATGCATTAAAAAGGGGATTAACTCCAGAGATAAAATAATAATTCTCCCACTCTACAAGACTCTGGTCCGGCCGCACCTAGAGTATGCTGTCCAGTTCTGGGCACCAGTCCTCAGGAAGAATGTACTGGAACTGGAGAGGCTCCAGAGAAGGGCAACTGAACCAAGATATAGTAACAAGCTGCATTTTTTTATTTATTTATTATAGACTATTAAATAGTGCAAGTTAATGGAGATAGATAGATATCAGGTTTACAACCACATTAAATTACTTATCAATAGGAAGCCTGAGGATGGGAGGATGCACACAAACACCTTGATTAACCATTTTATCCCCGTAAGGTTTTAGCCCCTTAAAGGGGGATTCCACCCTAAAGTGGAACTCCCGCTTTTCGGAACCCTCCCCCCTCCGATGTCACATTTGGCACCTTTCAGGGGGGAGGTGGGTGCAGATACCTGTCTAAGACAGGTATCTGCACCCACTTCTGGGCATAAACTCCCACGGGAGTTTACGTCATTTCCTGTCCCGGCGCGCTGTCTGCCGGGACACACACGTGTCCCGGCACACACGTGTCCCGGCACACACGTGTCCCGGCATGCGCAGTAGGGAATCGGGAAGTGAAGCCACTTCCTGATTCCCTCACCGAGAATGGCGCCGGCTACAGCAGAGAGCCGAGCGATCGATCGGCCTCTGCTGCCGACACCGCTGGACCCTGGAACAGGTAAGTGTCCATTTTTTAAAAGTCAGCAGCTGCAGTATTTGTAGCTGCTGGCTTTTAAAAAAAAAAAAAAATTTCAGTACAGTCCCGCTTTAATGACCAGGCCATTTTTTGCGATACGGCACTGCATTACTTTTTTCCCACAAATAGAGCTTTCTTTTGGTGATATTTGATCACCTCTGCGGTTTTTATTTTTTGCGCTATAAACAAAAAAAGACCATCAATTTTGAAAAATAAAAAAAACAATATTTTTTACTTTCTGCTATAATACATATCCCAAAAAAAAGAATTGTCAAAAAAAAAAAAAAAATCGAATTTCTTCATCAATTTAGGCCAATATGTATTCTTTTACATATTTTTGGTAAAAAAAAAATCCCAAAAAGCATACAGTATATTAATTGGTTTGCACAAAGGTTTTAGCATCTACTAACTATGGGATGTTTTTATGGACTTTTTTTTGTTCTTATTGTCTTTACTGGTAATGACAGCGATCAACGATTTTTTTGCAGGACTTCGACATTGCGGCTGACAAATCTGACACTAAAGCCCCATACACACGGTCGGAAAATCCGACCACCAAATCCATCGGATTTGGTCCGACGGATTTAGTCCGACACTGGTGTTGCATACACACGGTCGGACAAAGTTGTCGGAAAATCCGATCATTCTGAACGTGGTGACGTTTGTTGCCTACGACGGGACTACGTAGAGGCTGGTAGCCAATCGCTTTGGTCTTGTAATGTGATCTGAGCATGCGTGGCACTTTGTCCGTCGGAATTCGCTACACACGATCGGAATTGGTGTGATCGGACTTTGTTGTCGGAAAATCTATCCAGCAGGAGATAGAACTTTGTCCGTAGGACAATCCGATGGAAACTGTCCGATGGTGCCTACACACGGTCGGAATTTCCGACAACATTGTCCGATAGGACAAAATCCATGGGAAAATCCGACCGTGTGTATGGGGCATAAGTGACACTTTTTGGGGACCAGTGACACCAACACAGTGATCAGTGCTAAAAAAAAAATGCACTGTTACTGTACTAATGACATTGGCAGGGAAGGAGTTAACAACAGGGTTGATCAAAGGGTTAAGTGTGTTCCCTGGGAGTGAATCCTAACTGTGTGGGGGATGGACTGACAGGAAGAACACAGAGATCTTTGTTCCTGCTGACAAGGCTTAGAAGATCTCTGTGTACTTCCCTGTCAGAACGGGGATCTGCCTTGTTTGCATAGGCAGATCGCAGTTCTGCCTCTCTGGGGAACGAATATATATGCAGTGGGCAGTCTTTAAGTGGTTAAATTAAGTTCACATCAGAAGCCTCCCTTCACATCAGAAGTCCCACCAACACATCAGAGTCCTCCTTAATGCCAGAGGCCCCATTCCATCAGAGGTCCTCCCACACGTCATAGTTCCCCCATCACATCAAAGTCTCCTCTATACATCAGAGGCTTCTGTCACCAGAGTCTCTCCTATACAGAGAGTCCCCAATCACATCAGAGTCCCTTCTATACCTGGGATCCACCTATCACATCAGCGTATCCCAATGACAGAGTCCCTATATCTCATTAGAGTCTCCCCATAACCCCCCCCCCCGGATTAGAGTCCTCCCATTCATCTTTGATCCGGGGAAAACTGGGTCTCGTGCTGGTGGCACCCCAGTGGAACTCAAAGGCACACAGGCTGAGAAACACTATCATACACAATTAACTTAAAACTCAAAAGTAATATTTGTTTTTACAGTTTATTTTAATTAGCTTCTCTCTCTTCAGATGTAAAATGTACAGATATTTGTCACCAACTACATTCTTGTTGGTCTTTCGCCGTTTTGTATGTTTTTCTTTTCCCTCTAATGGAAATTATAACTCATCAGGCTTGTACTTAATCTCTGCTTTAGTTTGGATACGAATGAACATAAAGTCTCTTACTGTTTCCACTATTTCATTAATCCTGATCATCTCACAGCCTGAATTCTGGGAAGACGGTTATTCCAAATTTCCAAATGTACAAATACTGTCAGGCAGCTGGAGGTTGGGAAGGGGTTAATCTTGGTGGTGGGCCTGTGCTCATGGATATCTCTCATTCCTTTGCTTCTTGTATTATAAACAGCAGTTATACGTTACAAACAAAACCTTTTAAAGGCAGGGAACGTTGTGACGACGTCATGGTAGAACAACAAGGCTCTTGAGAAGAGCGATACCTTCTGTGCTAAGCAAATGCAATTGTGGTTCACACCAAAGCTTCAAGAGGTTATTACTTTAAAGCACATCTGTCACATGTGAAACCATAGCTTTGCGTTTGATGAGAGACTAAAGCTATCATGGAACCATTACAGAATAATCAGTAACGGAGTATCAGCAATTCTGGTATATTTCATTTAAATGTTTGACGCGTTTGACAGCTTATCAGCTACATAGGAACTGCATAGATGACTGTATCTATACAGCATACATAGTATGTGAAAACCAAACGTCAGTATTTTTACTGGCAGGCAATTTTCTCCTGGCAGTAAATGCCAGTAAAAGGTTGCCAGTAAAAAATATGGCTGTGACACTCGGCTCGGTCCGGAGCCGGCTGAGACCATCGAGTGCTTGCTACAATGTGATCGGGCGGCTCTGGCGGAGGCGGTGCCTAAGCATGTAGTGTGATATCATGATGCAATGGAGCCAAGCAGAGGGGCCAGAGCCTCGTGTGCGGGTCTGCGGTATAGGAGCAAGGCGGGCTGGGCCTGGGGATGTCAGTGCTGTTTAGACTGGAGTGTACGGGAGCGACGACTTGGCTTGGAGAGAGACTGTCACTGTGACTCAGGAGGGGACGTTTTGTGTCGGTGAGGTCTCATCATCATCTGTGATGCTACACTCTGCTGCCAGTGTCACTGTAAGAGTGAATTTTATGTGTGTGCTGCCCATTCTAATTTCTGTCCTGTCTCTGAGATACTTACTTACTATATCAAAAATAAAATAAGAAATATGTTTTTTGTCTTATTATTTACCTTAATTCATATTGCTAATTGCATATTGTATTTGTTTGTAGCCTAAATACTCTAATTTGCACTTAAAACTGTAATTTTGTCACTTTTGGAAATGCCAGTAAAAACGTGGATGTGCCAGTAAATTTTGGGTGTTGTGTCAGTAAATTTTAATCTGGTAGGTTGGCAACACTGGTCATTACCACATCAATAGATCTTGGTGATAACTGTGCCAGAAGAGATTTCTCTTCACAAATTTCCTCTAACTTCCTGTTTTGTCTCTTTAAAAGGAAGTGAAGTATAAGCTCCCAAATGGGACATAGAAAACAAAAAATCGAATTGACGGGTTTTAACCATTCACTACTCTTTCAAAAATGACACAACATAGACGACACAATTGCCACCTTATGTAAAAAATCAATATATGGTGTTGCACTCCAGATAAATATAAGCAATAGATTCTCTAAAAGTAAAATATATATCTGTGGATAGATATAAACAATAAAATCCTCTAAATAAAATTATATCTGAGTGTGGAAATCTTGCTAAAGCGAATAATATTGTGCTAGAAACAGCAAAATAAATAAATAAATGTGCTAAAACATGGGATGATATTTAGATGCAGCAAATAAACACACTGGTGTTCAAATCCTAATCATGTGCAAAATGGTGCAATAAATAAGCAAAAAGAAAGGACTGCGTTGGTGATCCAAAGTGTAAACAGAATGTGCAAAAAAGTATATATCTATGCAAAAAATGCAATACAATATATATATATATAGAAATAAATATCAAAATATATAAAAAATATATATGCAGTGCAAACGGTGATTGTCCAGAAAAATGGGTAAAAATAAAGTGCGACAAGAAAAAAATCATCCACAGGGTTGTAATGTGGCTGTGTCAAACTAGGTGACAAGTAATGTCCACAGAAATGGTGAATCTCTGTTTAAATGGAGTGTGATGGATAAAGTCCGTCCTAAGATGCAGGGGAGATAGCACTCTATGACTCGATGTGTGCGAGGTGATCCAAACCGTACTCCTCTGGGTGCCCGCAAATAACAGATGCAGTGGCTCCTTACCTCACTGCTGTAAGATAAACAGCATAGATCAATATTGCTCTCCTGAGCTCTGTATCCTGGGTGTGTTTTGGGGCTTGGTTTGTCACTCTCACCACATCAGAGGTATTATTTCACTCACTGCACATCAGGGGTATTTTTTCACTTGTAGTCCTCCCAGGTAGCAAACATGTAAATCATGGAGGGAAGAGGAAGGAGCCCCAGATAGTGAAGTATGTACAGTTTATTTAATAAAACCACAAATAAAACACAGGGGTACTCACAATTTTAGACAGACAGAATTCAGTGTAAAAACGAGCGCCGTGCTCGTGGTCCGGATGTCACTTCCGGTGTCCAAGTGTATTCTATTTTCCTACTAGTGTCGTCACGTCACATGACTTCATCAGTGAATACTTCACTTCACTCTTTAAAATGGAGAAAAAGACGGGATAGGTGGGGATCCCAGGGCCGGATTAACACAGGGGCTATTGGAGCTGCAGCTTCAGGCCCCTACCTTAATATAGGCCCAACTGCCTAAAAAAAGGCCACGCACAGAAGCAATGGACTGATGGGGAGAGATCTCCCGTGATTAGCCCTGCATTCCGCAATCTGCCTGCTCCATCCATGACCCTCCCCTAGTACTAAATAAGCAGAAAGACCAAAACGCATGTAAAATAATAATAGTAAGATTTATTAAAAGGATAAGTCATAAACAATACAGCAAACCAGCAAACAACCACAGTGACACACAATAATAACTCTCTAAACCAAACGTGAATACAGGAGTAAGATATAATCAAACATAATCAAGCCAGGGTCATACACAAGAGATCAATCAGGTAGAACAGGGAGCAGGACAGGTAGAGGACAACAGGAGGAAGGGATAAGTCTGTAAGACAGGGGTCCAGGGATGGATGCAGGGTTCAGGAACACAGGACACAAGGTACAGGTATAGGATTCAGGAACACGGTACAGGATTCAGGAATACAGGTCAGGGTTCAAGGAAAATACCAAGGCAAATGTGTGAGCATCTGCTGGGTAAATATAAATACCTCCTGCAATCAGTCTCAGGTGATGCCTGATTGCAGGAGATGTTGGCTCCAGACTGCCAGCAGACACCCGCTGGTGGTCACTAGTACTGCGGCCCAAAGATCTGGCAGCGCCACAAGTGGGTGAAACCTTTCCTGACAGTACCTCTCCTCGAAGGAGCTACCTCCGGACACTTCAACTAGTCACAGCTGTAAAAAGTCCATGGCATTAAGCCAGGCAGGGGGCAGAGGCACTTCGAGCTGCGCAGCTGGCAGAGGCACATCACGCTGGGCAGTGGGCAGAGGCACATCGCTCTGGGCAGCGGGCAGAGGCACATCATGCTGGGCAGCGGGCAGAGGCACATCATGCTGGGCAGCGGGCAAAGCTACATCAAGCTGGGCAAAGGCACATTAAGCTGGGCAGTGGCATATCAAGTTTGGTAGCGGGCAGAGACACATCAAGCTGGGCAGAGGCAGGTCCAACTGAGCAACAGGCAGAGGCAAATCAAGCTGGAGGCAGGCAAAAAAAAACAGGCAGGGGGCAGAGGCACTTCGAGCTGCGCAGCTGGCAGAGGCACATCACACTGGGCAGTGGGCAGAGGCACATCGCTCTGGGCAGCGGGCAGAGGCACATCATGCTGGGCAGCGGGCAGAGGCACATCATGCTGGGCAGCGGGCAAAGCTACATCAAGCTGGGCAAAGGCACATTAAGCTGGGCAGTGGCATATCAAGTTTGGTAGCTGGCAGAGACACATCAAGCTGGGCAGAGGCAGGTCCAACTGAGCAACAGGCAGAGGCAAATCAAGCTGGACATCAGATCATCTGACTGGAGAGCAGGCGCTGGAACATCAGGCTGGGCATCAGGAACTGGATCATCAGACCGGACGCCAGGCATCGGATCATCAGACTGGACAGCAGGCATTGGAATATCAGGCCGGGCAGGGGGCACTGGAACAGCAGGCCGGACAACTGGCTCTGGAACATCAGGCCAGACAGCGGACACTGGAACATCAGGCCAGGCGTCAGGAACTGAATCCTAAAGCCGGACATCGGGCATCAGATCATCAGCCTGGACATCAGACTGGACAGCAGGCACTGGAACATCGGACCAGGCAGCGGGCACTGGAACATCGGACCGTGCATCAGGAATCGGATCATCAAGCATCGGATCAGACTGGAGAGCAGGCACTGGAACATCATGCCGGCCAACAGGCACTGGAACATCAGACCGGGCATCAGGAACTGGATCATCAAGCTAGGAATCAGGCATCGGGTCATCAGACTGGACAGCAGACACTGGAACATCAGGCTGGGCAGCGGGCACTGGGGCGAAAGGTTGAATAGCGGCAGCAGCAAGCTGGGCGTCAGAAAGCGATTCAGCAAGTGCCGTATTAGCAGGCTGGGTAATGGGCACTGGCTCAACATGCTGGGTAACGGACACCGGCTTAACATGCTGGGTACGGGCACTGACTCAACAGGCTGGGTGACAGGCACCGACTCAACAGGCTTGGTGACGGGCACAGACTCAACAGGCTGGGAAATGGGCGCAGGAACTTCAGGCTGGGGAAACGGGTGCCGGAAATTCAGGCAGGGAAACGGGTGCCGGAACTTTGGGCTCGACTGTGGGCGCCAGAACCTCAGACAGGACCGTGGGGGCCAGAACTTCAGGCTGGACCGTGGGTGCCAGAACTTCAGGCTGGACCGTGGGCGCCAGAACTTCAGGCTGGACCGTGGGCGCCAGAACTTCAGGCTGGACCGTGGGCGCCAGAACTTCAGACTGAACAGCAAGCACTGGAGCAGATCGGCTGGCTTGGAGGCAGACTGGAGCAGATCGGCTGGCGTGGAGGCAGACTGGAGCAGATCAGCTGGTGTGGAGGCAGACTGGAGCAGATCGGCTGGCGTGGAGGCAGGCTGGAGCAGATCGGCTGGCATGGAGGCAGGCTGGGATTGTATGGGTAGGGAAAAACTTCAGTTCTTTGGTTTAGCCACTGAAGTTCTGTAAGTGACTGCAGGGCTGCAAGTAAGGGATGCAGCTGATTGAAGAGAAGGGCTGGAATATGGTTAGGAAGAGGGAGCAGTGGCTAGGGGGAATTTTTGTGGGGTTGTTGCAGGCAGCAGAGAAGAGACAGATGGATTAAAGGCAGGATAGGTGCAGCAAGCAGAAACAGCTTACTGATACTTATTTGGTAGCAGGGTATATTGGGCTGAGGCTTGGGTTGCTGTGGGTGATGGAGAGAGAGACATTTGAGCAGGCAGGTGTCTGGCAGCAGGAATGGGTTGTTGCAAGCAGACTGAGGTTGAGTGCAATATATCTGACCATGCTTGTAGTAATGGCTGAATAAATTTTCAGTTGCATGTTGCCTGTCTGACAAGAGACTGCACTGTGTTAACACACTCCACTAGCACCTGTTGGGAACATGCTGAATAGTGCTCAAAGAAGTCATCCTCCAAAAGCCACACTAATGATTCTACCTGAGCCATACTGAAGGGGGGAGAAAAGTCATCACTGCCTTTAGGAATACTGGAAAAAAGCTAGCTCTGCACACACCTGAATCAAAGGCTGAGGGTTTTCAAATAGCATACTGCCCTGATCAACAAGAGAATGGGCAAGATTTGTACTACTTGTCCTACGACTTGGGACTGCAAAGTTGTATGACAAGTTGTTCCATGATTTCCAATGACTACCATTCATATTAGTACAACTTCAATTCGTGCCGACTTCAATGTTCCCGGCACGACTTTGGTGTGAGTTGAGGTCCATAGCCCTCAAGTCTCCCTGAAATTGAACCAAAATCTTGTCAAAATAGCAGTCACGAAATCGGCCAACTTGCGGTAGTGTGAAAGGGGCCCAAGACCCCTTTCACACTTGTACGACTTGTCCCACGATTTGGGACTGCAAAGTAGCATGACAAGTCGTTCCCCATGATTTCCAATATTAGCACGACTTCAAAGTAGTCCCTGCACTACTTTGGTTTGACTTTGATCCTACTTCAACCCATTGAATATCACTGAAGTCGGATCAAAGTCAGATCGCCTATTAACGGATCCGACTTTGGCATGCGACATGTGATCTGATGATCTAGAAGGCGAACTCCACGCCATTTAAAAAAAAAAAATGGCATGGGTTCCCCCTCTAAGAGCATACCAGGTTCTTTGGTCTGGTATGGATTTTAAGGGGAACCGAAAAATTGGCGTGGGGGTCCCCCCCAAAATCCATTTTAGAGCCTTATCCGAGCACACAGCCCAGCAGGTCAGGAAAGGGGGTGGGAACGAGCGAGCGCCTCCCCCTAACCATACCAGGCCACATGCCCTCAATATTGGGGGGTGGGTGCTTTGGGGCAGGGGGGCCTTGCTCCCCCCACCCCAAAGCACCTTGTCCCCAAGTTGATGAGGATAAGGGCCTCATCCCGACAACCCTGGCCATTGGTTGTCGGGGTCTGTGGGCGGGGGAGCTTATTGGACCCCATACTCATTCACATAAGGGGGGGCGGCATCTGGGGGCCCCCTTGTTAAAGGGGGCTTCCAGATTCTGATAAGCTCCCCACCTGCAGACCCCAACAAGACCCCAAAGCACCCACCCCCCCATGTTGAGGGCATGTGGCCTATTACGGTTCGGGGGGGGGGCGCTCACTCGTACCCACCCCCTTTCCTGACCTGCCGGGCTCTATGCACGGATAAGGGTCTGGTATGGATTTTGGGGGACCCCCATGCCGTTTTTTCGGCGTGGGGGGTTCCCCTTAAAATCCATACCAGACCGAAGGGCCTGGTATGCTCTTGGAGGGGGTACCCATGCCATTTTTTTAATTTGGCGTGGAGTTCCCCCTAAAGATTCAAAGTCAGATACCTGTTCATTGAAGTCGGATTTCAAGTCGCAGGGCAAAGTCGGATCCACAGTCGTATGACTGTTTTTTCAAAATTGCGGCCGTGAAAACACAGCAAAATCGTGCGACTTTGAAGTCGCACAAGTGTGAAAGGGGCCTAAGGCTGCATTCACACCTGAGCATTTCAAAGTCGCAAGTTTTTACCGTGATTTTGTTCAGGTCACTAATGTAAAACCGCCTGTAATCTGCCCCACAGAAGTTCTTTTTTGAGCTTAGGGCGTTTTTCAGGCATTTTGCTTCAGGTGACAAAACGCTCAGATGTAAACAGGTGCCATTGACATTAATGAGATTTTGCTTGTTGGGCGTTTTTTCGGGTGTTTTATGAGCGTTTTATGAGCTGAAAATGCTCAGGTGTGAATGCAGCCTAAAAGTTGATCCCTGGCCCACTCCTTCAATATCTGTCGGCAATGATTATTATCCTCCGTCACCAGTGAAGAAAGAACTACTTAAACTACATAAACAATACAGCAAACCAGCAAACAACCACGGTGACAAACGTGAATACAGGAGTAAGATATAATCATAAACGTAATCAAGCCATGGTCATACACAAGAGATCAATCAGAAAGAACAGGGAGCAGGGAGACGACAACAGGAGGAAGGGATAAGTCTGCAAGACGGGGGTCCAGGGATGGATGCAGGGTCCAGGAACACAGGACACAAGGTACAGGATTCAGGATTCAGGATTCAGGAATACAGGAATACAGGCCAGGGCTCAAGGAAAATACCAAGGAAAATGTGTGAGCATCTGCCGGGTATATATACACACCTCCTGCAATCAGTCTCAGGTGACGCCTGATTTCAGGAGATGATGTCGGCTCCAGACTGCCAGGAGACACTCGCTGGTGAACACCAGTACTGTGGCCCAAAGATCTGACAGCACCACCAGCAGGTGAAACCTTTTATGACAGATACACTCCACTGCTCTACTGATACCATCCACTGCCCTACTGACACCGTCCACTGCCCTACTGACACCGTCCACTGCCCTATTGACACCATCCACTGCCCTACCATGTGCCACTAAAGTGTTCAGGTTTGCCATGAATAAAAGGTGGCAACCCTAGGCTCTATGCCGATGCAGGTCTCATACGGAAGCCTAGGGCTTCTGTGGCATTGGGTATGTGGGCTGTGCCCTTTTACCTCTGGGTGCCTGCAGACACACAGCCCTTACAGAAGCCTGGAGAATCAAATGCCTTTTAAAATTAGGGCGCACACCAGCACAGGCTCTTGGAAATGTAGATGGGCAGCCAGTGAGAGGAGAGCTGTCATACATATGTCATACAGTCATATTCCTGCCACTCCCAAATCTGCTCCACTGCCGCCAGCACCAGGCTCAGGATGCTCTTAATCCAGCCCTGTCTTACACTGTAGCCATTTTTCATAAAAACTGATACGACTGGAAAAAATAAAAAAACACAGGAATTCCTTTACCCTACATTTGATTGCTTCAATTAGCAATCTTGAAGATCACATGTAAAGAATGCTTCTGTCCCCATGCAGACCTCATTTGGAAGGTTCAGCACCTGGCCACACTTAGTAGTGTGGTCCTTGTGTTTATAGAAGATGATGAGTATGACAACCCCTGTCCAAACAGGACAGCAGAAGTGATTTTGAATTTATTTGGAAGATAAACTACTATACGCAATCAATGCATTTGGTGACTCTAAAAATGTGGTCACTTTATTGGGACAGTACATAACTCTAAATCAGAAAACATACAGTATACATACATGAACTAAGATGTAGGAACACTTTCTATAGTGGTGTCATTCTACATTCTAAATATAGATTGGGTATATAAAATGCAACTCTTGTTAATTATCCTTCTAAAAACGAAATTAAATGTTTTTTTTTTTTTTTTTAAATGCATGTTCCTTAAATTTTCTAAACTCAAAAAGAATAAGTTGTTTCTATTAAATCATGCCTATGTAATCAAGCTCATTAATATAAGCTACATCCATTTTTATCATTGTTCTTGAAGTGAGGCTCTCTGGTGGCCCACCAGTATTCTAGTCCAACTCTTAGTGGGTGTGATCATACAGTCGGAATAACTGATTAGTGAAACCCTCCAGATGAAGAACACTGCTTCTAAGTTGTAGAAAACCTGTTAGCTTTAAATGAACACTTGTACCTGCAGCAATTTACTAATTTGACAAAGTAACTGAATTTTTTGCCAAGCCTGTCAGTGTCTGGAGTGATGGTATAATGCAGTCAAAAAATTGCTGTAGGCTGTGCCTCATTGATTAATTTTCTGCAGCATCCAGGCACAGAACACTGTTTAGAGGAGTCACTCTGCTGGCAGTCCAATGATTTTGGCCCCGGGATAGTTTTTCAGGGCGGTTTAACCATTGCTTATTACTGTCTGGAAATGAACCGTTAAAAGGTAAACTTCTGTATCCCTCACTTTGTCCCTGAATGTGGATTCCCCACAATACCTTCTGCAGCATTGGTCTACCAACCACCATTACTGACCTCTGACATTTAAAGTGACCACATTATTAGAGTCACCAAATGTATTGATTGTGTATAGTAGTTTATATATGACTACCTTGTGAGGATGTCATACCTTGACATAACTGTTCTTACAGGCAAGGGCAATCAATTGTACTGCCCATCTTTATAAAATAATAGTAGCGTCAGCAAGGGTGAGCTATCAAAAATTAAAGTGATTTGGTAAGGGGTTCATTGAGTGGTTGGCTCCAAATCAGAAATCCACAGTGAATATCTGAATATCTGATCCATGTAAACTGCTCTGACTCAGGCTTCAGGCTCATGTTAACATTAGCTGGAGATTTTTTGACAAATCACAATAATAAATGTATATAATGGATAGTTATTTACCCATGTCTACTTCTTTATAAATGCAATGTAATGCTTTTCAGAATGTCAAACTTGTAACAGAAAATAAAGCTTGGCCATGACACACAGTGCTTCTGTGAGTTGGAGTCAGAGACTGGCCATAATGAAACTTCATTTAGCAATGAACTCTTCCCACTCTCATGTAAAAAAACTTGTATTGATTGCTATACTTGTGCAAGGGCATGTCCTCCGCTCACAACATAGTGTTCTTATTGTACAATATCTGATATTGGAAATGCTGCTGCCATACTCATCCACCATACCAACCATTCAGTGTCTGCCACCTATCTCTGCCAATCTCTTCATTGGCTTCACCCAAGGAATATAATTCAAAATACTTGCAACAACATACCAAGCCACCCATCTGCTCCATGCTTAATCACCAACCTCCTCTCAAAATACCACCAAAACCATCCTCCTCCAAGTCCACTCCTCCCAAGACCTCTTGCTTTCTAGCTCACTCTTAACCTCTACCCATGTTCGTCTCCAGAACTTCTCCAGAGCCTCTTCTATCTTCTGGAACTCCCTAACCCAATCTCTCTGGCTGTATTTTACTTTGTCTGCCTTTAGGCAATCTTTGAAAACTCATCTCTTCAGGGAAGCCTATCCCCACTCCATCCAATAAACTGTACTTCTACTTTCTCCATTAACTCATCCCTCATAGTTATTACCTTTTGTATCACTTGATCCTCCCTCTTAGAATGTAAGCTCTTACAATCAGGACTGTACCGTCTCCTTTAATTATAACTATTGCACAAATTGTTGGCACTATATAAATCCTGTATAATACTAATAATTGCGTAATTGTATTGGCAATTTTATCCTGATTAGAATCCTTTATCTGATATTTTTTCAAGTCCAACTCCAGCATCCATATATGACAACAGGAATTAAAAATTAGAAGTGATGTTTGCAGGTAAGTGAGCTTAAGTTTGGTAGGCCAGAGTAAATTTACTCCTCTAGTAAGTTGCTCACATCATATATAACTATAAGGGGGCTACTCCCTGCATGCATATCTTGTGTGTTTCACTAGGTGGCAGCATTTATTCAAATTCCACCAGTAATTGCTGCAGAGTAATCTGAATAAAGATGACTTTATTTCTCATATCTCCACTTTTGCAGTCCAATTTGAGAAAATAATACCATATGTTTTTTAGATGTTCCCATTCATACAGTATACCATAAAAAAATATTTCTTACCTTTTAGATGTTTGAGGATATTGTGGCTGATTGTAAGCATTTCTGGAAAGTCTCACAGTGGCTCTGCCCCACACAGGCTGGGGATTCACTGAGATATCTATCCCTCATTAATTTAAAATGCAGGAGGATAATTTCTACATGTCTAATCCTTTGTTACAACAGGCAGCATTCAAATCGAACTTACAAATAATAGTGAACTGTGAGCACAGTACAGACAGGGTTAATTCTGTAAATCATTACTCCACAGCCCCCTCCTAAACATTACAAAGTGAGGAAAGCTTGTTAGCATTTTTAATTAAAACGCACTTAAAAGGCAACCAGCAATATTTTTTATATATTTTTTTAAAGTTTTGCTATGCCAATGGGAACATGTAACTGTACAATAGTAGATGTTATCCCAATTTGGCTGCCAAATGGGCATGCTTTTTTTGGGGACACAGCATAAAGATTGCATGACCATTGTATAAATAACAGATGTTCCATCCTTCACCATAACTGCCCGACCAACCCCATACTCCATCCACCTGTACCATTAAATCCCATTAATGGAGACCACACCATAGTTGGGTAAAATTGGCTGTAGCAGCCTCTTTATTAACAAATCAACTTAATTAACATACCCGTAAAATACCCATCAGTCACTAGTCGCTTTGGTCTTTGCAGGAACCCCAAACTAACATATGTTTAATAATGCACTGCAGTACCTTTTATATAATAAAAATAAAATAATAATAAAATCCAGCCGACATACTGGCTCAGAGACAACCCACTGACCGCAGTGCACCCGTTAACTGGAATACCACCAGCCTGCCGCAGAATCTCAAACGAAACAGGGCACATAGAGTCCCTGCGCTTCTGAGAGCGCCGATACCAGTTTAGGGCTTGACATACCCAAAAATATTTAGTGATGTCCCGTCAACCCTGCAATTTGAATAAAAATGCCAACCCGGCCAATTTTCTCTCCAACACTGAAACCCCCTCCTCAAGGTTCCGCGAGACAAAGTGCAGAACCAACAACCTCCCTTCCGGGCCCTCCTGCTCCACCTCGGCCTGTTGCAACAAAGACAACCATTCCTGCCATACTTTACTTTATGCAGCCCACGTCACATCACTTACAGACCGTCTGATCCATCTGTAGACGACCCCAAGGCAATTCTCCACAGCCAGTTGGGACAAGGAACCACGCGTTGCTCCGCCACCAACTCCTGGAACCTGTCCCACTGAAAGCGAGACAAAGCGTCAGCTATGATGTTCGACTCCCGGGAGGTGAACAGCATAAATAAAAACATTTAACTGCAGACATCGCAACACTAGGTGTTGAAGCAGTCGAACCACAGGCGGAGATGAGGCCCAGACCTTGTTGATGACCTGTAGCACCCCAAGATTGTCCCCGTGAAAGCGCACTTTCAGATCCCTGAAAAACTCTCCCCACAGCTCCACGGCCAGCACCACCAGAAACAATTCCAGTAATACTAAATTATGGAGTAAACCCACCTCTTCCATGAATCTGGCCAGGGCCCTGCACTCCAATGGCCCTGAAAGAAGGCCCCAAAACCAGTTGAGCCGGCCGCAACCTTGTAAAGTTCCAAGTCAAAGTTACTAACCGGCCCAGACATCCACAATGCCCGCCTGTTAAGAAAGAGTGCCACACTCGCAAATCCTCCCTTTGCTCCTTTACAAGGCGCACAAAATGAGTGGGTGATTTGGCCTCCGCTGTACTTTCCGACAGCCTGTCGGCAAAATACTCTCCCCATCGGGAGGATAAGGCATGCAAAATTCAACTTACCCAACATTGACTGCAGTTTCCGAAGTTGAACCTTACGTCCCCGAATTTCCTCCTCAAGTGCCAGCAGGCGACACTCCATGGTGCCAGAATCCAATACAATACCCAGGAAACTAAGGACGGTGGCCGTCCCTCCGTTTTTTCCTGGGGCCAAGGGGATACCAAAGCGAGCGGCGATGTGTTCCAACGTAGCCAGTAGCACTGCGCAGATCTTGGAGGAGGCAGGGCCCACACAAAGGAAGTCATTCAAGTAGTGGATGATGGAATTCACCCCTGAGGCATTTTGAACCACCCACTTCACAAAGGAGCTGAACTGCACATGAAATAGAACAGCCCATGGGAAGGCAGCGATCCACATAGAACTCACCTTGCTAATGACATCCCAGCCAACGAAAGCTATCAGGATGAACGGGAAGCAGTCTAAAGGCAGACTCAATATCGGATTTTGCCATCATAGCCCCTTGCCCATAATATTGTACCAAGAAAACAGCCGCATCAAAAGAAGTGTAAGATACCGCACACACCTCTGAGTCAATCGAATCATTGACCGGCCCTCCCTTCGGGAAGGAAAGGTGGTGAATAAGCCTAAATTTATGGGGCTCCTTCTTTGGCATGACCCCTAAGGGCGAGATAACCTAATCCGCTAAAGGCAATGAAGGGAAAGGGCCATGTAGCCCAACACAACTTCCTTCTGCAGTTTCTCAAAAAGCACTTCCGAATGTTGCAAGGCCGAGCGCACGTTTCGGGACACTGGTGTATGCGAAATCCCTCGGAGAAACCTGAGCCTAATAACCGCGCAGCCTCCCTATCCGGGTATCTATTGAGGAAAGGCTGCATCCTTTCCACCTTCACTGGCATCATCCCTTTTGTTAGCATGACCCTTCCCCAGCTTGAAGCAGTAGGACAATGCTTGTGCTTGTATCGGCAAGGCCCCTCCAAATTTGCAGGAACCCTCATTATACTGCCAACAGACCCTCCTCTTCTTTGCGGCCAATTGTCCGGGGGTAGATGAGCCACTGCCCCCTTCCCCTGGAAAAAACTATTTGGGGCCCGCGCCGAGGTCATAAGTCGCATCCACAAATGAATGTCCTTGTGGTCCCATCTCAAGGACGGATGGATCGCTCTCTGATGCCGGAACTGTTCGTCGTACCTCGAAAGAAGAGCGCCGAACAGTGTTCCGGATTCTTCTCCCCAATCACACTTGCCATAATGGCTTAAGCCTGTAGTCAATTAGGGAAAGTCTGCGGGATAAGCCTATACCGTCTTTTTTCCTCATCCTCCTTGTTCTCCTCTGGCTTAACCCCATTCAGATTGAACTTTTCCAGCAGAAGCAGCGAGAATATCTCGACATACTCACCTTTCCAAATTTTTTCCCGGACCTCCGGTTTCAGGTGCACGCCCAGGGGCCCCTCAAAACACACATAAACTTTGCATTTTGCAGAGTCGGCCAGCCTAACGGTATATTGTTTGTTAGCGGTCTCCCCTGCAGTCTCAGCCTTGTCCCCCAATGCCGACTTACCTGCTGCCGAAGCCTGTCCCATCGTTGTGATCTCCGCTTTGGCGGGCTCCGGTGCCACAGTAGGAGGGGCAACACGGGAGCCCCCGTTGCTGCATCCATCGCTGCAGGTCATCCATGAGGTTCCTCCTCTGACGACGCGGACAGCTTGCCCTCAGATCTCTCCCCCACCACCTCTTCACCTCTCACCGACAGCTCTCTAAGAGATGTGTCCTTGGATGCTGAGGATCCGTGCAGCTGCAGGCCCCACCTCCTCGCACCGGATCCGCCCACCGATTTCCTCGCCGCTTGCTACCCTCCTGCATCCCTTTGCATCTCTGCTCTCTGCGGATGCTGACTGTTCACTGGGGAGCCGCTGGCTGATGCAGTGGAGGGCCCGGTGACTGCTGCTGCTTGATTCCAGTGCCAAGACCCCACCCCTGCTGACTCATGTCCAGGGGCGGCGCCCACATTGTCCTACACCTGCCACAGGGCGAGCTGTGGAGAGACTCTGGTACTCCCAGAGGCCCTGTCCGCCAAGCTCCGTCTGTGAGGGGATTCCTTCCAGGAACACCGATCCACGGGCACAGTGGAACACTTCTCAAGCAGTCCTGAAGGGGCCCATACGGGACTCCTGGTGTGGCGCCGAGCTCTGGGGGAGGAGTCCGGAGAGAAGCACTACAGAGGCCAAGACCTCCGAGCTTGTGTGGACTCCAGCCCTCCTGTACCTGATCCGCAGCTGGGCCAAAAGTCTGTCCACCTCTGACATGCTTGTTCAAGCTTGTTCCTTGCACACTCTCTCCACTGGACGCTGGGGGAGGGGGCCATCTCGTTTTAACGGCCTGTGTCCCCTCTCCCCCAGACTGTCCCCAATCAGGTGATCCCTCTCAATTTTGCCCTGTCCACTGTTTCCCCTGTCGTACCAGCCCTTCACTATTTTTTTTGTGCTCCGGGCTTCACTTTAAAGCAAAAGCAAAGCTATAGCTTTCACAAAGCAATGAAAAGCTAGACCTATAAAAATAGTGCAGCAGGAAGCCAGTCTAAAGTTTTGTCATCCTCCTGTCAACAGAAGACCAACAGCGTTTAGATTAAATCCAGGGATCATCAATGCTGATCCTTCTGTTTGAGCGGCATCAGCACCAAATAATACCAGGGAATCCAGCTATATTTCTGTGAGAAAATATATTGTCAGGCAGTTTATTTTACAGCATGTTACAGAATCACCTCTATATATAATATACATAGCCTAATATCCAGGGATGCTTTGCAGCAGCGAGTCTAATCCAGTTTAAACACTGTCAAGATGACAGCACACTATAATCTCATTATGTCATATTTACTAAACTAGATTAAACAGTTTTTTTCATTTTAAATAATTCTTTGTGCATATGTTACCGAGGAAAGTCACAACGGTAGTTCTTAAACAGGAGTCCCTCTGTGGGTTCAGTGCCCCCTCCCTTTAGCAGGTGTTGCCTTATGAGTTTATGTGAGATCTCCATTAATAGCTGTAAAATATTGTAATTCTGAATATATTTCATTTAGCTTGTATCTATGGAGGGCGTGCAACATAGCTTCACAGAAGTGTCTGTTAGACAGACCATTCCGTGCCTAAGCATTAAAGGGGGCTGACTTATGCAAAGTATAGGGATTGGAGATGTAGCAAATCCGGAACCAGGAATTGGGAAGCCCACCAATCAGAGCCACGCCATGCCAACCAATGAGGCATCAGCCTGTAATGATATACACAGACTAGATGGGTGGGAAACACTCTATGGCAGAGCAGTCACATGAATGGAACCTCTATGGGAAATCTCCATTGTACTTGTCAATGTTGGTCTTATGTATTTTCTGTCCTACTGTTTGTAGATAAATGTTTTAAGGAATATACTCGGTATTCCTTCATGGAGGCCATGATTTTTACCCTTTTCCTGTACAATTAGATATATTGCTGTGTATTAGTCTAGGCCTACTTTACTATATACAAATACATTTTTGTTATTGTGTTAAAGCTTTGACTCATGGTCAAAGAACTCTCATTTAACCCAAGTTATATCTGAGAGATATTAAATCTCAAATATAGTAAATGGGTAACACAGGTCTACTGTTCCCCATATTCCCCTCTTAGTACCCTGGTCCCTCTGTATAGACATTCCTTGTGTCAATGAAATGCATACACTTTGTTCCATGTGCAACAAAACATTATAATAATAAATAGTCCATATGTCACGCCAAAGATACGTAAATGAAAAAAATTTAATAAAAAATAAAAATGAAAAAAGTGAAGAAAATGACAATGCTCTTCAGATTTGTGCTCCGTGCTCCTTATAGATCCCCTATAGGAATCGCTCCAGATGACGTCTTGAGTGACGAAACACGTAGGACAGAGTTACAGTACATCTTTGCGACACTTCCGGTCAGGGCTGCAAATGTTTGTTTACTCTGCGCCTGCATCATTTAAACTCTTTGCCTGTAATTTTTTATCAAAATGTGAGTATATACCAATTTTTTTTATAAATAAACAATTTAAAAGTGGTATCACGCTATGGTATGCAGTGTGAATGGGCAAGGGCCTATGTACGCAATCCTTTCACTCTGTATCTAATCAGACGGGCACAAAAATGACAAAAATGGTACTGGTAAATCTAAATTAAATTGTCCACTCAGACTGTAAAATACTGTATGTGATCAACTTTAGGCCTCATTTACATTGATGGTCTAGGGGTAGTAAAAATAGGTGGTTGAGCTTTTAAAGCCTCAGGCCTTAATATTAGAAAAAAAAAGAGAAAATTAGGCCATGGGAGCCCCAAAGGACTTCAATCAGTGCTTAACAAAAAGTGTCACCACCGGGGGGCGTGGCCATGATGACAGACTGAGCGGACGTGCCTTCTGAGCTCTGCTGAAGTGTGATCTGAGTTATTATCCGCATGTGAGTGGAAGCATGGTTCTGAGGGGACCTGTGGTCTCTGGATGCCTTCTAGGTCCTCCGTGTGTCAGATGCGGGGTAAGAAATTGAGAATCCCCCCGTGTGAGTCGGTCGAGGCCAGCCCGGTGTCCTGTGCATCGGGATCCCCAGCGTGCCTTTGCAATATGGTGTTGCAAACAGATCACGAGGCGGCCACTGGCTCTGCACCGCCCCGGTATCCCTGAGAAAATGGCGGCTATCACCTCATGCCAGACTGCTTCAACCTCTATGATAGAGACTGCCCAGTTGGATGTGGGCTTAATCCGGCAAGATCTGGACAAGATCCGTACCAGGGTCACTAAGGCTGAGCGCCAGGTCGGGGACGTAGAGGACACAGTGACTGACCATGCAGCCTCTAACCGAGCCTTACAAACGAAAGTCAGAGGCCTGAAGTACAGAGTGGAGGATGCCGAAAATCAGAGCCGCCGCAACAATCTCCGGATTGTGGGGCTTGGGGAAGGTATGGAAGGCAGTGTTTACAGAGGATCGGCTACATTCCCTACTGCCTGCGGCCCAACTCTCCCTGTACTTCACTGTGGAAAGGGCCCGAGGGGGCTCTGCCTCACACTTTTATCCTCCGGCTGCTTAATCTTCAGGACCGAGATGAACTGTTTAGGGCCGCTCAAGCTGCCCTATCGCAATGTTAAGCTCCTGATGGTTCTGGATTACACTATGAAGACCCAAAGGCCACGCCGTTCTTTTGATAACATCAAGGCAGCTCTGCGCATCAAAGGCATAAGGGAAAGCATATTATTCCCAGCAAAACTGCGGGTCATTGATGGTGAGACCATGGGCATCTTTACTAACCCCAAGGATTCCCCTAATTCTTTGTTATGTCAGCTCTCCTTATGCTGCTACTGGAACCTGGAGAACACTGACACGCTCTCTTGAAATTGTCTCATGGCTCAGTTTGCCTCTCAAGCACTGTTGCTGATGGAAGGGGCTGTGCAAGATGGCCGAGACCTTGCCCCCGGCCTGCTACTCCTATCCGGGTTAACTATACCCCTCCAGGTGGAACTGACTCTCAACAAACGTTTTTTTTTGTTTGTTCCCTGGTTTGTTGAAACAGACTCTAAGTATGCACCCCTAAACAGTCAGGTGAAGATTGACTATGTATACACCACTCCAGTATCTCTGAGAGGGATTATTCCCTGTGCCTTTTACAGCTAGTCACCACACATATCACCACACGCGACGTCATCCATTTTGGGTGTAGTACGTCATCATGGATGGCCGGGAGGTGATTGTGCATGCGCACCCCCCTTTGACGGCTGATGCCTGCTGCTTCGTCCTGTCTCGCCATCCTCACATGGCGTTGGGGGCGGAGTCTGCCGCACCACTCCTGGGATACAAGTTGGGAGGCAGACATGGCTGGCATTTCCCCTCTCACTAGCCTACACTCCACACGCTGCAATGGACTGTGCTGCTGCCAAGCCATTCATCCTGCAAAAGTACACATATCACCTTTACTCCAGAACTGATCTTGTGCTGGATATCAATTAATTATAATTTTTTTTTTCACACGTTTTTTATCAACACTTTTTCTTGAGATATCCCTAGATATTGTTTGATATTTTGCACACTTACCCTTGGTCTCTATGTCCGTTCCATAATTGGATCAGGTCAGTCTTTATATGTTTTTATACATCAAATCAAATCATTCTCATTCCCATCAAATCATTCTCAGCAGCTATTACCTTTTGTACCACCACCCCCTCCCACCCCCTAATTGTGTTGTCCCCCCTATACATTGTAAAGCAATGCGTAAACTGTTGGCGCTATATAAATCGTGTATAATAATAATAATAATAATAACATTAAAACATAGAATCCCAGTCTACTTTGCCAATTTAGCTACTATTGATACATACAATTATGTTACTGCATATGTTTTCACATGTACAACAGTACTATATCTCTATATCTACTTTGCCACTCCTGGGCATTCATTGACCTGTGTATTTGTGTTACAGCTCATATTCACCTATTCATATACTGAGACATCTAGGGCCATTTACTTCAACCCATGCCATGTCTGCTGCCGATTGTCCCCTGGTTGTGGTTGTGGCCGGCCTCTCCCCCTCAGCTCCCATGCCATGCATCTGTCACTGCTGCCCCTGGGGGAATCCAGCAATACTCTGGCTGTATCGAATGTTTTTTTTTTTTTACCCCTGGCCCCTCTTACCAGTTGCCTCAAACATTCATCCCTATGTGACATATATATTTTTCTACTTTTTTAGATACATCAAACATGCATCTACCCCGGAGGAAGTGAGCTACAGTCTTGCAGAAACGCGCCGGGTCTTTTGATGCCTGTGCATACTGTATGACATTCATGCATTCATTTTAATTTTTTTATGTGCAATCTTGTTGGCTCAGCAATTGTTTACATCACCCATGTATGTATACTTTCTTTGAATAAATATTTTTACTGCATGTACTTGTTACTTAGTGGCTAAACTATGCTCACCTCATCTAAAGTCCCAGGGCGACTTAATGTATATATCTTCATTTATGTCTCTGCAGGAGACATGCATGTGGTGCTACATGTCTGCATCTTACTGCAGCTCGCCAGGTTTTCTTGCATGCAAACTGAGTACATAGAAGACAATTGTTTTCTATACACCCTATCTATGACTGGCAGTTTTCTACTATGAAAAAACTCCAGTCATGTGTGAACGAGCTCTATCAGCTGCTTTGATATCACTTTAAAGTACAGAGGAATAGAAACGGTTGTAAGGTTAACATGTGTTGCTGAGTGACCACTTTAATATAAGTCAAAGAGAACATATACATTACAGTGTAATAATTCGATCAATGATAAATTCTGAAATGGTAATCTGTAGCTGCTTTTGCTCCACCACTGGAACGCACTGAGTTGTCATACTTATTTAAAGACACAGACAGAATGCAGATAAGCTTGGTATAGAGAATAATTGTCACAAATACTACAGAGAGCTAGGCTACTGTCACTGAGAGGTTAGAAAGTGCAGCTCCGCAGATTAATATATATGGTTATATGGAACAAGAGGAGGGACTGAGCAATGCAGAGCAATAGGAGGAGTTAAAGGGAGCATTTACAGACACAATCTGACAGGATTCTTCCTCCAGGTCCTGTGGCTCCTCAAAGCGTGTGATATGAGGGGCTTGGACAAAATTGGGCTAATGAGATTAGTAGCCGGGAGCAACGGGATGGCATTAATACGGAGGGGGTGTTAGACCAGCGTCTATAATCAGCAGGATGGGGGCAGGAGCCCTCGGGGGAAATCAAATTACTGCTTATCCCAACTCGTGTCAACACAGATAGCGAGAGCTTAATATGCTATTATAGAAGCACCGAGAAGATGCTCTTCTGAGAGAGACCTTCAAAAAATAAAGCTTGCAATTTGGAATTATTATTCTTCAGAAATGCAGACAGCAATTTCCAATGTAGAATGTTTGGCGTTCATTCTTTAACAGGGTTTCTGGTTTAAGTTGTGTACTCTACAGGCGGGAGAGTTAAAAACACAATTCCATCCATTGTGTGGTGCTGGAAATTGACTAGTTTTATAGAAAATCCCTCACTATTCAAAGAAATGACTATGTACTATAATATTTAGTAGACTCTTTAACTGTGCTTTGTAAAGGGAGGAATGCAATTGTGTATTTCTGCTTGATAAAAGACATTTAACAGAATAAAAGGAACATAAATACAAAGGGCTTGATGTACTAAAGGCAAACAGACTGTTTTTATTTCTTTGTGTGAATTTCCATGAAATCCATGACCATTGAGGATTGTCCTCCTGGAGCATAAAGGACCCATGTTAGGTTTATGGGCAGATGGATGTAAACAGACGTGCATTATTAGTGCATCTGACTACCTCAAATCTGAGATTTATGCCATAAAAAATTCAAAAGTTTTCCTATTTACCTTTTTTTTATACCTAGGCCTAGTGGGTTATACGCTGGACAGATGAATCTCCTTTTCACAGCCTGGCTAAGCAGTCCTTGCCATGTGTTTAGGAGGTGAGCCTGCCACCTCCTAAATGCCTCTTTTATGGCTTACAATGGGGTAATGCGCCACATCTGCAGGCCAAGTGTTTGGCTCGCAGTTGCAGTGCCCCGATTTACTTTAATGGCTGAGTTTGACAGGCAGTGCTACCTGTCAACATGGCATGTTGCATTAAGTTTGCCACAGCTGCAGCATGTAAACAGCTTCCTTCAGCTGCTGTTTAGCCATCAGCCATACACTGGGGGGAGAACCTCTGGGGGAATCTAGGATGGAAAAGGACCTGGGGGTCCTGGTAGATGATAGGCCCAGCAATGACATGCAATGCCAAGCTGCTGCTAACAAAGCAAACAGAATATTGGCATGCATTAAAAAGGAGATTAACTCCAGAGATAAAGCAATAATTCTCCCACTCTACAAGACTCTGGTCCGGCCGCACCTAGAGTATGCTGTCCAGTTCTGGGCACCAGTCCTCAGGAAGGATGTACTGGAAATGGAGCGAGTACAAAGATGGGCAACAAAGCTATTAAAGGGTCTGGAGGATATTAGTTATGAAGAAAGGTTGCGAGCACTGAACTTATTCTCTCTGGAGAAGAGACGCTTGAGAGGGGATATGATTTAGATATACAAATACCACACTGGTGATGCCACAATAGGGATAAAACTTTTTTGCGGAAGGGAGTTTAACAAGACTCGTGACCACTCATTGAAATTAGAAGAAAAGAGGTTTAACCTCAAACTACGTAGAGAGTTCTTTACTGTAAGAGTGGCAAGGATGTGGAATTCCCTTCCCCAGGCTGTGGTCTCAGCAGGGGGTATCGATAGTATCAAGAAACTATTAGGTGAGCACCTGAACGACCGCAACATACAGGGATATACAAGGTAATACTGACATATAATCACAAACATAGGTTGGACTTGATGGACTTGTGTCTTTTTTCGACCTCACCTACTATGTAACTATAGGTGTGAAAGAGGTCTGTGTCCATTTGTGCATCCCTGTTTTAGATATTCTGTAATATGCATCTCCTAAAGACAGAACTGAAACTAAAAATGCTTGCAGGGAGTCCATGAGTAATTCTGTTTTTTTATCCCGACATTGCTGTAGCACACCAATCCATTGTAGTCCTTGTTATCAATAATTTGGTGATCCGAGAACCCATTAGGAGACAAGTTCCCAAAATTGTGCAATGTGTGCTCCTTGTCATATTCTGATATAAAGAAATATTTCACAGCTACCAATTAGATTCAGTACTGCCTTGCAGGCTTTTATGTGATTGGTCTTAGAAGCAGAATGAGAGAGAAGTTGCACAGCATTGCCTTCAGATAATACACTTCTGCGTACTCTGTTAGGCATTCTCTGGATCTTTGCCGCCAGTTTTCACAGAGCTAAGAGTAAGGTTAATTGAGTGAACTTTCTGACTTTAGCACAGCTGCTGTGTTTGCTGGGTATCATGGTAGGTCAATACTTAGGTTTACTTTGTAGAAAATGTGTTATAAACCCAGAGAATCGTTCTATTGTTTTACTGTTCACTGGACATATGTTTCTTTGCTTATTGTCACCAAAGTCTTTCCACCCTAGTTTCAAACCAGTATTGTTGTTTGTCGCACATGTGTAACTGAGAGCAACTTTCCTTATGTCATGCTCTATTTCTTTTATTGGCAAACAAAATAAAAACTTTAAAAAGAGAAAACTTGATATGATGAATTCAAACTCCTAATCAGTGGTGGCTTGTGCTCTATATTTTGGGGGGTGATACAAGGAAACAACCCAACCCGCCACCTCCCCCCCCCTCCCATCGCTCGGTCGATCGTCTGTCTGTCCATCAGACCCGCATTTACCTCATCCAGGCCATGGGCAGCTTTGGCGTCTTCCCCTGCGTCTCCTCCTTGGTGCCTCACTCCTACTCCCTACTACCGGTCGCTTCTCCTCTCGGCCCAACAGGTCTTAAGACCGGCTTCCTGATTTGCCAGGAGGAGAAGCAGGAAGACAATAGCGAATATTAATTCGCTATTGTTACACAACTGGGTGGGCTCAGGGCGCAGAGCACCGGCTTCCTGATTTGCCAGGAGGAGAAGCAGGAAGACAATAGCGAATATTAATTCGCTATTGTTACACAACTGGGTGGGCTCAGGGCGCAGTGCTCTGCGCCCGATCCCACCCTTTTTTGAAGCCAATTAGAGCCTCAGGATCAAATCATATGCTAAAAAACAAACAAACAAAAAAAAAACATAGAAATCTATGTATCCGGCACCCTGCATGTAGATTAGGGGCTGGGTGCATGGATTGGCTGGGCAGTGCCCCTAATACTACGCAACTGTTCATAATGTGCTTTAGCTGACAGGATATGAATCCCCTGTTAGAGATATTCAGGTAGCTAGTGCCTCATAAAGCAGCAACTAAGCAGCTGTTTTTGGCCCAACAGGTACCAGGGGGACCCCATAAAAGCATGAACAAGAAAAATATTTATATTCGTGTATGATTATAAGAACATAGAGATAAGCATGTGGGCAGGTGCATTATTGTTATTGCTGTATTGGCATAAGAGCATTAAAGGGTTGCTGTGGTGTAACATCCCCCTGTGTTTGTCAATTCCTGTTTAGAGGCGATACTGTATATGCAGGAGGAGGTCAGGCCTTGTGGTCTCTTCTAGAGGTGGAAAGTTGAGAGGTAATCATTTAATAAATCAGAATTAGACATGTGCAATTCGTTTAGTTACGAATTCGTTTTCCGTTCAAATTCGTTATATTCGTTCATTCGTATCGTATGAATGAACGAATGGTTTAGTAAAAATTTTAACGAATAACGAATTATCGAAACGAACGAATATGAAAAACAACGAAAATACAAAATAATTCAATTAGAAACAACGAAAATACGAATGAAAGAAAATCCGAAAACGAAAACAGAAACCACGAAAATACCGAACAAAGATTCAAAAATAACGAAAATGAAAATGAACGAAAAAATTCGTACATTCGTAACTTTTTTTTTTTGTTTGTTGATTTGTAATTTTCCGTGTCTCTTACAATGGCGCTGCTTAACGTGCTTCGAATGGATTCGTAAATTCGTTACTTTTTTTTTTTAGTTGATAAACGTGGTTGGGTCGGAGGCACTGTTTTGGTGGATTTTTGAGTTAAGTTCGGACTTGTGAGAGAGAAATTCTTTGTTTCTTAAACATGTAATAGCATACACATTACATAAAATTATGAATTATGCTCCGATTACGAATCTACGAAAGCAATGTTACGAAAGTACGAATAAATCAATCTTACGAAAGTACGAATGTAACTAAATCTACGAAAATACGAATGCGTCCGAATACAAAATATAACGAAAATACGAATTTCGAATAAACGAAAATTAGACTAACGGAAAAACGTATCAACGAAAAAATAACTCTTACGAAAATACGAACAAGTCCGAATACGAACACCGACGACTTACGAAAATACGAACGAGTCCGAATACGAACACCGACGACTTACGAAATTACGAATCGTTACGAATCAACGGAAACAAACAGAAACGAAACAAAACTAAACAAATTTTTCTATTGTGCACATGTCTAATCAGAATTACTCCAGATTGGAACCCTAGTATGGGACTGTTGACTAACCTAACCAGGGCTGCTATTAGAAACCACAGGTCCCTGTATGGCCTACCCGACAGCCCCCCCCCCCCCCCCCAAATATCTAAATTATATTTTTTCTAAAAATACACTAAAGTCATTATTAGCGCACACAAACCTACAAAGTTCCTGCTATATCTAAACTGTGTTGGGGCAGGGGCGGAGCATGTGACAGAGATGATAGCAACACATGAAAGGCGCCAAACCAAATGTTGGTTGTTGCCAAATTGTTCTAACAGTAGGAGAGGCTTAAAGGGTATGGTTTAATAACACCTGAGCCTACCTTGCAAACAAGGGCTAAGTGACAAATAATTCATATTCTTACCTCCCACAACAATTATTGAAGCTACAAAGAAATCAGGGGCACATTCTTTTAACCACTTGGCGCCGAGCGCATGCAAATATCTGACCTCTTGGTGGGTGGGTTTTGGCGCCGATCGGCACTATTTGTGTGCAATAGCGCCGACAGTGCTGTGCCGAGAGCACGCACCTTGCATGCTCCTGGCACAGTGACCGGTGGCTCACAGAAAGTGACCATGAGCCCCGCATAGCAAAGCCCTTAAAGGCCCGGCAGTAACCGGTGCCAAGGGGTTAAGCAATGAGAACATCGGGGACTGTCCCCTGAAAAGAGGGATGTCTGATTACCCTACACAGGAAGCATAGCATTGTGGCTGTGCCATGTGTACACCCCTGTCCAGCTGCCTTTGTGTGTTGATGTGTTTACATCAGGTAAATTCAAATCCATCACGTTTTGGTCCAGAAAAACAGAAAAGGATGCAGTCTTTTTCCGTTTTTATTTTTCCAGACCTGGATGGACTTAGGGTAGGGCGTGAACAGAGACACAAGTCCTTTTACATCAGCCAGCCAATAACACACATGGAACTTCCAATCAGGTCTGCCTGAAAAATGGACAGACAGATCTGATTTGAAAACCTGTGTGAAAAGGCCCTTATATAGCTGAATATTCCTAGTATTTTCAAATATGTTACTTTGTTAGGTATGTTCTTATGCAGGGGTCCCCAAGCTTTCCACACAAGGGGCCAGCTAACCACCCCTCAGACTTTGGTGGGGCCAAACTGTGACCAGTAGAAGTAGATAATGCCTCAAGCTTGGTGGGAGTAAATCATTTACACAGCACCCCTGTGGTAAGTAGGAGGAGGAATAGTGCCCTATTACAGGGATTAATGGGAGGTATGGTGCCCCCATTATTGGTGTCTGTGGGGAGATTAGTGCCCCATTGTTGGTGTCTGTGGGAGAAATAGTGTCCTATAGTTGGTTTCTGTGGAAGGAATAGTGTCCAGTTGGTGTCAGTGGGAGAAATAGTGCCCCATCTTTGGTGTTAGTGTGGAATGATGTCAGAGGAAGAATTTATGCTCCGTTACTGGTGTCTGTGGGAGGAATAATTTTCGATAGTTGGTGTCAGAGGGTGGAATAGTGGCTCGTATTAGTAGAAGGAATAGTGGGCCAGATAAAGGCAAGCAAATGTTCGCATCTGTCTCGCGGGCCACAGTTTGAAGACCACTCTTCTTGTCTATAGATGTGTTTCACTGTGTCACATGTGTCTATGACTATGAGAATTACAGAAGTACTTGTGCATGTTTTTTTTTTTTTTTTTTTTTTTTTACTGTATTGTTTTATTAGTTGTAATTTGTATTTCTTTTTATTTCATACTGTAAATAAAGCAATACAGTAAACACGTTCAATAATGCGATAATTATTTGAATCTGAACTCATGGCAAGAGCTAAATATACTCTATAAACTATGTGAGGCAACTGTTTAACCTGCCAAAGGATTTGTATTTTTGTCCATACAGTCCTGAGATTTTACAAATGAGCCTCATCCACACTGGGCATAAAAATGCTTTTTAGAGGCATTTGGCTTTTTTTTTATGCCTCTAAACACTCCTCCACACATGCACACATAGGCGTTTACAGACATATTTGAAAACGAATGTTCAAAGGAACAAAAAAAAGCATTTAGGTGATCAGGAGAGGAGCGTCTATACAGAAAAAATGCCCAACGCGGGTAAATGCATGTAAACTCACTTAAATGCGCCTAAAAGCTGGGGTTGAGAGATCAGTCATTTCAATAGCCAGAATAAATAATTTTTCTGGTCAATGGAATGAATGAAAGCCCAAATGCTTGATGCACCTAAACGCATATGCAAAACACGTCTTTAGGCACATATTTAACTGATTGCCGACCATATAACTTACATATACGGTGGAAAGGAGGCTGTACCTAGTACGTAATCCTGCACTTACGGGTCTGAGGTGTGCACGCAGTGATTATACACAGCGGGAGCTGATCGGCGGCTGATCCAGCCATGACAAAGAGCTAACGTCCAAAATGCATAGGCTGTGTTACAGCTTTGTACATGTTTACTTAACCACTCGCTGATCCCTGCACGCCGATAGACGTCGGCACAATGGCAGCGGTGGGCAAATGGGCGTACCTGTACTTCCCCTTTAATTGGTGCCACGTACAGCGTGACCGCGCCCGCGGGACTGGCAGACTCGATGTCCGCCGGTCTCCCGCCGATCGTTTCACGGAGCCGCAGAATGGAGAAGTAATGTAAACATGGCATTTCCCCTGTTCTGCCTTGTGTCATGACAGAGATCACTGCTCCCTGTCATCGGGAGCAGTGATCGCTGTCATGTGAGTTGAAGCCCACCCCCCCCCCACAGTTAGAATCGCTCCCTAGGACACACTTAACCCCTTCATCGCCCCCTAGTGGTTACCCCCTTCCCTGGCAGTGTCATTTACACAGTAATCAGTGGATTTTTTATAGCACTGATCGCTGTATAAATGACAATGGTCCCAAAATAGTGTCAAAAGTGTCCGATGTGTCCGCCATAATGTCACAGTCCCGATAAAAATCGCAGATTGCCGCCATTACTAATAAAAAAAATGAATAATAAAAATGCCATAAAACTACCCCCTATTTTGTAGACGCTATAACTTTTGCGCAAATCAATCAATGAACAGAAAAAAACTGCGCCACAACATGTAATTAAAAAAGAACTAATGAAATTAAACTTTAAACAGGAAAGTAACTGAGTGGGATTTCACAGGCATATTAGTAGTCCATAGAAGAGGGCAAAAAAGATGGTGAACAGAAGTCTATGTAATCTATGATGAATCCACTTCTTCACGATACCACCTTAGTGCACACAAATCCAACAGGTGAATCCCACCACCAGTAATCGAAGCTGCTTACCAGAGAGCAGCTATCAGAAAGCACAGCTCCTCATACACAGGATATAACGTCCAGCACCACACTTCCCCAGATGAATAAAGCACAAGCCTCAGAACTCAGCAGTCAGTAGATGCTCAGCGATCAATGGGTAACATCATGGACCATGTGGATTAAAATGAGGAGACCATAGCGTGATACAGTAAAAGCAATAGGTTTTAATAAGAAACAAGCAGTACAAAGTACTCACATTTGAGCAGATAAGTAATGCTTTTTAAAAAAAATGCCGGCCGGCATGCATGGAGCCCTTCCTCCTCGTCTCAGGTGCGGTGACGTCACTGCACGTCCTCCCAGATGCATTTCATCTTCATAAGACGTTTTCAATGGGGAATGACATGGCGTCCAATGACGTTTCAATGGGGAATGACAATGGCATCCCCATTGAAAACGTCTTATGAAGATGAAATGCATCTGGGAGGACGTGCAGTGACGTCACCGCACCTGAGACGAGGAGGAAGGGCTCCATGCATGCCGGCCGGCATTTTTTTTTTTAAAAAGCATTACTTATCTGCTCAAATGTGAGTACTTTGTACTGCTTGTTTCTTATTAAAACCCATTGCTTTTACTGTATCACGCTATGGTCTCCTCATTTTAATCCACATGGTCCATGATGTTACCCATTGATCGCTGAGCATCTACTGACTGCTGAGTTCTGAGGCTTGTGCTTTATTCATCTGGGGAAGTGTGGTGCTGGACGTTATATCCTGTGTATGAGGAGCTGTGCTTTCTGATAGCTGCTCTCTGGTAAGCAGCTTCGATTACTGGTGGTGGGATTCACCTGTTGGATTTGTGTGCACTAAGGTGTTATCGTGAAGAAGTGGATTCATCATAGATTACATAGACTTCTGTTCACCATCTTTTTTGCCCTCTTCTATGGACTACTAATATGCCTGTGAAATCCCACTCAGTTACTTTCCTGTTTAAAGTTTAATTTCATTAGTTCTTTTTTAATTACAGGTTGTGGCGCAGTTTTTTTCTGTTCTCTGTTATTTGGTTATCTCCCTATTACTGCAGCCTGTTTTATATATTTTAGGTCTACTTTTTAGGTCAGCGCGGTCTTTTTTACATTATACTTTGCAAATCAATCAATATATGCTTATTGCGTTTTTTTTTTTTTATACCAAAAATCTGTAGAAAAATACATATCGGCCTAAACTGAGGAAAAAAAATATTTTTATATATATTTTTGGGGGATATTTATCATAGCAAAAAGTAAAGAATATTGTGTTTTTTTTTCAAAATTATTGCTCTTTTTTTGTTTATAGCGCAAAAAATTAAAAACGCAGAGGTAATCAAATACTACAAAAAGAAAGCTCTATTTGTGGGGAAAAAAAGGACATCAATTTTGTTTGGGTGTAATGTTGCACGACCGCGCAATTGTCAGTTAAAGCGACGCAGTGCCGAATCGCAAAAAGTGCTTTGGTCAGGAAGGGGGTAAAATCTTCTGGGGCTGAAGCGGTTAATAAGGAAATACTATTTTGGATGTCATCCTGACTATCCCTTTCCCTACTTTGGTATGTTGGAGGTGTCAGCAGCCTCAAGGTCTGAGCACCGGGCGGAGCTTTAATGTGGAAGGTTGCAGCGCCTATACACCTGTTTTCCATGCATGAGTTTGTAAAGGTAGGCGTCCCCATACTTTTGAAAATATAATGTATAATATCATAGAGACTTTTTATAATTGTCTTTCCGTCAGCAGCTGACTTTACATTTTGTTGTTTTTTTGTTTTTTTATTATATGTATACATTTTAATGATTTCGGGTTTGTACATTAGCGTGGGTATTGTGGTTCAATTTTCAGTCCAGATTTAGGCTGGCCATATGCCAGTAGATTTTTGTATGAACATTCGTACTAAAATTAGTTAAAAATTTTTTAGTACAATTAACGACTTGACGAATGTTGATCAAAAGTACTTCAAATTTGTTACCTTTTAATTTTTCAATAATTTGCTTTTAACATTTACTTTTGGAAAGGATACATTTTACCAAATGAAAAGCAAATACACTGTTAAGCCCCATACACACGGTCGGATTTTCCGATGGATTCTGTCCTATCGGACAATGTTGTCGGAAATTCCGACCGTGTGTAGGCACCATCGGACATTTTCCATCGGATTGTCCGACGGACAAAGTTGTATCTCCTGCTCTATAAATTTTCCGACAACAAAGTCCGATCACACCAATTCCGATCGTGTGTAGCAAATTCCGACGGACAAAGTGCCACGCATGCTCAGATCACATTACAAGACCAAAGCTATTGGCTACTAGCCTCTACGTAGTCCCGTCGTAGGCAACAAACGTCACCACGTTCAGAATGATCGGATTTTCCGACCGTGTGTATGGGGCTTTAGAAATAAATTTGTTCGAGAAACATTTTTCATCCTGCTCTTTTGAAGTTTCTCATCACTGCTGTCAAAAAGGAATGTCAAACTGACCCCACTAATGTTTAGAAAATCAAACAACATTCTTAAAATGAAAATATTTGGACGAAAGGTCTACTAGCCAGCTTTAGACACAACAGCCAGCCTGGTGACCTGACTTTTATTCACTGCAGTTAAGTAACAGAGCTAGGTCATATCCCTGCCCCCAGCCCATGAATGGACAGTAAAGAAACAGCATTGCACTTGACTTTATCCCTCTGCTCACTCTGCTCTCTCCTCCTCTCAGCTCCTTCTCTCTCATCAAATGTTCATGCAGCACACTTGATTGGCCCTAATGTGACTTCTCCTTCTGTACATGGGATAATAGGAGGCTGGTACCAAATAAAATTCAGGCACTTACACTATTTGCATTTTAACTGCTTGCCGACCAGCCGCCGCAGTTGCACTGTGGCAACATGGATCGGCTGCGCAAATCGCCGTCATGTTACGTCGCTTCCAATTTTGGCCACTAGGAGCCGATGCAATCGCTCGGGGCACACAAGAACCAGGATCTGTGTGTGTAAACTCTGAGGGGAGAAGAGACAGATCGTCTGTTCATACAGAGTATGAACAGCAATCTGTCATCTCCCCTACACAGTCCCCTCCCCCCTTCAGTTAGAACACACACTAGGTAACACAATTAACCCCTTGATCGCCCTTTAATGTTAACCCCTTCCCTACCAGTGAAATATTTACAGTAATCAATGCATTTTTATAGCACTGATTGCTGTATAAATGACAATGGTCCCAAAAATGTGTCAAAATTGTCCGAAGTGTCTGCCATAATGTCGCAGTCCTGATAATAATCACATATCGCCCCCATTACTAGTAAAAAAAAAAATTAATAATAAAAATGCCATAAAACTATCCCCTATTTTGTAGTCGCTATAACTTTTGCGCAACCAAATCAATATACGCTTATTGCGTTTTTTTTTTTTTACCAAAAATATGTAAAAGAATACAATACAATATATAAAAAATAGTTTTTTTTTTATATTTTTGGGGGATATTTAAGTAAAAAATATTGCGTTTCTTTCAAAATTGACGCTCTTTTTTTGTTTATAGCGCAAAAAATAAAAACCGCAGAGGTGATCAAATACCACCAAAAGAAAGCTCTATGTGTGGGAAAAAAAGGACGTCAATTTTGTTTGGGTACAACACCGCACGACCGCGTAATTGTCAGTTAAAGTGACGCACTGCCGGATCCACAAAAAGTGCTCTGGTAAGGAAGGGGTAAAATCTTCTGGGGCTGAAGCGGTTAAAATACATAAAATATTTAATTTTTTATGAATCGAACGTTATGAATTGGTGTAATAAATCTATTGAGAGGCAGGGTTTTGGGCACATTCATTTATCAAGACGTTGGCGTTTTCAGCTAAGATTTCCATCAATGGCTGGGACCAGACTTCAGCAGGGATGTAGAGTACTGTCTTTATTCAACTGTGGATTTCCATGTCCTCTGGCTTATATCATCAGATAGGCAAGTCATCTGTATTGAAAAGACATTGTCTACAGCAACTGTCGCAACTGTCCTATAATGAGGCACAACTAAGTGATCGCTCCAGGCAGCAAATTCAGTCAAAGTCAGTGACTTGGGATGCAGGACAAACCCCTCAATATAGTGAACAGAAAGATAAAACTAATTAATGATGCACTGAATAAACTGTGCCATCCTTGATAGGAAAAAAATTGCAGCCAGTGCCATTCACTTTATTTAATAGCAGACATTTTTTTTGTAATCTTTTATTACAAACATAGTACACTCTCAGTATAGATATCAGCTTAATGATGATCACACACAAGCGCTGTCCATTCTATACATTCGTATACCCTAGCCTGTAAGTGCATCAATTTCAGCAAGCATTAATAAAGCATTTAACAAGCTTCTAGCTGCTATCTTATAACATTTAAAGCAGAACTTCAGTTTTAACCCAAAAATATAATATAATATAATATAATAAAATATACAGTATTGCAGCTTATCAATTCTTATGCCGCGTGCACACGGTCGGAATTCTCGTCGGAAAAAGCTCTGATGGTTTTCCCGTCGGAATTCCGACGGAATTTCGCTCAAACTGTCTTGCCTACACACGGTCACACCAAATTCCGACGGTCTGTAACACAGCGGCATAAAACACGTTCGACATCACTATAAAAGGGAAGTTTAATGCTTCCGAGCATGCGTCGAATTGTTTCCGAGCATGCGTAGAAATTTTGTGTGTCGGAATTGCATACACACGATCGGAAAATCCGATAGAAAGGTTTTCCGTCGGAAAAATTGAGAACAGGTTCTCAATCCAAAGTCCGTCGGAAATTCCGACAGAAAAAGACCGTTGGGCATACACACGGTCGGAAAATCCGATGAAAAGCTCCCATCGGACTGTTTTCATCGGAAATTCCGACCGTGTGTACGCCGCATAAGATTTGTTATTCCCTTTTTATTTTATTTTTTAAGCTTCCCTTCCTTTATTTTCACCTGATGATCCAGCCAGTAGGTCTGTTATTTTTCAACTTCCTTTTCCAGACCAAGCTGTCCAGCAAAAGTGGCAGTTAGAACCCCGTTGCAGATCTTCTCATTTAGGCCCTCATATTTCCTAAATGTGTTGGAGGGGTTGTGGAGAAGTAGGGTATCTATTTCACATCTTATGGAGTTGCCCTTGACTAAGTAGCTATTGGAAGGAAATCTTTAGTATTATCTCAAATATTGCTCAAGCCACAGTTCCCTCACTATAGAACCTGTCCCCCTACAACTAAACACAGTAGTAACACATATTCTACTAGCTGCAAGATCATCGATTACCAGACTTTGGAAATCTACCACTCTCCCCTCCATAGCGAGTACAATTCAGTTAATCCACACCCATTATGCATACGAGACTATGCTGTCCCCATCGAGGAAAGCTCATATCCAATCCATTAATGCATGGGCCCCATGGGTGAACTGGCACCCCCATCCTAAAAATAATTCTTCTACTTGAACCCAACCGGTGCAGACCGTATCCTCCTTGTGTGACCATCTTTCCCTCACTTCCCTTTTCCTTCTTCTGTAACCTGTTGTTCTATTACTCTCCAGGGCAATTCCTGAGGTTTATTTTCTTAGTATGCACATATATTTTGATTGTTATAGGCTATTGCCATTCTCTTATGTTATTTGTGGATCTTAACGCTACCATGCCTTGATTGCTCTGTTTGTGTTATGTCATGCTGTTAATGATACATGTACCTTCCTTAAAACTTAAAGAAAAATGTATTGAAATTAAAAAAGTGGCACTTAGAGGGTTAGGACAAACCAGTTAACACTAACAGGGGTGGGTACAATGGTCAGTATTCATTCATCTATGGAAACGTTTTATCCCAAAAGTGAAAAAAAAAACTATTTATGTTTATTAAGTCAGGGGTGTCCAAACTTTTTTCAAAGAGGGCCAGATTTGATGAAGTGAACATGCGTGAGGGCCGATCATTTTGCTTGACCATTAAAATTTGGTCTAAAGCCCCATACACATGCTCGGATTATCCGAGGACCAGGTCCGTCGGATCATGTCCGTCGTACTTTGTCCGATGTTGGTTTTGCGTACACACGGTCGGACAAAGTTGTCGGAAAATCCGATCATTCTGAACGTGGTGACGTTTGTTGCCTACGACGGGACTACGTAGAGGCTAGTAGCCAATAGCTTTGGTCTTGTAATGTGATCTGAGCATGCGTAGCACTTTGTCCGTCGGAATTCGCTACACACGATCGGATTTGGTGTGATCGGACTTTGTTGTCAAAAAATCTATCCAGCAGGAGATAGGACTTTGTCCGTCGGACAATCCGATGGAAACTGTCCGATGGTGCCTACACACGGTCGGAATTTCCGACAACATTGTCTGATAGGACAGAATCCAACAGAAAATCCGACCGTGTGTATGGGGCTTTAGTGAGTTTGTTCGAGCACTAATACCCTGCCCCACAAGAATTCTCCTGCATTTGTGGCTGTGTGTGGTGAAGAGATAAGCTTGGGCATGTTATTTGCATATACTGCATTTATCGGCGTATAACACACACTTTCACTTTAATAGGGAAGTTTCAGGAAAAAATTTTAAATTTTAAATAAAGAACTGTGAAGCAAAAAAAGGGTCAGTGCACATAGGCAGCCCCCCCCCCCCACCATTGCCATGAATGCAGCAGCACCCTCATTGCCATGAATGCAGCAGACCCCCCATTGCCATGAATGCAGCAGACCCCCCATTGCCATGAATGAAGCAGACCCCCCCATTGCCATGAATGCAGCAGACCCACCATTGCCATGAATGCAGCAGCCCCACCATTGCCATGAATGCAGCAGCACCCTCATTGCCATGAATGCAGCAGACCCCCCATTGCCATGAATGAAGCAGACCCCCCCATTGCCATGAATGCAGCAGACCCACCATTGCCATGAATGCAGCAGCCCCACCATTGCCATGAATGCAGCAGACCCCCTATTGCCATGAATGCAGCAGAACCACCATTGCCATGAATGCAGCAGACCCACCATTGCCATGAATGCAGAAACCCCCCATTGCCATGAATGCAGCAGAACCACCATTGCCATGAATGCAGCAGACCCACCATTGCCATGAATGCAGCAAACCCCCCCCCCCCCCCATTGCCATAAATGCAGCAAACCGACCATTGCCATGAATGCAGCAGCCCCACCATTGCCATGAATGCAGCAGCACTCCCTTTGCCATGAATGCAGCAGCAGCCCCATTTCCATGAATGCAGCAGACCCACCATTGTCATTAATGCAGCAGACCCCCAATTGCCATGAATGCAGAAGCCCCACCATTGCCATGAATGCAGACTCACCATTGCCATCAGTGCAGCCTCGGAGCGGACAGGGAGGGGGGCGGGACGAGCACCAACAGATTACATACAGGAGAAACTCCTGTTTTCTTCAGCGGCCTCTTTAATAGAAAGTCCTGCCTCCTTTGGTGGACAGAACAGTCGTCCAATGGCAGTGCAGGAGACGGGACTTCCTATTACAGAGGCTGCAGAGTAAACAGGAAATATTCTTGTAGGTACGGCACTAATCCCACCCCTCCCTGTCCCCTCCAAGGCAGCCAGCATTTATATATTTTGTGGTCCCGGCACTCGGAGATTCGTTGGGGGCCAGAAAAGATATATATGTCCAAATTACCAGGCGGGCCGTTCAAAACTGGAACGCGGGCCGCTATTGGCCCACGGGTCGGACTTTGGCAATGCCTGATGTAAGTGCCTAAAATGTGTTAGCTGGAGTTCAGCTCTAATTTGTTAGCCAAGTCCATCTAAATCTGTTATTGTATCTAAAACTACACTATCCTCAGACTGACAATGCTGCTGTGCAAAGGTGTCTCCGTTGTTTCTCCATCCATCGTGGAGATGCGCTAAGACAGGAAATGTGTTACTGGCTGAATCACCAAGTGAAAAAAAAAAAGAAGTCTGAAAAATAAAACTAATGCAGCCCACCATATGTATGGATTGGTAAACTGCAATATATATATTTTTTTGTTTTTAGGTTTAATACGACTTTAAACTTCTTTTTAAACTTGTATAAAGTGAGAAATATCTAGGACCTCTATCAGGTTTTTACTGATGTTTATGACCTTTGGAAAGATTTTTCACATCAAGGGACAAGAAAAAGACAGCAATAAAAACCTGAGACAGATTCTAACCCTTGTGTGAGGAACTCTTTCCAAAAGAGGACGCAGCCAGAAAGAAAAACCTGACAGAGATTCTAACCCCTTTGTAATTTTCGAAAAATAAATTTTATTATTTTTATTTATCCATCGTGGACAAAAAAGCAATAATCCAGGTGAAAAATTAGAACAGAGCACCAGACGTGTGTTATATTAGTCCAAAAACTACCCGTATGCCCCTTTCAAATTCCCGCCCAGCAGGCGTGCACGCGCCGCAGGAGCGTCACCCCGGGGGCCCGAAAATTTGATGTTCTCCAGGGACCTGCGATTGTAGTGAGGAGAGGCAGAACGGAGAGATGTAAACAAGGCATTTCCCTGTTCTGCCTAGCAACATGACAGGGATCTACTGCTCCCTGTCATTGGGAGCAGTGATCTCTGTCCTGTTGTAGTGAGCCCATCCCCCCCACAGTTAGAACACACTGAGGGAACACACTTAACCCCTTGATCGCCCCCTAGTGTTTTACCCCTTCCCTGCCAGTGATGTTTAAACAGTAATCAGTGGCTATTTTTTAGCTCTGATTGCTGTATAAATGTCAGTGGTCTCAAAATAGTGTCAAAAGTGTCTGATGTGTCCGCCGCAATGTTGCAGTCACGATAAAAATCACAGATCGCCGCCATTACTAATAAGAAAATAATAAAAATGCCATAAATCTATCCCCTATTTTGTAGACGTTATAACTTTTGTGCAAACCAATCAATATACACTTATTGCGATTTTTTTTTTAACCAAAAATATGTAGAAGAATACATATCGGCCTAAACTGTGGAAAAAAGTTGTTTTTTTATATATCTTTGGGGGATATTTATTATAGCAAAAAGTACAATTTTTTTTTTTTTTTTTAGTTGTCCGTCTTTTCTTTTATAGCGCAAAAAAAAACCGCAGAGGTGATCAAATACCACCAAAAGAAAGCTCTATTTGTGGGGAAAAAAAGGACGTAAATTGTGTTTGGGTACAACGTCGCACGAACGCACATGCCCTGAAGTGGTTAAATAATGTAGCAGAAGTCTTTATCAGAATCGAGTTTAAAAAAAAACTCCTGAAGGACAATCCCTGCAAGTGGTTGAAAAGGAACTGTCTCACTGGGGTTTTTATCAGCAATAAAGTGTTATTATGGACTTATAAGACAAATGTTTGGTTCTCTATTCCCATTTTTCATGTGGATTCCTTAATTTAGGTGCCCCCTTATTCTTGTGCCTTGTTTTAGAGCTGCCAAAGTTGTTCCTTAAAATCTCGCTACTAGATTTTTATTGATGGATATAAGATCAGAATCCAACTCCTCTTATCTGCTATATGTTAGACAGAAACCAATAAAAACTGTAATATACTTTAATCTATCCATGCAATACTTTGTGTTTTTGAAGCCCTAACTGCCACGGCCAATCACTATCATGTAGGGCAGGGGTCTCCAAACTACAGTCCAAAGGCAAAATCCTGCCCACTGCAAGATTTTATCTATCCCCCAGCTAGGGTCAGTGGCCATTGACACAGGTCTCAACAGCTGTTCAGGTCAGCCTACAGTCTCTGGTTCTCCCCAATATCCACAAATTCCCCTCTCCTGTTGGTAGTTAGAACCATTGGCATCCCATTCATAGGAGTATAGCACTTCCTCCATTCAGACCTTTTGGGGACACTGATGGGGTCCCTGATGTAAGGGGACCTCCGATAGGGACGCTGATGTAAGGAGGGACTCTGATGGGACCCCTGATGTATGGGCGTACACTGATGTAAAGGCAGACATTGATTAGGAATCAGATCTATAGGGGGCTTTGGTGTAACTGAGATTACGATGGGGACCTTGATGCAAGGGGGACTCTGCTAAAGACCCTGATGTAAGGGTAGACTTTGATGGGGAATCTAATGTAAATGGGACTCGGATGGGGATTCTCATGTAAGAGTGGACCTTGACTGGGATGTAGAAGGAATCTGCTGGGTCAAGTTTATTAGAAAATGATTTCCTTGTTTTATTGTATTAATTTCTCTCTTGCTCTGAACCATATCACGTTAAACACAAAAAAAAGAAAAAAAAAGTAACACACGTATTTATTTAAATTTAAATATTTAAATTGTATTAATTTAATTATTTATTAAAACTGATTTTTTTTTCCAGACATTGATTATTTGTAAAATATATATTGTTGAACTCATACTGAAAGGTTTTGGGAGCTCTGACATAGGGGAACAGATATGTAGATATAAATACCTTGCTGAGAAAACGTGTTATATGGAATATTTCAATTTCGATTTTTTAAGGAAAATTTGTATTTCAAGTAGGTTATTTACAGGCTATAAAAATGGTCTTACCAAAATTAATTTGTATGCATTCTCTACTAAATATCTAGGTGGGTTACCACCTGGGCAGTTTTTTGCATTTAGAAGGGTAACTGTTCTGCACTTTATCTTGACACTACTTATCTCCTTCAGCAATAGGAGAGGTCATCTGCTATCCTTTTTGTAAATGTTTCAACACTGAGCTTAGATAAATATCAGATGAATGGCAAGACTATTGTCAGCTATTGAGTACCTGACAGTTTCTTTAATATTGGGTTTATAGGGAACTAGTCCTTTTTTCAAGAGTTTGTATATAATATATTAAATAGGTTTCTAACAGATTGTATAATCCAACAATAGGACCCTTATCTTTCTTGTCCCTGGTAACGTTCTGTAATGTTAAAAACGTTATATCTGCTATGTTCTATGGTAAATCACTAGAGAGCATGTTAGTGCTCAATAAATAAATGCATTAATAATAATATTGAGAATGTTGACATACCAGCAAAGAGGGAGCTGCAGGGTTCTATATGATATGCTATATTATATATATATATATATATATATATATATATATATATATATATATATATATATATATATATATATATATATATATATATATATATATATATATATATATATATATATATATATATATATATATATAAAAGTACACCTCTCACATTTTTGTAAATATTTTATTATATCTTTTCATGTGACAACACTGAAGAAATTACACTTTGCTACAATGTAAAGTAGTGAGTGTACAGCATGTATAACAGTGTAAATTTGCTGTCCCCTCAAAATAACTCAACACACAGCCATTAATGTCTAAACCGCTGGCAACAAAATTGAGTACACCCCTAAGTGAAAATTTCCAAATTTGGCCCAAAGTGTCAATATTTTTTGTGGCCACCATTATTTTCCAGCTCTGCCTTAACCCTCTTGGGCATGGAGTTCACCAGAGCTTTACAGGTTGCCACTGGAGTCCTCTCCCACTCCTCCATGACTACATCACGGAGCTGGTGGATGTTAGAGACCTCGCGCTGCTCCACCTTCCATTTGAGGATTCCCCACAGATGCTCAATAGGGTTTAGGTCTGGAGTCCATCACCTTTACCCTCAGCTTCCTTAGCAAGACAGTGGTCATCTTGGAGGTGTGTTTGGGGTTGTTACCATGTTGGAATACTATCCTCTCCGAAGGGAGGGGATCATGCTCTGCTTCAGTATGTCACAGTACATGTTGGCCTTTCATTGTTCCGTTAATGAACTGTATCTGCCCAGTGCCAACAGCACTCATGCAGCCCCAAGCCATAACTCTCCCACCACCATGCTTGACTGTAGGCACACTTGTCTTTGTACTCCTCACCGGGTTGCTGCCACACACGCTTGACACCATCTGAACCAAATAAGTTTATCTTGGTCTCATCAGACCACAGGACATGGCTCCAGTAATCCATGTCCTTAGTCTGTTTGTCTTCAGCAAACTGTTTGCAGGCTTCATTGTGCATCATCTTTAGAAGAGGCTTACTTCTGGGACGACAGCCATGCAGACCAATTTGATGCAGTATGGTCTGAGCACTGACAGGCTGACCCCCCACCCCTTCAACCTCTGCAGCAAGGCTGGCAGCACTCATACATCTATTTCTCAAAGACCACCTCTGGATATGACGCTGAGCATGTGCACTCAACTTCTTTGGTTGACCATGGCGAGGCCTGTTCTGAGTGGAACCTGTCCTGTTAAACCACTGTATGGTCTTGGCCACCGTGCTGCAGCTCATTTTCAGGGTCTTGGCAATCTTCTTATAGCCTAGGCCATCTTTATGTAGAGCAACAATTCTTTTTTTCAGATCCATAGAGAGGTGCCATGTTGAACTTCCAGTGACCAGGATAAGTGAGTAAGAGAGATAACACCAAATTTAACCTGAGACCCTGTAACACTAACGAGTAACATGGCACCGGGGAGGGAAAATGGCTAATTGGGGCCAATTTGGACATTTTCACTTATGGGTGTACTCACTTTTTTTGCAGTTTAGACATTAATGGCTGTGTGTTGAGTTATTTTGAGGGGACAGCAAATTTACACTGTTATACGAGCTGTACATTCACTACTTTACATTGTAGCAAAGTGTCATTTCTTCAGTGTTGTCACATGAAAAGATATAATAAAATATTTACAAAAATGTGAGGGGTGTACTCACTTTTGCGAGATACTGTATATATACACCTATATTTTTATTTATTTTCAGTGACCCTAGGGGCTTGCTTGCAAACGGATATAACATTATAGCTTTTGAATGATTTAAAAATCACTTCCCTGCCAAACAGCAAACATCTGCTTATATGTGCAGTCTCGTTGATTCGCCGATCATTTCAATATCCTAGCAAAATGATTTTCTGATTTTGCAGAATGTATGATTCGCTGCCTAGATCCAGCCATCGTGTTGTACAAAGCATGCTACCTCCAAATGTTGCTACACAGAGCTGTGTCCAGTTTAGTAAGTGAACAGAATACAAATGTACTTTGGTTATATCACAATGGACAATCACAACTCGTGGATGGGATGTACCAGGCCATAAATAAACATCCATTATAGAACAGGCTCTGATGTTTTGAGAAAACTTAGAATTGTTTTTTTGTTTTTTTTTGCTTTTTTCACATTTTCAGCCAACAGGAAAAAGGGAGAATGATCTATTCAGAGTATTGTTTCTCTAGTATCTGTAGCCTCCTTATTATTACTTATAAGATAGCTACTAAGGATGAGCAACACTGATAGTTTTAATTCCCCTGAAATTTCGTAAGAAATCTGATTTAGAAACATTTGCATTAAAGGTTATTTAGGGGTCTTTTATGTTGGTTCTTGGTTACAACGGGCTTAAAGTGGTATTGAAGTTAAATGTATTATTTCCTAAATCAGATACTAATAATATAAATTAGATGTATTTGATTATTTTTTAAATACATTTCCTACTTGAGGCTTCCTTTTTAACCTTTTTGCCAGCTGTGCTGCTGAATTTCCATTCTATGGTGAAACTTGAAGTTGCACTGTGCATTTTATTTTCGTTGCATGTCCCCCCTCTGATCTACAGCGACTGCACTTTCAGTGCAATTTCAAGTGCAAAGTGGATTTGTCTTTCGTAAATAACCCCCTATGTGTTCTTCCTGTGCTACTGGCACCAATGGAGTCCTGTAGGGGTTTCCTCTAGGAGGGGTCCCCCATGTACAGTTATTACTCGTCTCAGTCTATCCAAACCCAAGAACAAAAATGTAATGCATTGCAGTTTACCAGTCATTAGATATGGTGATTGCATTCGTTTTCTGTTCTTAGGTTTTTTTCCTTTATTTTCACTTGGTTATCCCACCCAGTAACACACTTGCTGTCCTAGGATGACAATGCTTACTCACTGTACTGTATCTATGGAGGAACAGCATTGACATCCTAAGATAGGGAGTGTGTTAGAGCCACAAAACGCCTCCCCCTCTCTTATCTCCATAACATAGGGAGGATGTGTTCTGTAGTCTACGTAGATAGCTAGGATCAAAGTAACTTATAAGACTGCAGCACAGGATCAACAGGTATTTTTTGACCATCCTGAACAGATACCGGTACAATAAAATGGATTCAATGGCATATTTAACAGACTAAAAGGAAGAAAATAAGAGAAGATCAATTTTAGGCTTTACTCACCCTTTAACTCCCGTCCCACCAAAAAAATAGCCTTTTTGATAAGTTGGAATTGATGAGTTATCATTCACCCATCATTTCCTGGAAGTTGTCTACAAAATGATAAAATTAGCTGAGCCTTTATTTTAAATTCCTTTTTTCTAGAATACTAGAAACACAGTAATTTCATTATACTGATCTTGCTGGATGATTCCTGTTTGGAAATCAAATCTCGTACCCATGAATTGATGTGTAACACTAAATCCGTCACTCTACAGTACTCTTATAGATAAATGCAATTCTAGCAGAAAATCCATCATTCTGTTCTCATGAACTGATGCCTGCCATACAATAAATCTCCAATTCTACCTTCTTACATTGCTGCCTGGCATGAAGTGAGAACTTTGTCTGCAGATTTTGTTTTAGGTTAAATCCATATCATTGCTTTCTTGCAGTGTTGCTTGGTGGGATTGCAGATGCATCTGCTTGGTGTCCAACCAATGAGATCGCTAATGAATGCAGTTTATTGACCTTTTTGGATACATGGTTATTTACACATCACCAAATCTATCATTCCCCATGGAATGATTAATGCCAAGCTGGAAGAAAACACTACAAGCATACATAACACAACAAATACAGCTAATCCAAGGTTCCCTCTTGCAAAGGGGTCTAAGGTATTTGAGTGAAAGTTGCTTTTCTACTAATCAATGTGTTTTTAATCTAGCGCGTTTAGAAAAGCTTTACTGTCTATTATCAAATGTTCTGCTCTGCTAAGCTAAAAGAAACGTATTTATGCCTGAGGAATGTATGAGAAAAGCAGAAATGGGCACATTTCTAATAAATGTTACTGCTTTTTGCCTATATAGCTGTCACATGACCACTGTGATATTGAAGCGGCCTTTATTTCATGTGTTACATTTGAGTGATTTTATGTGTGTATGACAGTGGTATCAGCAGAGAAACAAATGTTTATGGAGAAAGGACCAGCCCCAGGCTAGATGGGACCATTGTGTAGTGTTTGTATATTGGTACAAGATGATGGCTGAAATACATTGGATGTCTTGATCCAACTTGTACGGTAACAATAGATAAAGGATTGTAATAAAACTGTTATTTGTTAGGTAATTTCACATCACCAGGTTGCCCAGTTTGGTTATCCAACTTGATTTTATTTATTTCTATTTTATTATGCTCATCTGTTTCAGTATTCTGTACACTTTTCAGTAGAAACCTTTGTGGGGTTAAAGACCATACAGATATATTTGAATAGGGCTATCTACACTTTCAGTTCAGTTTTTTATTTCATCAACAAAGTAGCGCATCTTCAGCATGAATTAAACCAGTGTTTCTCAACTCCAGTCCTCAAGGCACCCCAGCAGGTCATGTTTTCAGGATTTCCATTATTTTGCACAGGTAATTTGATCAGTTTCACTGCCTTAGTAATTACCACAGCTGTTTCATTTGAGGGAAATCCTGAAAACATGACCTGTTGGGGCGCCTTGAGGACTGGAGTTGAGAAACACTGAATTAAACAAAACAATCCATAAATCTGGTACACAAAACCAAAATTGTGGCCCCCTGCCAGCATAGACGTGTCCTCAATAGGGTTTAAAGTCCGTGCCTGCTCCAAGGGTCCAGAAAAGTCACAAAAGCCCAGCAGAGTCTTAGTAGCCAGACAGCCCACAGCCCTTCCACAACTGTGTCCTGTTCCACTCAAGACCTCTTGACTACTGGATGCTTCCTGCCCTTTTCAGCCCTCTTTCTCAATGGTTTTGCACAGAGACGCCCCAATTCTCCTTTTCTCAGGTCCTGTGATAGCATTTCTGGCGCCTCCCCTTTGCTGAGTGCCCCCATTGCAGACTGCTTGCTCGGGGGCCTTTCGTGCATGCTTGCTGTATGGACACACAGAGTGTGGTTCAGTCCCATCCCCCCACTCCCTCCTCACTGGCTGTGATTGACAGCAGTGGGAGCCAATGTCTCCCGCTGCTGTGTCTCAGCCAATGAGAAGAGGGAGAGCCTCGGTTCTCATGCACAGCACTGGATAGAAATTGGGTAAGAAATAGGGAGGGTTGTGGAGGGAGATGCACACTGAAGGTTGTTTAACCTTCATGCATTCTAAAAACCTTCATCCTTTACAATCACTTTAACAGTCTTTGACAGGTATCCTATTCCCACTTCCGGGAGTCTGGGCCGTGGCCCGTGACATCACTGTGGGGCTCCCTCCTCCTCTCCCTGTCGCCGGGCCAGTAGGAGAGAGGAGCGGGGCCTCGCACATGCACAGTAGAGTTTTAACTTTAAGTTTCAACGTGAAGATGTAAGGCTACACTGCCAGGTACCCCAACCGGCAATGGCGGCGGCAGCACCCGACAGCTGATGGAAATATCAGCTGCGGGCCTGACATCGTTGGACTCCAGGACAGGTAAGAGGCCTATTGTTAAAAGCCAGCAGCTGCAGTATGTGTATCTGCTGGCTTTTTTTTTATTTTTTTGGGCGGAACCGCTTTAAAGGGAACACAACCCAAACAATGAAGACCCATATCTCTCAGCCAGGTCCCAACCCTGACATCCTGTACATTAATTTTTGAATAAATGTATTGACCTAATTTTTTCATTAACTATCTATATATATTGCTGGTTATTTGGCTAGCCCCTTTTAGCCACTATCCACCCAACTTATGTTAGTAATTTGGTAGATTTCTGCCTAAACTCAAAATGCTCTCTTACCAGTTATAGAGCTAATGTGACGGCGGCCCATGCATCTGCTATAGGGCACAATGCCTTTCCTGCATAAGCATTTTATGTGATCTAAGATCAGCAGCTCCTGTAATGTGTACTGGTATCTGATATCAACATCTTTATAATCTGATTATATATGATCAAGCTTCCCTGATGGATACATCAGTGGCAGGTAATGCATTATGTACACACATTACTGCTGAAATTGACTGTCTTGGACATTTTCAATAGTCTATGTTTCACAATGTGATGGACTAGGAGCGCAGGAAGAGAGCAAACCAAGGCAAATCATGTGGAACCCAATGTTCAGGCATTTATTGAGGAATTTCGGCGTAAGTGAGGGGCAGCAATAGGACACGGCACAGTTTATAGAGTAGCAATGGGGTACAGCATGTATAAAAAGTTCACAGAGTAGTACTGGAGACTGCACGAATAAAAGTTCACGAGGTAGCAATATGGCACAGCGTGTATAAACAGTCCACGGATAGATATATGGCACAGTAAAAGGAGATGATCTTAAAGTAGTTGTTAACCCACTTTCAGTAATATACACTATCCGTTCTGTCTCCTCACACAGTGCCCCCCTGTCTCTTTGTTTCATTAAAGAAAAACCTCCTTCACCGTATTTCACGGTGGCTCCCGGCACTCATGTAACCGGCTGTGTCTCCTCTCTGCCCATCTTGCAGAAGCAGCGGGCGGGGCCGAGGTTTCCCCGCTGATGTCAGCAGGACGTGAGGAGGAGAGGATAGAGAAGACACAGCCAGTCACGTGATTGCTGTGAGAAGGAGGTATTTTTTTAATTAAAAACAGAGACAGGGGGGCACTGTATTAAGATACAGAATGGATAGTGTAAAAAAAATTGGTTATTCCTGCAGCAAGAGTGGGATGGGGCGGCACTGTGACTAGGTGACATGCAAAGAGGGGGGGGGAGGACAGAGGTGACAGACATAGAATAGCAGACTGCGGATGATGGAGGCACGCAAACAGACCACAGTGTCAGGGGCTCAGCAGCCATGATTATCGTAGTCTGTTTGCATTGGGGAGGGTATAACCAGGCGGGATCAGCCAGGTATTACAGATGTTACATGGTGCCAAATGACACAGCACAAGCACTGTGCTGTGTAACATGCTTTAAAGGAACAGAATCTGTGTTTTTTTTTGTTAACCACTTTCAGACCGGACCAATTTGCAGCCAAAGGACCAGGCCCCTTTTTGCGATTCGGCACTGCGTCGCTTTAACTGACAATTGCGCGGTCGTGCGACGTGGCTCCCAAACAAAATTGACGTCCTTTTTTTCCCACAAATAGAGCTTTCTTTTGGTGGTATTTGATCGCCCCTGCGGTTTTTATTTTTTGCGCTATAAACAAAAATAGAGCGACAATTTTGAAAAAATGCATTATTTTCTACTTTTTGCTATAATAAATATCCCCAAAAAAAATATATAAAAAAACATTTTTTTTTCCTCAGTTTAGGCCGACACGTATTCTTCTACATATTTTTGGTAAAAAAATCGCAATAAGCGATTATTGATCGGTTTGCATTTACAAGATAGGGGATAGTTTTATAGCATTTTTTATTAATAATTTTTTTTTATTAGTAATGGCGGAGATCTGCGATTTTTTTTTTTGTGACTGCGACATTATGGCGGACACATCGGACATTTTTGACACATTTTTGGGACCATTGTCATTTTTACAGCAATTAATGCTATTTAAATGCATTGATTCCTGTAAAAATTACACTGGCAGTGAAGGGGTTAACCACAAGGGGGCAGTGTAGGGGTTAAGTAGGCCTAGGGGTGTGTTTCTTACTGGGGGGGGGGGCGTGGCTGTCAGCTAGTGAATGCTGATCTCTGCTCCAATCACAGGGAGCAGAGATCGGCGTCACTAGTTGCTAGGCAGAACGGGGAGATGCTGTTTATCTCGGCATCTCCCCGTTCAGCCATCCCGTGAGACGATCGCGGATGTCCCCGCGGCGATCGAGTCCGCGGGGACCGCGATTGGACTCACGGGGGTCCTGACCGGCGCGGGAGCGCGCCGCTCCCGGCGCGCTCCCGATAGCACGGACAGGCAGAAAGGAGGGACTTATATATACGCCCTCCTGCCTGTACGTGCCATTCTGTCGACGTACATCTGTGTGCGCCGGTCGGCAAGTGGTTAACAAACGCTTTAAGGGCAGTTATAGGCACAGTGTAGGTTAACAAACCGTTGAAATATGGCACAGCAAAAGGAAACAGCCATGGGACATCAATAAGGCACAGCAAGCGTTAGCAGTCCATGGAGTGGAAATATGGCACAACACAGGAAAACAGTCCATGGGGCAGCAATAATAAGGCACAACAGCAAGCAGAACTAATCTACAGGGTAGTAATATGGCACAGCAGGGAGAGGTAAGGTGTATAAGGCTTCAAAGACTCACACAGTGGATATCAGACTCAACTGGGTAAGTGGATGTATTGGTCTTGGCTTAGAGGGGGTCCAGGCATGGCAGTCTGTGGAGGACTCGGCACACAGCAACAGTGTTAATTTCGTCAACGAAAATATTTTTGTCAAAATTTTCATCAGCCTATTTACGGTGAGGAAAATGAAACAAAAAGTTCACTACATTTTCATCCACTGACGAAAACTATGACGAAAATCAAGTCCGTTTTCGTTAACAAATGACAACGAAATGAAAATGTGAGGCAGGGATGTTTACCCTCGTGAACTTCTGGTTTCCACAGAGCTCCTCTTGCTTCCGCTCCCAGCAAGCAAATTACTGTGTAGCCAGCATTACAGGGCTCCGAGTCCTCAGACGACCGTCCAGAGCAGCACTGTGCATTACAGGGCTACCGACGAGAGTCGCAGTCCCAACTCACAATGACAACCGTGCAGAGCAGAGAGCACTGTGAGTGTGTACATTACAATTACAGGCCTCCCCTCAGACCACCGTCCTTCCAGAGCACTGTGTGCATTACGGGTCTCCTTTGATCACTGGCATCCAGAGCACTGTGCATTACAGGTCATCCCTCACATCCAGCACTGTGCAGCATTAATAGCCTATCAGAGTCAGACCACCATCCCAGAGCACTGTGCATTACAGGCCTCCCATCAGACCACCATCCACTGCACTGTGCAGCATTACAGGCCTCTCATACCACCAACCATAGCACTGTGCAGCATTACAGGCCTCCTCAGACCACCCTCTAGAGCACTGTGTGTAGCATTACAGCCACAGTCCAGAGCATTGCTGCATTACAGGCCTCTCATACCACCATCCACAGAGCACTGTGCAACATTACAGGCCCCCTCAGACCACCATCCAGAGCACTGTGCAGTATTACAGCCACTGTCCAAAGAACTATGCAGCATTACAGGCCTCTCAGACCACCATCCAGAGCACTGTGCAGTATTACAGGCCTCCTCAGACCACCTTGAGTTTTAAAATTAGTTTTAGTCGACTAAAATGTAGGACATTTTAGTCGACTAAAATGTAGGACATTTTAGTCGACTAAAATGTACTGGAGATTTTAGTCGACTAAACATGACTAAAACTAAAACAATTGCAGATAACTACAATGGGACTAAAACTAAAATGGCATTTTAGTCAAAAGACTAAAACGAAATCTAAACTTGCTGCCAAAATTAACACTGCACAGCAGGGCAATAGGGGAAAGACTGTGGGCACACAGAAGAGAGGGAAATCAGGACAATTCATCGAGGATTCTGGGCACACAGCAGAGAAAGGGCAGGCAGGGCAATCCGTGGAGGACTCTGGGCACACAGCAGAGAGGGCAGGCAGGGCAATCAATGGAGGACTCTGGGTACACAGCAGAGAGGGCAGGCAGGGTAATCTACAAATGGCTCTGTGTATACAGCAAATAGAGGGAAAGCAGGGCAATCCATGGAGGACACTGTGCACACAGCAGAGAGGGCAGGCAGGGCAATCTGTGAAGAACTCTCGGCGCAGAGCACTCTTGGTCAGCAAATGGCTCCCACAGAAAATGGTCTACAAAATGGGTGAAAAGGGGAGATCCAGTGTCCCAAAAGCAGCACAGACAGTATGTAACTACAAGTCCCAGCAGTCTCCATATCCAGAAAACAGCGCACAATCCATATTGAACAGTCTCAGCAGTTCTAAGCACCTTCTAGTCTTCCTCCAATGAGAACTGTAGCCATGAATTCCACTGTGTCCATCACGGAAGTAAGCTCAGAATAGTCTGACACTTTTTGTCTCAACATAGGGATTTTATATGGTCCTCTAAATCCAGCCAAGACCTCAGTCCCCAAATTGTCGGTGCCAAGGTGTCTGGCTGTATCCTGGTATACAATAATGTCATAGATTAAGGATACAATAATGTCATAGATTAATTATTCAGGTAATCTGACTTCTTTAAGTCGGCCATAGACAGTGCGGTTTTCTTTCCTGCCACCACGGGTTGCAGGAAAGAAGATTGCACCATTCCCAAATCTTTCTATTCCCCAGTCAGTGTTGATAGGGCAATCCCTCCCGTGGAGCTGTTCTCCTGGCGGGGGTGGCACAGGGAGCCCTCCCTGCCGGGAGAACACACAGTGAACATTGCTAGCGGCTGTAACAGCTGGCAATAATCACATGAAAAATCTGTCATGCTGGTTGTACGATGGATGGATGTCGATGGATCGATTTGGGTACAATCAGCCTGCTCATAGATGATTTGAATCTCAGCTGGACCCTGCTGAACTGGCCAAGAATCAAACCATCTATGGCCAGCTTTACATTGGATTAGAGGTTACATAGTTAGTCTGATTAAAAAAAGACACAAGTCCATCCAGTTCAGCCAATAGAAAATATTGTTGATTTCACAAAAAACGACTAATATTTCTGACCTATGCAGGGGCGGACTGACAACTCATGGGGCCCCCGGGCAATAGAAGATCATGGGGCCCCCTTGGTCCCCGCACTCAAGGGGACCAAGCGCACACACAGGGGGGGGGGCACGCACACACAGGGGGACACTGGAGGGAGAGCGCACACACAGGGGGGACATGCACACAGGGGGACACCCACACAGGGCGACACCCACACAGGGGGACACCCACACAGGGGGACACTGTGGGCTGGGGGGTGACACTGTGGGCTGGGGGGGTGACACTGTGGGCTGGGGGGTGGCACTGTGGGCTGGGGGTGACACTGTGGGCGGGGGGGTGACACTGTGGGCTGGGGGGTGACACTGTGGGCTGGGGGGGTGACACTGTGGGCTGGGGGGTGACACTGTGGGCTGGGGGGGTGACACTGTGGGCTGGGGGGTGACACTGTGGGCTGGGGGGGTGACACTGTGGGCTGGGGGGTGACACTGTGGGCTGGGGGGTGACACTGTGGGCTGGGGGTGACACTGTGGGGGGGGGGCGTGACTCTGTACCGATGCTGATGCTCCCTGCCGGCCCCTCCACTCTTCTCTTCCATTAGGGGCCCGGACTCGGCAGCTTGAAGCGGCTGTATTACATGCCACGAATACTGCTAACGGCGCGCTGCTCCCCGCCGGCCCCTCCTTCCCTCCCGTCCGTCCCAGGTGACGTCACGACGCATACAGTAGAAGCACCTGGGACGGACGGGAGGGAAGAAGGGGCCGGCGGGGAGCCGCACGTCGTTAGCAGTATTGTTAGCGGCATCGCGGCATGTAATACAGCCGTTTCAAGTGGCCCCTCATGTGGCCGAGTCTGGGCCCCTAATGGCCCCGGGCCCTCCTGCGGCGCCCGAGTCACCGACCTGTCAGTCCGCCCCTGGACCTATGTTACACAAGTAAACATCTTATATCCATTCCTTGCTATTATCATGTAAGGTGTGTGGTTAGCTTGATACTGAGCCAAGAGCAAACAAAACTTGGTAAATCTGAACTCAAAACAAACAACTAAATAAAGCAATGAGATACACATAAGGGAGCTGCAGTTTTACCTGCCAAAAGGTTTGTATTTCTGTCCAAGATTTGTCTATTCAGTCCTAAGATTAACACAACTCTATTCATGTTTGGGTGAAAACATTAGATGCATTTCAAATATATTTAATGATTTGGATTTTTTAATTAGTATAAACTTTTGTAGTACAATTCAACTTTAAGCCCAATTCTAACCTCAAGTAAAAAGTGTCCATCCCCTCCCCATATTTAAAGTGGAAGTAAACCCTCCTATCGTTTTCATCCAAGGAAGCTGCCATCTTGGCCTCTGTTTAATCTCCAACTGCCATAATGCTGCACATGTGATCAGTTATGAGACCAGCCATTGGATGGTTTGACAGTTTGGTTGAGAGCACAACCAATGTGACAGTTAGCATTCCCGGCATGCCAGGAATATACATGTTTTTTGAAACTGTTAAATCGATGGGTTTACTTCCGCTTTAAGAACATACCTCCCTCCTTGTCTGTGGAGCCATAGACAATCCCAGCTAGTCTGGTAGAGGAAAGGTACTTTTCTAAATGACCATAAAGGAGGCAATTGAATGTAATTATCTATACAAAATACAAACATTAATGGCCACAACTAAACAAGGAGCTGCTTAGAATATCTAAAAAAAATGTTGAATTGAATAATAATCTGCTGCTATAAAAGAACACTTGACATAAAAAGGCTTTAAAGCAAATAACTCCAGGATTGATTCCTGGCTTAGAGGAAATGCACAGGTCTTTTTTTGTGAATGATAAATTCCCAACACTAAAACAACCATTCTGATTTTATGAATTAATGTCGAATAAGCAAATATTCATATATCTGCCTTCTTGTACTGATGGTTGACTTTCAGAAAATCCATTAATCTTTCCTTGTAGAGTGATACATGACCATCAATAAATCAATCATTCTGCACTCATCTATTAATGCCTAACTAGCATTAAATCCATAATTTTTGCTTACATATATTGATGCCCAGCTAGCAATAAATGTATCTTTCTGCGCTCAAGGATTGGAGCCTGGCTAGCAATAAATTAAAGGAACACTAAATCAAAAAGGCTTAGTAAACATGCCTAGCCTTTGCTGTCACCCTCTCCTTGTGTACAGATATTTACACAGAGAAATCATTTCTCAAGTTGATCGCCATGTGATAAAAATGCACACACACTACAAGCAGTGATGTCACAAACTGTAGAATTTATTCCAATCGCTTCACTACCAATTCAATTAAATCCCTGACAAATATAATAGATACTACCTTATTAATGGTAACTTTGCTCTGAAATGTCACAAGTTTGCTTAAGCTCATAAAAGAGGTGCTTTCATGAGAAATGATACATTATTTAGAGGTAATAAAACCTAATTGTTCTTTCTCTGCCTATTAATCATTGGATTTTCCTCCACTGATATCTTTTGCAGAAAACCATGCTTCATGTCTACCCCCAGTCAAATATCTACTGGTGCGTTCTCTCAACACTCCCGATAGAGCTCTCTGACTAGGGATGAGCTTTCTGTTCGGGTCGAACATGAGCTTGACTCGAACATTGGCTGTTCACCCGTTCGTCGAAAACCAAACATTATGGGCCGTTCTGTGCCAAATTCGAGTGCCGCGTTACGGCCCATAATGCACTGTGGGAGTGCAGTGCATTGCTGTATGATAATTGGCCAGAGTATGCACCATGACCTGCATGCTTTGGCCAATCACAGCACCCTCAGCTAACAGAGACATAATTGGCTCAGGGGTACTAAGCAGGGGCGGACTGACCATTCGGCCACTCGGGCACTTCCCGAGGGCCCCGGGCCACAAGGGGGCCCCATCAGGGTTGCCAGCCTCAGTAAAACCAGGGACAGTATGTAAAAATCTGTGTTTTTTTTTTACATCTGTTTCTGAAATGTCCCTTACCGACATCCTTTTGGTCTAAAAATCCCAAGATTATAGCTGCCCCACCTCTCCTGTACCTTCTCAGCCAATAGAAACATGTCTTTGTATACTGTGTGTACATGTATGTGTATACTGTGTCATTGTATACTGTGTGGCCCCATAATCTCTGATTGCCGGGGGGCCCCATAATCTCCTATTGCCCGGGGGCCCCATGAGTTGTCAGTCCGCCCCTGGTACTAAGTCCACACCCACACTATATAAGGCTGACTGCACGTCGGCCTCATGTAGTGTGTCATTGTCGGTGTGGATGGAGAGAAAGTGTCATTTAGATTAAGCAGGCAGGCAGGTAGATTATTCAGTTAGCTGCAGTGTATTTCATATATATATACAGTGAGTCTAATATATATATATATATATATATATATATATATATATATCCACTGCATACAGTTTAGCTAGATCTCACTGCAGTCCGTTCCTGGTGGTGTACTGTTTCTACTACACTTTTGGTAGGCAGGTGATTCAGTTAGCTGCAGTGTATTTCATATATATATATATATATATATATATATATATATATATATATATATATATCCACTGCATACAGTTTAGCTAGATCTCACTGCAGTCCGTTCCTGATGTACTCACTGTTTCTACTATACTTCTGGCAGGCAGGTGATTCAGTTAGCTGCAGAGTATATATATATATACAGTCAGTCTAGTATATATATATATATATATATATATATATCCACTGCATACAGTTTAGCTACATCTCACTGCGGTCCGTTCCTGGTGTACTGTTTCTTATATACCTCAGGCAGGCAGGTAATTCAGTTATCTGCAGTGCATAAAATATATATACAGTCTCCTACATATATCCACTGCATTCTAGTCTAGCCAGCATATCTGACTGTAGGCCGTTCCTGGTGTACTTTTTCTAGTAAATTTCAGGCAGTGTTTTGCTAATAAAATTTTACAGCATGTCTGGAAGGCCACCAAGGAGAGGCAGACGCTCACAGGCCACTAAAAGAGGGCAAGCAGGCTCTGTGTCTACAGCCAACAGTGCTGGTCATGAACACGGTGCATCCTCAGCACGTGGCCGTGTGGCACGCTTGTCCTTTTTTTCGGCAGCTGGCTGTGTTGGTTCACCTAAATATCCATACCAGACCCAAATGGCCCATTAATGGGCTGGGGGGGGGGGGGGGGGCAACATTACATTACAGCCACAAGCAGTTTTAAATAACTTTTTTCCTTTGGAATTGTCATTTTGTGCAGGGACTGTTCTAAACACGGCAAACACACACCATTTTACAGACATACTATAGAAATCCCCCAGGTACGATATTTAAAGGAATATTTCACTTTTATTTTTTCACTTTAAGCATTATTAAAATCACTGCTTCCGAAAAATCTTCAATTTTTAAAACTTTTTATTGCATTCATACATGTTCCCTGGGGCAGGACCCGGGTCTCCAAACACTTTTTAGGACAATAACTTGCATATTAGCCTTTAAAATTTGCAATTTAGATTTTTCATGTTCGAGTCCCATAGACTTTAATGGGGTTCGTGTGCTCGCACGAATATTTGGTCTGTTCGCATGTTCTGCCACGACCTGAACCGGGGGGTGTTTGGCTCATCCCTATCTCTGACTATGGCAAGTCCTAATCTAATGTAAAGTATTTTCATGTCTGTCACTGTTTACAGCAGTTAGAACAAATGCTAAAAACCAACCAGTGATAGACCAAATGTGATAGCAGCCATGAATATGCTGAAGAGCAGAAACTGCCCTTGCTGCTTCATGCATGGTCCAAGATAGGCAGATTGTGTAGTGTGTAATGTGCCATGCTAGTAATTGCTTTATAATAATATTAAGAATGAAAACATCAATTCGCTCTAGACGGGGCGAGACATGGTTGAGTGAGGACGTGTCAGACCTGAGCTCCCGGTCTCCGTCCAACTACCTCTGTTAGCGTCTGTCTTTCTCTGCGGTATGCCCTTTACCAGAAAGAAGGCATTAGGGAGCAGCCAGAAAGCAAGGACTTCAACAAGGGCAACAAAAACTGCCCTAAAGGCGGCGGCAAGCTGCGGGAGGATAGAAAATTACCTTATAGACTCGCAGGCAGCTATCCCTGCTTCTCCCGCCTCACCCGCTTCTCCCGCGCCTACATCTCCTGCCTCCCCCGCTTCCCCTGCTCACGTCTCGTCTGTTCCTGGGGTGGCCGACTTGCGGGAACCGCAGCTGATTGCCTCGGACATCGGAGTTCCTCTTCCTGGTACTACTTCGTTGTTTCCAGTGACGGCTGATCTGCGGGACCCGCGGGACCTACGTCTGCTCTCTATGGAGGCTGGAGCTTCATTCCACGCTATCAGTTCACCTGTCTCTGGAGTGGCGGCTCAGCGGGCTCAGCGGGATAGCGGGACTCGCGGTTTAGTTCATCGGGTCTCGGACCTCGGCTTAGTTTCTCCAGCTCCTGCATCACTCGCACCACTCGCACTCGCACCTGTATTACCTAGATTACCAGTCCCTGTCCCTGTCCCTGCCCCTGCCCTTGGCACGGCTGACAGGGCTGTGTTACGGGATCCGCAGCTGATTCTCAGGGAACCCAGAGCTCTATCCTCTAACACCATTTCACCCGTATCAGGGATGACTGACTCCCGGTCCCTGCAGTTGCTCTCCACGGCCTCTGGGGCCCCACCTGTCTCATATGTCTCACCTGCCTTACCTGTTTTACCTATTGCTGAGAACTCTGCTTCTAAATTATGTCTGGGTCTCCCGATGGAATTGGGGCCCCCCTCTCAGCTTCCTGCACTTTGGGCTGATATAGATCTGCGAGCGCTGTTATTAGCCCTGCCGACCAAAGCAGATATTGCTGCTCTTCCCACCAAAGCAGATATTGAAAATATAATTGGTCGTTTAGAGGAGCAACATAAAAGAGACTTTGCTGAAGTTAGACAAGAAGTGCAGGTTCTCTCATCCCGGTTGACCACAGATGAGACATCCCTGGAATCCCTGCAGCTGCGAGTTGCCACATTGGAAAGGATACAGGATAACCAAACGCAGACATCAATATTGATGCAGCTCCGATTAGAAGAAATAGAAGACAGAAGCCGACGCAACAACTTGCGGCTTCGAGGATTACCAGAGGCTCCGGGACCAGAGGATTTAGCAGTGACTGCGGTCACGATTTTCCGTGAATTAACAAAGGAGGCTATTCCGCCTGACCTAGAATTGGACAGGATACATAGAGCTTTAGGACCGCGGCAGCCAGACCTCAATAGACCGCGAGATGTTATATGCAGGGTCCATCACTTTATTCATAAAGAGATCATAGTCCGAAAGGCCTGGGAGGCGGGCGCTGTTAATTTTAACGGTGCCTCGATTAAAATCTTGCCCGACCTATCGAGGGCCACGCTTTATAGAAGAGGACTCTTACGCCCGGCTTTGGATATAGCCCGTCGACAGGGAGCAACGTATAGATGGGGTTTCCCCCTTTCAGTGACTTTTAGGAGAGGGAAGAAATCTTTTACTCTCCGTACATCAGGCGATCTACCGGCCTTCTTCGATTTTATGGACACGGATCCGATTCAAATACCTGATTGGCTCCAAAATATTTCACAACCGAGGGGCCGACTAGGCATTCCAGGTCATCATGATCTAATGGATCCAACTGGCATTACACTAAAGGACAATTCAGTCTCGGTCTCGGAGAGCAGTGCGGTGGCCATGTGAAGGGCGCAGGTGGCAACCCCGGATGGACTTATGTGAGTTTTGTACTATACCAGTGACTTTTCTTTTCCAAATGTTATTTGCTTTCAATGTTTAACTTAATTTGCCCCTTTTTTTTTAATTTTTTTTTTTAATTTTTTTTTTTTTTTTTTTTTGGATACCCTGTGGTTTTTTTTTTCTCTTCTTCCAGAATAAGGCCAGAGAGGGGATATTTTTCAGAGTGGGTTGTTTTTTATCTATTTTTTTTTTATTTATTTATTGTTTTTTTTTTTTTTTGTACCCCTGTTGTTCTTGTTCTTTTCTTTTGTCTCCACTCCTCCCCCTCCCCCTTCCTGATGGGGCGCGAGCTGTCGAGGTGAGGGGGAGGAGGGGGTAGAGAGAGAATACTCTTTCCCAAATTCTCTTCCTTTTCTTTTCCCTTTTTTTTTTTTTGGGGGGGGGAATCCCCAAGTGACCCCAGGGATATATGGATATGTCCTGGAGTTGGACATAGGTTCAAGATTTATTTACGTTATCCTGGTGGCCGAAGTGGCTAAAAGGGAAGGGAAATGGATGGGGAGGAAGGGTAAGAGGCCCAACTTAATTTTTGTTTTTTTTTCTTTTCTCTTTCCATAAGATGCCCTTAAAAGCGAGGAAATGTATTTATTTATTTATTTATTTTCCCCCTTTTTTTTTGAAAACAATTAAGGTGTGTTATTGTTTACCTACTACCTATGTTTACTTATCAAAGTGCCGTAGTTAATCAAAGAAGTTCCAATTGTGACGACGAGAGTAGGATTGTAATATATTGAGGTTATGTTTTCATGTCAGGGGTTACAGAGGATAGGGTGGGGGTATCATAGCCATGTTAAATACTGGTGCCTATTTTCTTTATATATGTGATTTGTTTTGTTGTGTTTTGATAAATTAGGTATGCACGGTCGGACACGTAGGATGCTTGGTGGGGTTTTTTTTTCATTTTTTTTTTTTTTTTTTTTGTGTTTTGATTTTTTTTTGTTTTTTTTTTCTTTTTTTTTGCTTGCTGGTGCAAATAACAAAGCTTTTCCGGGGTTAGGAATAATGCATACCGTTTGTTTATATGATTATATGATAACAGGGTAGTGGTGGGGGGATTAGGGAAGCTCTCATGGAGCTTACCCTATTAAAAACCCCCACATAGGTTGTCGCACAGTCCCCCCACTTTTTTTAGGGGGGGATAGATGCGACTATATTGTTTGGTAGTAACCAATTAGTTGTTTAGAGAGGGGAGAAGGGGAAGGACTGGGTCTACGTTCCTCAGCCCAGTGCTCTCCCCTTTTCCGTTTTTTTTTTTTTTTGTTGTTTGTTTGTTGGTGGTGCTCTGGTAATGGATAGCCTTAAGGTACTTTCACTGAATGCTAAGGGGCTAAATACCCCTGAGAAACGGAAAATGTTGCTACATGACTTGAAGACTTCCCATACAGATATAGCATTCATACAGGAGACCCATTTTAGGGAGGATAGGAAACCTATCCTTAAGAATAGATTCTATTCAGTGACATTCCATGCCACTAATAAGAAGGCAAAATCCAGGGGAGTATCGATCCTTCTATCCAGTAAACATTCCTGGGTAAGTAAGGAAGTATTGCTGGATGAAGGGGGCCGTTACGCGTTTATAAAAGGGATCCTTGGAGGGGTGTGCCTTACCCTAGCAACGATCTATGTGCCTAACGAGCACCAGGACATTTTTATTCGGCGAACTTTGGCCAAACTGTCAGACTTCACAGAGGGCCAGCTGATACTGGGGGGGGACTTTAATGTCTCCCTATCCCCTAAAGTAGATACGTCCTCTGGAAAGTCATCGATCCCTATCGGCTCCCTAAAACTGATTAACCAAGCAATACATAATGCCCAATTGATTGATGTGTGGCGTTTGCAACACTCGGGCGAGAGAGATTACTCATTCTATTCCCCCCCCCCATAAGGTCTATTTGAGAATAGATTTTTTTCTGATTCCCCATGCTCAGTTGCACGCAGTGTGTGAAACCTCGATCGGATTGACTACATGGTCGGATCATGCCCCCATACTAATGACCTACGCTCTGTCGCAAGACACCGCTCGGGTGTCACGCGTCTGGAAATTAAATGAAAGTCTTCTACACGTTCCGGAAGTGATATCAGAAATTACAAAAGAGCTGCCTCTTTATTTCCAGACGAATAGAACTCCGGACAGTAGCCCAGGCATGGTATGGGAGGCTCACAAGACCGTTATGCGAGGTATTTTTATCAAACACGGTTCTAGACTTAAAAGAGACAGAGAAAGGCAATTAAATTTGCTTTTGACCAAACTCCAAGATACAGAGTCTAAACATAAACACGTCCCCACTCCTGATATAGAACGGGACTTGGCTGGGATACGGGCACAAATCAATGATCTTCTACAATATAGGGCTAAGGCGGCTCTACAGAAATGTAGGAAAATCAGTTATGCATACGGTGATAAGTGCGGGAAAACATTAGCTAGGTCGATTAAGGAACAAAAACTCAGATCATATATACCATATATTATGTCCTTAAAAGACCAGAAGACAACTCTTCCCTCAAAGATCTCGGAAGTTTTCCGGGATTTTTATGCGTCCCTTTATAACATATCAACGGCGACAAATTCGGAGTCGTCGATAGAAGAATTTGTACAATCAGCTAAGATGCCCACTATTACGGCTGAAATCAAAGTTGAACTAGACAAGCCGATAAGCTTGGAGGAACTGACATCAGTGGTGAACTCCACCAAATTGGGAAAAGCACCGGGTCCGGATGGACTTACCTTGCAGTATTATAGAACCTTGCTTCCTAGTCTAGGACCCTATATGGTAGATTTATTCAATGAGCTGGGCAAGGATAAACCCCTTCCTAGGGATACCTTAAAAGCTTACATATCTGTTATTCCGAAGGAAGGTAAGGACCCGACCTTATGTGGCAGCTATCGGCCAATCTCTCTGTTGAATGCAGATCTTAAATTGTTTACTAAAATTCTAGCGAACCGCCTAGCAACTCATTTACCAGATCTGGTGCATTTGGACCAAGTAGGCTTTGTCCCTACTAGGGAAGCTAGGGATAACACGATCAAAGCCTTAAATTTGCTTCATGTAGCCAGAACTTCCTCTACCCCCTGCGTTTTCCTTAGCACAGATGCGGAAAAAGCATTTGATCGAGTGAATTGGCATTATATGTTTTCAGTCCTTCGACATCTGGGACTAGGGGACACTATTATTCAATGGATCTGGGCAATCTACTCAAAACCTACGGCTCAGGTCAAAGTTAATGGGGTTCTTTCTGACTCATTCTCTATACAGAATGGTACTAGACAGGGATGTCCGTTATCCCCCTTGTTATTCACCTTATCCCTGGAACCATTCCTAAATAGAATCAGATTGAACCCAGATATCCAAGGCATAAGGGTGGGAGGAGAACAATATAAAATATCAGCCTATGCGGACGATATGCTTTTCTCCTTGACAAATCCTGCCATCTCGCTCCCTAATTTATTATGGGAGTTTGAGATATATGGAGCACTTTCCAATCTGAAAATTAACTTTCATAAATCAGAAGCTATGGGGATAGGGATACCTCTTCGTGTGCTAACTACACTCAAATCTAGCTTTAAATTTAAATGGACAGAGACAGCTCTGCAGTACCTAGGCACTTATCTACCTATGGAGATGTCACGTATTCTTGAAATGAATTTCTCCCCGCTTTTAACCAAGATCCGTATGCTGTTAGAGACCTGGAATAAGGGCTGGCACTCATGGTTTGGTAGAATTAACTTATTGAAAATGTGTATTTTACCAAAATTTCTTTATTTACTCCAAGCACTACCAATCAGACTTCCTTTATCTTACTTTAAACAAGTTAATTCGCTTTTTATTAAGTTTGTGTGGGCCTACAAGAAACCAAGACTTTCTTTTCATTTAATGACCTTACCCAGGCAACATGGTGGCTTGGCTCTCCCGAATATCTTAATGTACTACCAGGCAATACACATAGGCAGAATCATTGATTGGTGCCGTCACGGTCAACTTAAACTATGGACCCAGATAGAACAAGCTCAAGCACCCATTCCTTTATCAAGGGCCCCGTGGTGCTATGAACATCTTCCGTCATCGTTGAAAAGCCATCCTTTAATAGGTACGACGCTCCGGATAGGCTCCGTAGCTATTAAAAGACCCTCCATTTCCTCTGTGGACTCTCCTTTGTTCCCTATTTTGGGGAACCCACAGTTTTCTCCGGGTATGTGCCTACATAAGTTTGGCCATTTATATTTCTCAGATATGACCCAGGCATCCCATTTCTCTATAAATGGCAGATGGCCCTCAATTGAGGAATTAGTGAGGGAGGAAGGCCTTTTTAAACTGAACTTCTGGCCAGCACTTCAGTTAAGACATTTTTTGGACACAATGCCTAACCCAGGAAACCACATTCGCCCTTTGACGAAATTTGAAGAATGTTGCTCGGGGGAGGGCATTATAACACAGGTTTTGTCCAAAACATATTCTATGTTGAACTGCCCGGCAGTCTTATCACATCCGCCGTTCTTGGATAAATGGGAACAGGATTTACATCGAAAATTTACACCGGCCCAAATCCAGAATATACTAACCCTGGCTCTGAAGTCTTCAGTTTGTTCAAAAACTCAGGAACTTAACTATAAACTACTGACACGATGGTACCTCACTCCACACCTTTTACATCAATATTACCCGGAGACTACAGATCGTTGTTGGAGATGTGAGGGAGATAGAGGTACGTTACTCCATATATTCTGGTCATGTCCTAAATTGAATCACTTCTGGACGACAGTCCAAGAGGTGACTCAAAAATGTACGGAGTATAAGATTCCTGGTGATCCGGCATTTTTCTTACTTCAGGTCTCGAATATTCCGGTTAAATGCTATCAAAAAACTATTTTAAGACATCTTCTTAGCGCTGCAAAGTCCTGCATCCCACTCTATTGGAAAAAACAAATACCGCCAACAGTGGCCGATTGGCTGCGTAAGGTAGTAGATATCTGTGGAATGGAGGACTTGTTAGCAGTGGAGAAACATGATCGGGACAAACACTCCTTGACTTGGAATGCCTGGAAACAGTTCATTGTATCCGAGGAGGGGATAGCCCTTCTTAGATAGGAGAGTTATAAAAGAGTACTGTGCCCTATGGTTTGGGGCTGTCCAGAACCAGTGACACCTAATTTCTCCCCTCCTTTTTTTTTTTTTTTTTGGGAGGGGGGTTTAATTTATTTATTTAAAATTTTTTTTTTTTTTTTTTTGCTTTGTTGGTTTTTTTTTTTTTGGTAAATAAGAAAAAGGGAAACGAGCGAGGTCGGGTTTGGTACTTGAACTTATTCTTTTGGTGTTTTTTTTTTTTTTTTTTTTTTTTTTCCTTTTCTTCCTTCTTCTCTTCGCTTCATAGGTTTAATTAGGAAATAACAGGGCGGTAGGCGAGTAGCTTTTTAAGCGACCTCGCTGTTCTGTACCATTATATATGAGAAGAATAAGATTTTAGTTGTGATTTGTATGTTGTTTTATCTTGGAAATGTATTGTATCAACCTGATCTCGCACGTGTGGGGTGCTAATAAAGATTATATTTGGAAAAAAAATAATAATATTAAGTACAGTGACGGGACAAGGTCACCCAGTGCCCAGGGCAAAGATGCCAAAATGCGCCCCCTTTCCCTAAGGGGTAGGGTCAGGGTGCCCCCCAACCCTGCAATAAACCATTGCACCAGGGGCAGCCGCCCCTCCTGCCCACCCCTTGTCCCGGCCCTGATTAAGTATATAGCCACAGTGATGGATAGACTAGAAGTTGTAACATATCCTGTATACACAGTAATAAAGGGATTGCCAGTCTTGGAATTTCAAGCAAGGCATTCACATATAGACCTTATCTCAAAGGTGAGCAGCAGCTTCTATGCCGTTGAGCAGTGGCGGAATTATCAGGGTAGCACCAGTCGCATTTGCGAATGGGCCCTTGAGTCCCGCCACTGTATGGGGGCCCGCCGCACCCCTAGGAGATAGTCATTCACGTGGAGTCCCAGTCCGGTCCGGTCCGCTCATCCTCCCCGCCCGCACTCATGGGCACAATGCACAGTCCCCGCCCATCCTCTCCACCCATCCTCTGCTCCTGCACTCACAGGGACAGTCCTCACCCGCTTCGCCCACCCAGTCCCTGCCCATCTTCTCTGTCCCCGCCTGCCCTGCCCATATTCTCTGACTCCGCCTTCACTCACATTCCCTGCCCATCTTCTCTGTCACTGCCTGCACTCATGGGCACAGCCCCCACCCGCTCCGCCCATCTTATCCGGCTCCGCCTTTCCTCACAGGCCCCGCCCATCCTTTCTGCTCACCCAAGCAATACCGAGCAAGGAGGGGGAACCAAGTGATCTGCAAGTGAGTGGCACCCATCCCTCAATATCAACACTGCCACTGATCCCCCCCACACCACTGCTGCCACTGATACCCCCCACACCACCACTACTGCCACTGATACCCCCCACACCACCACTACTGCAACTGATACCCCCCACACACCACCACTACTGCCACTGATACACCACCACTACTGCCACTGATACCTCCCACACCACCACTACTGCCACTGATACCCCCCACATACCACCACTACTGCCACTGATACCCCCCACACCACCACTACTGCCCCTGATACCCCCACACACCACCACTACTGCCACTGATACCCCCCACACCACCACTACTGCCACTTATACCCCCCACACACCACCACTACTGCCCCTGATACCCCCCACACACCACCACTACTGCCACTGATACCCCCCACACCACCACTACTGCCACTGATACTCCCCACACACCACCACTACTGCCCCTGATACCCCCCACACACCACCACTACTGCCACTGATACCCCCCACACACCACCACTACTGCCACTCATCCCATCCCCCCACCACCGCCACTACTGATCCCATCCCCACCCAACCACCACTGATCCCATGCCCCCCACCGCTGCCACTCATCCAATCTCTCCCTCACCACTGCCACTCATCCCATCCCCCACCACAGATGCCACTCATCCCATCCCACCCCCACCACCACCACTGCCACTCATCCCAGGGGTGTAACTACAGGGGTCACAATTGCAATAGCACACATGTTGCCCCTGAACACCTGGATGGGAGGGCATTTAGAGGAACAAATCCCCTCAATTTTTCTCCTGCAGCCACTAAAAGTCTGCTTCTCCTCCTCTCCCTCTGATAGGCATTAAGTGGCTGCAGGAGGATTTGTTCCCCTTCCTATCCAGGCCCTCCTGCCCCCGGGATCAGTGGGAAGGGCCCTGGCTGGAGGTCAGGGGGGCCTTCCATGGTTTCTTGCACCGGCGCCCTGAAGGTTCTAGTTACACCACTGCCGTTGAGGCTGGATGCAGTTGAGGTGGCAGTACCCCCTGCACTTGTGTCTAGTCTTTGGTTCACAAAAGAAAGCTTTATTAAGGTGTGAAGGGTAGTAATATATTTAGACAGCCCTGTACTGTCAAGATAGTTTGTGCCCAGTTCCAGCCATGGTCCTGGTAAAGACCACCTTTATCATAGAGGTGCACACAATTAACAGCATAGATGGTGCTAAGATTTGAAATGTTCTCACCAGCCTATTCATTACTAGCACACACAATGAGTTCTTATGGCTTTCTATGAGGAGGCAATCAAGAAAACAATGAAAATAAATAAAAATTCCATAAGGATAACCCATAATTTGTAGACGCTATAACTTTTGCACAAACCAATCAACATACGCTTATTGGGATTTTTTTAACCACACACATGTAACAGAAATTAGATTTTGGATTTTTTTTTTTATTGGATGTGTTTTATAGCAGAAAGAAAATATTTATTTATTTCAAAATTGTCAGTCCTTTTTTGTTTATAGTGCAAAAAATAAAGAAGGCAGAGGTGATCAAATACCACCAAAAGAAAGTTCAAATTGTGGGAAAAAGGACATCGATTTTATTTGGGTACCGGCGGGTCGCACGACTGCTCAATTGTCAGTAACGCAGTGCCGTCTTGCAAAAAGTGGCCTAGTCATCTTCTAGAGGTCAAGTGATTAAAAGCTTTTTTACTTTTTGATGAAAAAAAACTATGGGTATTAATCAATATAGCTGCCAGCCAGTCATCAGTTTGATTAGTGTGTGGCTTTCTTTGGCCCAATGCAGCATGCCTCTGAAACCCATTTGAATGAATGAATGAATGAAGGCAAACGGCCTTCACGGGTTACTTTGCGCTCAAATTATTGCGACTGACTGTTAGGTTTCTCCCTTAATAAATGTCTAAACTTTATTCATTAATTTTTTCCAGCCAACAGTTTTATACATTTTGCAGCCAATGTGTGATATCATAGGTCAGTTTTTTCATAATTTCAATCCATTAGCATTTTGCAGAGGATACCATATTTTCTGGACCAGTGACACATAGTTACGAAGTTTGCCCAGTCAGCCTAATTAATTTAGGTTGATGGCATTTATAGGAGAAAATGACAGCCTAGTAGTTATTATGGCCTTATTATTTTGCTGTCTCTAAATGATCAAATCCTGTTTACACCAAGATTCTTCAGATGTTTGTTGAAATAAAAAACAGCATTGTCATTCTTCATTCATACAGTAAGTATCCCTACAGGATGACAAGATTTCTTCAGAACAGAGAGAGTCTACCAGCAGAATATTTTCTATTTGCAGTTATCTCAGATCCCAGTATTAGATCTTAGTGATTCCTGAAGTAAACCTACTGATCAACCAAATGCTATCTCCTTTTTTGAACATCATGGTTGCTCAGTGTGTTTAAATACAGGCTGTTTTATTGTGTTTTTTATTTCCTTGTAATATGAAAAAAAATAAGAAATTTGACATTTGGGAAGCAGGCTAATTCTAAGACGAAGAAGGCATATGTTTGGCACAGTCTACTAAAGCTATTATCTCCACTGGGGATGGCCACCAGTGGTTTGAATGAGCCACTTATGTATCTTAGGAGCTCCAGCAGCAAGACTGATGCCAGGTTTTTCTCTCCCTTTTGTATTCACAATATAAAATAACTTTTCAGCAGGAAGGGTAAGGGCCCAATAATAGCAGGATGAGTTGACTTGTGAATTTTAGGCTCAGAAACATTAGCTAAAAAGTAGTTAAGAGGTGGAAGAAATTCTGAATGGATAAAACCCTTGATAGGTACACAAAACTGAAATACTGTATATGTTTTTGGCAGACTGGATAATTTGATACTAGTAAGATCTAAAAAATCCTCTATATAAGGAAAATATATACTAGATAAAAAAACTTGAATTGGCCATAAAATACACAATTCATAATAGTTCTGTTAACAAAGATAACACATAATAAATATTGCGACCCAACATATATAAATCCTTGTTGAAAAATAATGTATTCAAAATACATAGGAAAATCCACAGTAGATAAATGAGGTATGGATACACATAGTTAAAACACGACACCTGTTGGCTCAACGCGTTTCGTGACTTTATGTCACTCATCAGAAGTGTGTCAGTCTATCACTGCAATGACATGTTAAAAATTACTGATTAGACTAATGTAGTCATAAATGTTGGAAGTGCCAAAGAGGGTATAGTACCCCATATAATACTCACAGGGCATCCATGTGCTGATAATATGGTAATACAGGCCACGAGTAGCCCCAAACGGGGAAACCTCTGTGTAAGTATGTATGATCATACTTTGCAATACCTTACTCTACAGTACTTCAAGTGTTTTTTCTTGCTAATTGGGAATCAAGTGTACTCTGGCATTCTTCTTGATCCGCTGATAATTCTCAGTTAGTCTTCACATTTATTGTCTCAACCATATTCGGTTATGCTACTGTTTGTTATAACCATGATATGTCATTCAAATTTTGGCAATGTAAAAATACCTTGGATCCTACATATACAACTCTCTCTTTCTCTGATGTGATTGCACTGATGTACAAGCTTCAAATGTGTTTCATATCTTTTTGTACTGTGATCCTTTCGATAACTAAAGGAATTAATAAAAACAAATTAAATAAACTGATATGCATCAAGAAAATCCAACTGTACATTTGTTATACAAACCCACAATTTGTACATGCTCTATTCCCAAAAAACACAATTCTGGATGATATATGTACAAAGTGTTGCCATGCAATTTAGGTAAGCAATATGACCAGCCCACAGGCTTGCTCAACAGGATATTGTAAAGAGCAGCGATGCACAAGAACTTTTTTTACTTGCCATAATACACATGTTGGGTGTATGTCATGTGACTTTGCTATTACTATCTATGAGGCAGTGGATAGGAATATTTGATTAACTTAAAAAATCATCTGATCTTCAAGGGCACTAACTGACGTCTCATATGGTTTTCTGTTATTATAGTTTTTTTGCCACATACACAGGAGAATATAGCTTATTAATCCAGAAAACCCTCATAAAGATTCATTTATTAAAGAATTAAAGACTGTTTACTCTTTAAAGCCAGAAACAAACACCATCATTTAAAATGTTCCTCAATAGCCACAAGCTATATAAATCCAGTTTGTGTGAACGGCATGCCTTTGCCAGACAGTTATTACCTTGTAATTGTAGCAGTGACAACACCATTGTGCTGTACAGAGAGCAGAACTATGGGAGGGGCATAGCAGGCTCCACCCACTACAGGGTGCCTACAGAAAACTACAGGGGCGGATGCAAGACCACTCAGCACAGCAGTGGGCGGTCTTAATCACGGGAAGGTCGTGTACAGAGCCAAAGCTTCACACTTGATTACTGCACAGATCTGAAATAAATACACAAAAAACTCCAAGATTCCAGTAGGAATACATGTGCCTCTTGTCCTTAGACAATGTTTGCTGAAATTCAGTTTTAAACAAGGTGAAGCTGTGCTCACTCGTTTACCCATGTTTAATCAATACTAATCATCCAAAATGTGTAATTTCTTTGTATTTCTTTAAACCTTCCTTTTTAAAAAACAAAAAACAAACATATCATACTTACCTCCACTGTGCAGTTTTTTTGCACAGTGTGGGACCGAACCTCGTCTTCTGGGGTCCCCCGGAGGCGCTCACGGCTCCACCTCTCTTCGGTAAACCCGCTCTCCCTAGGGGATACCTTGAGGGCGCGCTCCCGAGTCCAGTATTTGCGAGCATAGACACAGAACGGCGGACTCGGCCCTGCTCCCCAGCGCCTGCATCATTGGATTTGATTGACAGCAGGGGGAGTCAATGGCTGCGCTATCAATCTATCAAATATAGAGCCGAGAACCCCGGGCGGAGAAGGTGAGCGCGTCTCTGTGGAGGGAACGAATGGGCTCAGTTGAGTAAAATGGGGGGGGGGGGGTCTGGGAGGCCGGTCACGAGGGTTTACAACCCCTTTAAATAATTTTTTTTTCATTCAAACAGCTGGTTAAACAAAAAAAAATAATGATATAATTCCCCCATTCACACATTCAAGGTGGATGGGGGTATCATTCCAGCTGTGATATTGTGTTCTCATGGCAGGGAGCCTTTCCTGCTGGCAGAACACAATGATCAGTGTTGCTTGCTATAGCTGGCAGTACTGATCATTAAAAAAACAAAAAACAACAGGGTGGTTGTACAGCAGTTGATTGATAGATCAACTTCTGTTCCACCAGGATACCCATACATGGATCGAATTTCGTCCAATGCCTGCTGAGCCAACCAAGTTTCGATCCATGTATGACCAGCTTTAGGCTGCTGAAACCTCATCACTGATTGCTTTCCAAAGGTTAGTGCATATCAATTGACGATCTACTACATTGTTTAGCAAGCCCACATGTGAATCTGGAATAAAAGAAAATAATTTAGAACTCTCACTCGCTGTAAATCACATTTACATACTTTATCCATTTAAACCATCATATGTATAAATTATACATAGCATTCCGCTACTGATTAAACATAGCAATAAAATAATTTTGCATTTCTGTGTGTAAAGACAAAGAACGCGCTGCTGAGTTAAATGACCAGTGTCTAGCCATCATGCCCAGGGCTTAGTCTTTGTCTGAACTCAAGAGAAAACAGTTGACTTGTTGCAGTAGACATGAAAGTATATGTTTATGGATTAAAGAAAAAAAACCTGCAGCTTTATTGAGCTCATAAATTCAGTACTGGTAAATACAATTCCTCTAAAATAATTAACGCAAAGCAAGGAGGCCACTTGATGAAGATTATTTGAATAGACTTGTTAGCCTCTGTTTCAATTACACTGCTCATCTTGTGTACTTCCAGTACTTGTGTCTTAAGCTGTTAATATTACAACAGCACTTTTATTTCTGTAAGAACTGTAAATGCTAAGAGCCTCTACTAAATTGTATACCCATAGGGCTCACACACACACGCACAATAAGTACTTATTTTCGTCACTGAATGTTTAGAAATCTAAGATAAATGAATAATGAGTGGCCAGAAAGTAGAACAGGTCTGTACATATACAAGGAGGTATTACAAGTGGTGATAGCTCTGACTGTGTTTATCTGGATTGCTGCACCACCAGGCCTTACCCAAGGTATCTCGCCAACTCAGAGGACCTACTAGTATGGTGCACCAGGGTGTTTCAAGAGAATAATAATAAGCAATTCATAAATTCCTCATCGTAAGCTTAAAATCCTAGACTAAAATCCCCTAAGCCTTTCCTCATAGAGCCATGGTTTCAATACCTTGCTCAAAGATGTTTAATAACCTGAAGATGCTTAATGCAATGCTGAATTTTGAAAATTATGTTACAGTCTTGCTTTTACAGTTTTCACATTTTCCTCTCTACTGGCCACAGGGGCACACCCAACTTGGTCACTAAATTAATCTCTCCTATCTGATGTCCTCCAAAAACACTTTAATCGCTCTCATATTTTGGATTATGTAATTTTTAAATAAGTCTTCTGATGACTCCTTTTGTTGGAAGCACAGAAAGCTGTGATACGATGAAATTACATCCAATTAGCCTCTTCTTAAAAAAGAGCGCACAGCACGGATCCTCCTTCTCGAGCATGGTTTTCACAACAAAGCTTGTTTCTAAACAACCTCTTTAGAGCTCTAAAATTGGCCTTTGACAAAGCTTAGCAAAATCTAAGCCTACTTTTGTTACATCGAGCCAAAAAAGACATCAGGATCATGAAATGCACTGTTTTTACCTTAAAGCAAATATACAGGACTCTGTGCTAGCAGCTAAGTTCAGAAAATCGGACCCGGCGTTAAAGCCTTATCGTCTTTGTGTTGGGATTTGGGTAAAACTCATACACTAGAAATTAATCTAAAAGTGTTTAAATATTCAGACAGCACCTCTCTAATCTATTCTTCCACAGACACTTTCTTCATTGAGGAAGCCGATGCCCTCTTCTTCCAAATAACCTTGCCACAAGTACCTGAAGAGTTATGTGTATGTATAGATTCTCCCATTTCGAATGCTGAAGTTCTTGTGGCAATTAAAGCTCCAAAGTGACATAAACGTCCAGGATCTTATGGCTTATTGAATCAGGGCATAGGGGACTTATTCAACGAGACCAAGTTGGGTTCATACCCAATAGACAGGCTAGTGACAATATACGTAGACTGGCCTTCTTTATTGAAGCTTCCAGAAAAAGGAATATTCCGCTTATGCTCCTCTCACTTGACATTGAAAAGCTTTCGACTCTGTCTTGGCCATACCTCTTTTATACAGTATATTAGAGAAGAGGGGCTGTGGACCTGCATTTGGTTCTTGGATATGGAATATCTTAGACCTCCCCTGAGGCCTATGTGAAGTATGTGAGTTTTAAATCCCCCACATTCTCTATATTGAGGGGCACAAGGCAAGGCTTTCCCTTACTCCCACTTTTCTTCATTCTGGCAATCAAACCCTTGGCTCAGCTCATAAGAGACTACCTTGATTTTTTTGGAATATCAATAGCTGACTATCAGTACAATTTGGGCCTCTTCGCAGATGATGTTATTTTGATGATCAATAATCCTTTTATCTCCTTGCCCAAATTACAGGTAATTCTTTCACAATATGGATCCTTAACGGGTTTATAGGTTAACCATAATAAATCTAAGGCTCTTAATATCTTTCTTCCCACTCAAACAGAGAATAGCAAAAGCTTGGCTAACAGATAGCCCATCTACAGTATATCTAAAGTCAAATTCTGGATGCAGTGGATATTACTTATTAAGAAACTTATGTCCAAACATCAGGACGCCATGCCTAAATGTTATTGTGTCTGGGACCCATGGGTTATCTACTTCTTCCCACTGAAGTTGGATCGCTGCCTTCTGGAACTTTTATGGCTGCCACTACTAGTATTGAATTGTTGGCATGGACTGTAAATTTTTCCTGGCCACCTCCCCTTTCTCCCCCCTATAAACTCTTCTTTCACTTTTTCTACCTTTCTTAATACTCGTTCTTTCGTCTTTCTAATTTTCTTCCAATTGACTTTTTTACCTTCAATGTACGGTATACAGTATGTAATATATTTCTTGTATCCATTATATCTTGTACAGCTGGCAACTTACTGTAATAATGTTGTCGTGTCTTACATATTAATGTTCTTCTGCTGGATACATGCCTAAGCAAACACTGTACTCATTCTTTTAAATTGCAATAAAAGATTGAGCAAGAAAAAAAAGTTAAATTTTCAAAGCAAACCTGCACTATATTATTTCAAATGAAAATGGCAGCACAGATAAAGAGCAGGAACTCTGTTGTACCATATTGTAAACTCGGTTGTTCCTAGTCACCTCCCCCACCCCCTTGATAGTCCCCTAAAAAAACTGAAATCGTGGGTATGGGAAAAAAGTGCTTGCTGTCACCACCTCCCACAATCCATCCCTCTGTGGCCTATTACTAGGTTTGAGCTTTGTCGTATGGAATGCAGGGGGGTATGCTTAGCGATATGCAGACTACATTTCAGAAAGTTAATTTTTTTTTTTTTTTAACAGTAAAGTTTATTGAACATACAAAAACATAAACAGTATTTCAAGTGAAATCTTTGCATGACAGTCACAGTGATAGCACAGCATACTTATTGTGAGTAGATAATAAGGTAACCAATAAAGAGTACAAAACATGCAGAAGAAAGAGTAAGGCAGGAGTATAAGCAGGGAAGCCACCCTAAGGCTGCATTTCCCCCGATGCCTGGAATTAAGCAATAAGGAAGTATAGTGGGGGGCAGGGAAATGCAGAGGGGGGAGGGGACAGAGAGGGAGGGGGGAGGCAGGCCCCAGGGCCACCCACTCAGAATACACGCATGTCTGTAGTTGGTGTCCTCGTGGACTGACGGGCTCAGCCACAGGCTTCAATCCATTTCGACCAGATTTTGTCAAACTTTGCTGGGCAGTTTCTGCTCTTGTACGTGATTTTATACAATGGTAGCACCCTGTTAATCGTGTTTTGCCAAGAGCTTCTCGTGGGAAGCTCCTTCCCCTTCCACCTTAGCAAAATTTCTCTCCTGGCATAGAATAGGGTGAAGGTAATGCACAGTTTGGTATATCTATCTCCCTCTATGTCTTCCAGATGACTCAATAGTAGGATCAAAGGATCCATCGGTATATCAATTCCACATATCCCTGTTAAAGTGTCTGCCCCCGCTTGCCAGTAAGGGCAAAGTTTGGGACAGGACCAGATCATATGAAAGAATGTCCCTGGTTCAAGAGTGCATCTTGTACACAGGCTAAGAGTAGGATAGATACCAGCTAGCCTCTGCGGGGTGTAAAATGCCCTATGTAAGAACTTTAACTGAATAAAGCGGTCTCTGGCGAAAATCATATAGGGAATAAAGGAAGAGACACAGTCCTCCTATTCATCATCCCCCAGGGCAGGGATGTCTGCTCTCCATCTACTCAAAGAGTTAATAGTCTTAATGTCATGGGCCACGGTCAGGTATAGGTATAGAGATGAAAGGAGTTTCACCATCACAGTAGTTGCTCAATTGAGTCCGATTCAAGAGTCATCGGATTTGGAAATTGTGAGTTAAGGGCATGTCAGAGCTGCCAGTATCTAAATTGAAAAGATCTAGGGAGACGGTATGCCTGTTGCAGCTCCTGGAATGACATGACTCTACCGCTTGTCATCACATGCTTCAATGTAAGAATTCCATGCTTAGCCCAGACTACAGGGTCCAGTATTTTATGCAAGTGTGGGAGCAGGGAGTTTCCCCAGAGTGTCATGTGAGGAGAGACCCAAGATGGTTTTAGGCCGGCCCCCCTAGAATACTGCCACACCCAGATCGTAGTCCTCATAGGGCCTGTCACAAACGGATGAGCCAAATTAGACAATGCGGCATAGGATCCCAGAAGGGGATAGTGTTCCGCTTAGGCTGGGAGAACCACCATCGCACAGTGACTAGAACCGCTGTCCAGTAATATATAAATAAATAAGTACTAACCCACCACCAGATAATGGGAGATAAAAAGTTTTGCTGCTCTTGGGGGGGGCGACCGGCCCAAATAAAGTAGGTCACAACACTGTCCAGTCACCTTGGGATTTGGATAGGGGTCTGCCTGAAAAACTACAAAAATTTTGATAGATAAATCATTTTAATTAGATTCCCTCTGCCAACCGGTGTGAGCAGGAGATTGCACCATGTCTCACACCGCCTGGTAAGTTGATCGAGCACCGGGTACACATTCTTAGTCCAGGTAGCCTACAGCTGAGGTACCCACATTCACTCCCAAATATGTAAATTCGTTCACCCAACATAGTGATGTGTGGGTGTCTGTGCGATGCAACGACGGGTGCAATGGGAACTGCACCGATTTATCCTAGTTGATTCAAACCCCGAATATCGAGTGAATTGATCAAATAGGGCCAACACTGAGTGTAAGAAGGGGGAAGCATCCGCCAGGTGGAGCAGGGAGTCATTCGCATATAAAGATAGCTTTTCCTCCAATGAACCCACCCGTATGCCCTGGACTCCCGAGTCCATCTGAAGGAAAATGGTGAGCGGTTCTAAAGCCAAAGCAAACAATGCCGGTGACAGTGGGCAGACCTGATGTGCCCCTCTCCCCAAGGAAAAGAGTTCTGACAAGTTCCCATTAGTGCGTATGCGTGCCCTAGGGTGGGCATACAGCATCTGCAGCCAGGTCAGGAAACGGGACCCAAAACCAAACCTAGAGAGGACGGCCCATAAGTACCCCCATCCGACCAAATCATAAGCCTTCTCCGTGTCGAGAGAGGCCACCACTCCAGGGTTGTCGGGATTTGCTATCGCAATATGGGTATGCAAACGCTGGATATTTATGTCCTTACTGCAGCCAGGCATGAAGCCTGGTTGGATCAAGGCCATGATGACAGTATTCAACTGGTTGGTGAGGATCTTAGAGAGTATTTTGGTGTCAACATTGAGGAGGGAAATAGGGCAGTAAGAGGAACACAGAGTAGGGTCCTTCCCAGATTTGGATGTCTTTTAGCAGACAGCCAAGAAACTTTGATTCATCATCAGATTATATTAGTCACGACACTTCAGAGCTTCAGCTGGTTAATCAACTGGGAAAAAAGCAACCTGCAAAAAAAGCAACCTGCAGCCCACATAAAACATGATCTTTTTGGGGGAGGAACTAAATACTCAGTCGAACAAAGTACAACTCCCTCAAGAAAAGGTAATTCTCTTAATCCAGAAGATAAAAAAGTTAATGACAACAAAGTTCCTTCCAGCCAGAGCTTGTCTGAGCATCCTGGGCTGCATGTCTGCCACTCTCCCAATGATCCAATGGGTGAAATTGCATATGAGAGTGTTAGAAAACTCATTTTTGAGACAGTGGAATGGAGTATCCGTGCTTCAAATGATTTCCATCCACAGGAACGTGAAGCAGACAATATAGTGGTGGACGCATGCCTGCAACCCCAGGAGACACAGACCTCCAGTCCCTCCAGAGCCAGAGGTAATTACATCAGATGCCAGCCAGGAGGGATGGGGAGCCCACTACCAAGATCAAGCAGTGCAGGGACAATGGCAGTTCCGTGCACAGGGGGTAGTATCGAATATTCTAGAGCTCAAAGCAGCCTTTCAAGCCCTCCTAGCCTTTGGCTCATCCTTGAAGGGGAAAAACGTCTTAATTCGGATGGACAACAAAGTGGCGGTGGCGTACATTCTGAGACAGGGAGGTACCAGGAGCATTACATTACTGGAGGAAGTTCACCCTATCTTGGATTGGGCTCAGATGTATCTAACCGATCCGTGTACGTCCTGGCAGCACAGAACCTGTTGGCTGACTGCTTAAGCAGGGTGTTCCTGTCAAACAACGAATGGTCCCTGAGCCATCAATCCTTCACTCTCCTGACTGTAACTTGGGGAATTCCGGATATCGATCTGTCAGCGACACCTGCGAATGCCAAGTGCCAGAGATTTCTGTCGAGAGTGGCCTACCCGTCAGCCGAGGGAATAGACTGCCTCCTCCATCCATGGGATTTTTGACTAGGATACATATTTCCACTGACACCATTAATTGCGAGATTCCTCTCCAGGCTCAGGAGGTCATCAGCTTCAGTGATAGCAGTATCCCTTTCTGGCTGAGGAGACCCTGGTTCACCACCCTGCTGCAACTCAGTCTGGAGGATTCACTACCTCTCCCGGTGACTCAGGACCTACTTTATCAAGGACAGTTCCTTCATTCCACCCAAGAGAAACAGCACCTGATGGCATGGAGGTTGAGAGGAATAGGTTTATAGAGCAAGATTGCTCTCAAGAGGTAGTAACAACATTACTACAAGCTAGGAAATGTACTACTAATGCCGCCGATGGTAGGATATGGGAAAGATTCTCATCTCTCAGCAGAGAAACTGAAACCAACTATCACCAGAGGCTCCACCGATTTTGGAATTTCTCCAAGCAGGCCTAGCTAAGGGTCTAAGCTCAAGTACCCTTAAGGTGCAAATTTAGCCTTAGCTGCAAAAACAGGCTTCAGATGGGCCTCACATGCTCCCCTGATTCAATTCATGAGGGCATGCTTAAAGATCAGGCCTCCAAGAAGGCCAATGTTTCCAGCGTGGGATCTATCAGTAGTTTTGAACGCACTTTAAAGCTCCCCTTTTCATCCGGCTGACTATATCTCAATGTGGGACTTAACACTAAAGCTAACCACTAGGGTCCTCTCTGTTACAAAAATCCTGCCTGTGTGAATCTTGTTTGCCATGAAAGTTTAATATTGGTTTAGGTAAGTGTACCATTAATGTTGTCATAAAGATGATGTATCCATGCAAACATATGCCTTAAGAAGAGTTTGTACTGTGCTCAAAAACAGTGCTAGTGCTACTTAAATGTGCAAAAATATATATCCATAGCAGTTCACTATGAGTGAACTTGATAAATCATAAATAAAAAATATGAATCAATGCTTATTTGATCAAAAATAAGTGCAAACTCCTAAAACTCATGTGAACACATACAGTATAAAAGTGCAAACTCATCCTATATATCAACAATTCATATAAATACATATAGTGCAAAAAAGTCAAAATTGCTGCTAACCTCCCTAGCGGTAACCCCATATCCGGCTCGAGTCCAGCTTTTTCTGCTGGGAGCGGTAACCCCGAGCCAGACTCGGGCTTGCGTGCAGGATGCAGGGGGGAAGTTACTTACCTTTTCCCCTGGATCCTGCGATGTCTCCCCGCTGTGTGAGCGAGCCGTCCGCTCGCTCGATTCACACAGTGCCGGTCTCCGTTCCCTGCGACGTTCCGACGCACGGGAGCGGAGATCGGCGCCAAATTTAAAAAAGTTTAAAAACACAACACACATACAGTACTGTAATCTTACAGATTACAGTACTGTATACAAAAAATACACATCCCCTTTGTCCCTAGTGGTCTGCCCAGTGCCCTGCATGTCATTTTATATAATAAAAAGATTTTTTTTATGCCTGGAAACTGGAGATTGTCCATAGCAACCAAAAAGTGTCCCTTTATGTCAAAAGTGGTTTTAGACCAGCTAGAAAACACTGATAAAAAATTAAAATCACAATTTATCATCAAACAATAAATTTAATGACAGCGACTATTCTGCAACTGAGCAAATTTCAGTGTTTTTGATTTGATTACATTATTGAATCATTTTTATATATATTTTTATTATATTATAATTTATTATTTTGTGTTTCAAACTTTATCATACCCGGGATGTCTACTAGACTCTGGTTCGGACAGATTTAAGTGAGTTATTCATAAGAATTGCATGCCTACAATATAAAAACACCAAATTTCCATGCAAAATAATTGTACCGCTTTCAGCACAAAATTCCAGCCAGAATCATACCGCCAGGGAGGTTAAAAATTATTTCATATAATTGAATTAATATAAAGTCTTGAAACAATGTGAAAGAAACTTTGAACGATCACCACCACACCACCATGTGAATCCACCACCAGCTGAATTAAGTAGACTCACCTTAAGTAGACTTTTATTTTTTGATCACACAAGTATTGATTCATGTTTGTTATTTATGGTTTATCAGATTCACTCATAGGATTTGCTATGGACATATATTTTTGCACATTTAAGTGGCGCCAGCTGTGCGTTTACAGTTAATATTTTAATTTCTTCGGTTGAATAGTGCTGCAAGTCTGCAAATACCTTTATCATTTAGAGGAGTTCAGAGGCAGGGGTGTTTAGATGTAGAAAAAAACAAAACACTGCCAGGACATTCAGCAGCAGCTGTGTTTTTTGCAGAAAAAATGCTTGATGCTCCAAAATGTGTGTAAATGCATGTTAACGCTAGGTGCGTTTAGCGCTTGAGGGTTAATTGCATTTCATTGGCCAGAGCAAATTATTATTACACGTGTTTATAGACATGAAGAATTTTTCTGCCAAAACACTGCTGCCAGAAGGAAAGACTTCTAGGAGCGATGGCCAAAGCATTGAATGGGCATGGTTCCTTAGTGTTGTGATTGCTATTTCCTTATAGAGCGATAGTAACACAGGACCTTATTCACGAAAGCTAATGCAAATACCTTGTCGCATCAATGCACTCACAAATCTGATCAAACAGCAAAATACACAATTATTTACTATGTGTGCACTATGCTCACTGACATACACACTGGGCGGTAATATAACGTTATAAAAACACCAGTAGCTTTGCAGTGAGTCTTTCAACCTTTTTTTTAAGTTTTTGCAATGTCGTTTATTAGTGTTTTTTGTGTTTTTCCACGTTAGCATTTTTTTGCATTTTTTTAAAGAATTATTTTATTTATTTTTTCAATGGATCAAAAATGTTAAAAAACGCTGGTGAGACACACGTTTTTGAGCATTTATCGATGTTTAATGTTTATAGACGTTTTTTGTGGTCAGAAAAACAAAAACTTCCATGTGTGCATGGACACATAGGATAACATAGAGGGGAGTTTATGGGCTGTTAAAAAAATGGCCAAACTCCCAAAAACGGACGTTTATGAGCTTTAGTGTGCATGGAGCCTGATAGTGTTCATACATGGTTAACTCGCTAACAAATGTGACTGGCTAGCACAAACAGCCTTTAAGCATACACCAAATGGTGGCATAAAATATAAATGGGATTTCCTCTAATATATTTTTGTGCTATCTCACATCTGTTAGCTATCAGGAACAATATCACTTAAAGTGCGCACTGATGTCATTAAGGATTACTGAACAAAATATAGGTTGAAAATAGAAAAGACCATACATGATTTGCAGTGATAACATGTATGCACACATGAAGGTATACTGTGTGCATACGTGTTATCGCCACTACATGATGTCCACATGGGCGTCCGCAGGTAGGGGCAAGGGGGGGCGGGTGCCCTCCCCTGGAATCAGGGATCATATCAGGAGTTCCAGCAAGGTTTTGTCCTGCATAATTATGTTGCTTATGTGCCAACTTGTGGCTGAATAGGACCTGCAACAGTGTGAACACCCAGCACATCCAGGCATTGGCCAGCAAGCCTGCTGGATGTTCACTGTGCAACTCCGATGAAAGACTTCACCTGTCATATTCAAGATGTGATGTCGGGTATGGGCTGGACTGCTACTCAGACCCGCCCCCTCTGTCAAACAACCAATGTAATGAAAGAGCAAACTCACATGGTACTACATGTATTGCTCCTCCTCCTCCCTATCACATCCCACACACCACACTTCCCCATTCCTCCCTTTCACAGAGCACAGCAGCTCCTCCCCTCTAGAACGTTGTATCTAAACCCCGCCCCTCCCCCTCCTTTCCAGCATGAACAGCTTCTGTCAGTAGACACAGGGACAACACTGCACATGAATGTAAGGTGAGTGTATAGTGAGAGGAGGCTGAGCTCTGATAGGACAGTGGGGTATCAGACATTCACAGGAGGGACTACAGGTCCCAGCATGTCAGCTGCTTTCTGGGGAGGTTTGTGATTGTGCCATCACTAGTGCTGAGGACATCACTTCCTGGGTACAACATGCTGTGTGATGTTCCATCCACTCAGTGTGGTGGGGGGGATGATGTGTCAGGCTGGCCTCCCCCTCAGCTCTCAGTATGTAGTGGTGGGATCTCTTGTTGCAGATACTATATCTCTCTGAAGATTGGACCTGTCCAGTGTGTGGGCTCCAGGGCCCCCTACGGGGGATCTGAGAGGGGTGTCTGGCAGTAAAGAGAACCTGTCATCGTCCATTCAGATCAAAGTAAATGATAAATACTAGAGCTGAGCGCCTCCATAGCTGACACCATCCCTGCACTCAACTGCCATCTGTCTGTCTGTCTGTCTGTAAGGCACCTGGTGAATGCTTTGCTCTGTGCCAAGTCCCATCCCTGGTGTGGGGGACACATTAAAGCTGACATTTACCCGAAAATTTAATTGGGTACACACTATTCAATTTTTCTCATTCAACCAGCAGGCTGAATGGAAAAAAAAAAACTGACAGCTCTGGGCAATTCTTTCATTATATTGGTTGTTTGACAGAGGGGGCGGGTCTGAGTAGCAGCCCCCCCCCCCCCCATAAATGACCTCACAGCTTGGATCTGACAGGTGAAGTCTCTGATTGGAGCTGCACAGTGCACATCCAGCGGGCTTGCTCACCAATCCTTGGATGTTCACACTGCTGCAGGTCCAATTCAGCCAGAAGTTGACATATATCGCTGGCTGGGACAAAGATGTAAAGTGTCAGGAGCAATTGTGTGTTCCCCTCCCCAGGGGGGGTTTTCAGCCTTGTGTAACCCTGCACGCACAGATGGCCACTTTCCCTTACTTCACTTACCCTGTACATAATGCATTCCTGAATCCTTCTACACTTTGTGTAATGCACACTTTCATAGTTTATGCAAAACCATTTGTAATGGAAGATTTTTCTTTTTTTTTTATTATAGTGCTGGGGTTTGCATGTGTCCGTGAGACTTTATCTTGTGGCACAGCAATCAAAGCATATTTTAGAGGTACAAGGAAACCTGTTTTTTTTTTAGCCAGGCCCATTAAGCCCCCCCCCCCCCTCACTGTTAAGAGTTTGACCACATCCACTTTTGCCACGTGCCATCGGATGCTTCCTCCCTCATGTGTCCCTCATTCTGAAGTTCAAAGTTGGGAGGTATGGTCTTTTCTGCCGTAAAAGCCTGTTACGGGCAGCGATAGCCGTGGGCCGGACATGCAATGATTCCAAAGCCTGCAGGGCTCAGGAAAGATCGTACAGGCTTGACCAGGCAGCGCATGTGCAGTAACGTGATGTCGCCGCCTGGCACCATTTTTAAATGGAAGGCACTCGTTCTCGGCGGTGACGCAGTGGTGCAACGGTGCAGAGAGGAGACACAGGCCACAGGAGGACATTACTGGGGGGGGGAGCCGGCCCGGCAGAGGAAGACAGTACACTGATGTGCACAGTGCCCGACTGGAGAGGTGAACGGGACAGAAGACAGACACTGACTGATGTGAAACGGTATGGTAATATGAAGGGGGGGACAGAGAAGGAAACTACCATGTCCACAGCATCTAACCGTGTCCTGTCCACAGTATCTGAAAGATGGGTTTCAAATGTTTTGACAGGGGCGCAGTGTCAGTGTTTGCCATAGGCGCCATTTTCACTAGATACGCCTCTGCGCACCTGTACACAGTTTAGCAGGGCCAGTGACAGCTGGTGCGAGGAGCGGGACAGCGAAGGCCTCAAGGGGTGGGCAGGATGACATCACCCATTCTACATAGTGCGAGCGAGTGGTCTAGGAGACGGAAGCCATGGGAAAGGAGAGCAGCAAGACGCCAGGAACAGTGGGTACAACGTCCCCGGCGTCTCTCAGAGCCTGGAACCCCTGGACTCCTTAAACCTCATCACTGCTCCCAGGCCTGGAGGACAGACTGACCGGGGGTTCAGAGAACAAGGACTGGCAGGAAATGCAAGCAGCCATGGACCGCTCCATGTCACATAATAGATCCGATGGATGGAACAGAGCACCTCCTTTCCTCACCCAGGATGAAAACGGGTCTTGCCAGCTGCTGGCCATCATGGGCATCCTAGTGGCATGCAAGGTATCATACTGAGCATTACACACACCACTGGGACATAGGGGCACTTGAGGGACTGCAGACAGGGCTAGGGGGTCCCTCTCTCTGACCCCCATCACCCCCCTCTGTCTCTCTCTGTTACACTCTTCTGTCTCTCTCTGTCTCCCCCTCTGTCTCTCTGTCACCCCCTTTTTCTCTTTCTGTCATCCCCTCTGTCTCTTTCTGTCACCCCCTCTCTCTGTCACCCCGTCTCTCTCTATCAGCCCCTACATGTATGCAGTCTCTTAGAGTCTCTTGTGCCATGTCCGCAGTCTCTTATAGTCTCTTGAGCCATGTATGCAGTCTCTGACAGTCTCTTGGGCCATGTCCGCAGTCTCTTACAGTCTCTTGAGCCATGTATGCAGTCACTGACTGTCTCTTGGGCCATGTCCGCAGTCTCTGACTATCTCCTGTACTACGTCTGCAGTCTCTGACCATGCTAATGTGATAATGACATTGTCGAAAAGGATCAGAGCATGGGTGACATTAAATTGATGCCCCCCCCTGAAAAAAGTTCTGCGGACGCCCATGGATGTCCACAGTAAGTGTGCATAAATAACTTGATATGGTGCTTCCGACCAGAGGCGTAACTACAACCTTCAGGGCCCCGGTGCAAGAAACCATGAAGGGCCCCCCCCCCCCGACCTCCGGTCCCGAGGCCCTTTATTACGGTCCCTTCCTTCCTGCCATCTTGGGCCCACCCCCACCATGGCAGAACACCAGGGTCCAATCGCAAGTGCAACCTTTGTGACCCTGGTAGTTCCGTCACTGTGTTCCACCTGTATTTAGATACTGCCATAAAATGTTACTGGCATGTAAGACCTGCACTCCCAGCATCTGAAAGACTTTTTAAAAAGGATGTTACTGACAGGCTCAGTGAGCGGACCTTGAGCAGATCACCTATGACAGGAGAACCAGCATATCCATTGCTGACCCCAGAAATAGGACCCCGCAGTGGTGCAGGAAGAGAGCTCTGACAGCAAGTGGCTCACATTGGGGACACTGATGGAGGATGGAAGGTCAGAGTGGCAGCATTAGGCTAGCAGTGGTGGGAAGTGGCGGGGGCAGCGGTTATCAGTACCAGCTGGGCCAATGGAAAACATTTTGGCTACACAGGCAAAGGTACCCTCACTGTCTACAGCCACGCTGGAACCACCTTAACATTACGCCCGTATTTGTAATGGGGTGCAACGTGTAGGACGTCTCTACTAATCCACTCCCACCCAATCCCCCTCTCTGCAAAAATCCTCTTGCCATTTCTAGCACAGATCCTCTCCCTTAGGTCCTCCCTTCCAGTACAACCCCCCCCCCCCCCCCATTCTGGGTCAACCCCCCCCCCCCCCCCCCCCAGCATGAATTCTTCCCCCATGCCAGCATAAGTATTCTCCCCAGTTCTGTTACAAATCCTACTACCCAAATCCCCCTTCCCAGTACAAACCCCCCAAAACACAAATCCTTTCCCCTTCTAATACAAATCCATACTTCTCAACTGTCCCAGTTTTGGTGAGACCTTCCTGAGATAAAAATTAAATCCTGTGTATCTGGACTAAGGGTATGTTCACACCAGAATGCCTTGAGGGAAACCTGCGTTTTGTGTGCCTTTCCCACACTGCATTCAAAATGCACTGCCAAAGCGACCTGCAGCAGGTGTCAACTTAATAACTCCCCAAATGCAGGTTGCAAATGCAGTGTTTGCCTGCACCAGATTGTATGATCAGCAGTACCATTCAATCCAGTTGCAGTGTGTTTTGTAAAGTAGCAAATGTACAGCTTTTGGTGCAGACCAACACAATTTCAGCCCATTCAAATGAAAGGGCTGAAATCGCACAGCACCTGGAAGGCATGTGTATCGCTTAAAAATGCACAGTGCGTTCCTTTGTGATTCATGGTGTGAACTGGCCTTGAGTCCTGGAGTGATTACACCAAATCTTTAGCGATGTACCCGGGATCCGAGAAACCACGATTGTCCTCTCAATAGCAGCCAGCCTCTCTTTGAAGGGGGGGGGGGGGGGGGTGGGGGGGGGGGGGGGGGGGGGGGGGGGGGGGGGGGGAGGGAGCAAGTTGTCAGAGAAGGATACTTGCAGTAATTTGGGGGGATAGGAGGATGCTGTATGTGCAAGGGGACACTTTGGAAGCAGAGAGAACTTGTGCTGGGGGGGGGGGGGGGGTCATATTTTTTTATTCAACCCCCCTTCTAGCACAAGTTCTCTCTGCTTCCAAAGTGCCCCCTTGCATATACAGCATCCTCTTATTCCCCCCCCCCCCCCCCCCCAAAAAATAAAAATCACTGCAGGTATCCTTCTCTCACAACTTGCACAAATCCAGAGCACATTGCCCCACTAGTGCACATGGCATATCCACTGCACAAATCCAGTGTGCACTGCACATTACACGGCACCCATCAAGTGCACATCGCACAGCACGCATCCAGTGCTCACTCCATGTTGCACTATACCACTCCAGTGCACACTGAACTGATCCAATGTTCACTGCATTGGACACTGCACAAATCCAGTGCATGCTGCTTGTTGCACAGCAGTACCCATCTGTTGCATATTGTACTGTACCCATCCAGTGCAAACTTCACAAAGCACCCAGCAACTATCCATCTTTGACAACTAGCTCCCTTCTCTGACCCCCCCCCCCCCCCCCCCCCCTTCCCTGCAAGTGCCGAGCATTCAGAGTCAGTACAAACCTTATCTTGTCCCGTCGATACTGTGTACATTCTCCTCCCCCTCCTTCTCTTGTCTGTGACATCTGAGCCGAGGTGGAGAGGGAAGGGGGTTTCAGTCCATGTGTGAGGCAGGACGAGGGAGAGATGCAGCTGTCATAGTAATCATAGCATGCGGGACCTGAAACTTCTCACACAAGCTGGGAGCCATTCACTGGAGCCAAGTGCCGGAAGTAATTACCAGCGGTGTTAGAGCTCACCCTCCTTGCAGCCGTTACATCAGGTGCCGGACCGGAAGTCTTGTGTGCTTGTCTGGGGGGCCCCCCCACAGTGGCAGAACACCAGGGCCCAGTCGCAAGTGCGACTGTTGCGACCCTGGTTGTTCCGCCACTGCTTCCGACTAATAGTGCGTATTGATAAACGCCAGTGCTTTTGTGCTTGGAGAACCCAGCGTATGGGTATTTTGGGGCTGCAACTTTTTCACAAATGCCGCTTATACCTTAGTAAGCAATCAAAGTGCTTTTTGCTGCATTACAGTATTATTATTTTTTTAAGGCAGAATCTTAACACACAATATTTAGTTCACCTTAACTGAATATATGGCAGAAAAACAGGGTTTGGTTTTCCAGTGCACGCTGAAATAGGGTCTGCGATATGTACATGCTGGTCAGTTAGGAGACCGCTATCTTACTAGGTGCTCGAACATCTGCATGTTGATGCGAACCAGCAACACTCATGCCAATAATCTTTACATTAACTTCATTTGCCTCGTTTACACTTTGGGGGGCTCCCAACCACTTCCTTTTAAAGGGGTTGTAAACCCCTCGCCGTTTTTCACCTTAATGCATTCTATGCATTAAGGTGAAAAACATTTTTTAATGCAGCAGCTCCCCCAAGCCCCCCTTATACTTACCTGAGCCCTGAAATTTGCACGACAGGAATGAGCACACCAGCTCCGGCCGGTGTCTCGTGTCCTGATTGGATAGATTGATAGCAGCGCAGCCATTGACTCCCACTGCTGTCAATCAAATCCAATGAAGCGGGTGCCGGGGGGAGGGGCCGAGTCATATATTCAGCGGCTATGGACGCCAAATGCTGGACTCGGGAGCGTGCCCGCAAGGTAACCCCCTCAGGAGAGCGCTTCTCCTAGGGGGTTATCTGATGTGGGGAGGAGCCGCAAGAGCTGCCGGGGGACCCCAGAAGACGAGGTTCTGGCCACTCTGTGCAAAACTAGCTGCACAGTGGAGGTAAGTATAACATGTTTGTTATTTAAAAAAATAAAATAAAACCCTTACAATCCCTTTAAGCTGCAAAGGCAGCAGAGGGGGGATTACATTGTGATGTTGAAAAAATGACCTCGCTGTCGTGTTCAGTGGGCAGTGCAGCCTGGTGAAAGTGACCCATTCAACTGCATAGGGGTGCCTCACAACCACATGGCTAGAGTACCCCAAATGTATAACACAAAAACCCCATAAACCTGAAATTCCCAAACTTTGTTATAAACAAATAACACTTGACACTAAACTGGAGAAAATTGGCCATTTTATTAATAAATTAATATTAACTTTAAAACAGCACAATCAAAATCTGGTACCCATAATGTATATCTAAACTAGGTTGCTGGTCTTGGGAGGCATCCCATAACTTCATTCATATTGGGTATCACCTTTAATACTTCATTATACCCAGCCGCGCAACATCGGCTTTGGGACAAAAACAATTCACTATCCCCAGCTGCACAACACCGACTCGGGGACAAACATTACAACTCCAAAATTGGTAGTGCCTCCACAGACCCCAACATATTTATGCCTATTAAAATGAAAAAAACACAATCCACAAGTTCGGGAGGGAAATTAAATCCTTCTCTTCTTCAGCTCCAGCCTCGTGTCTGCTGCTGTGTGACTTGCACGTATCTTCCCACAGCAGCCCCCACCTTCCTGAAAGCCACCAGCCAATCCCAAGAGACCACTCCCTGCTCACTTCTTAGAGTTAACCCCCTGATTCCTGTTATCACTGTTCCCCCTATCATGAGGCCCTACACCTATTTAAAAAAATTTTTGTTGCTTCAGGCCTGTCTGGCTATGCATACAGTTGCGGCGGGCTAGTGCAGGGTTTAAGGGGTTAAAATAGACATTTCTCTTCAGAGAGCAACTCTAGTGTAAACTAGCCCTTAGGGCTCTATAACACAGGCGGTTTAGATGCTGTTTTACCACCCTATCCACTCAAATTCTAACATTACTTCCAGACAGGGCTGTACACATGCCACAGCAGCAGCATTTTTAACTCGGCTGCAGGGTTTGACAGGCAACACTGCCTGTCAAGCTTGCCCATTAAGATCACTGGGACCACACTACAATGTAAAATTGCATTCAGCATCGCCATTCAGCAAAAAAACAAAAAAAAACAGGCGTCAGGAGGCAACAGTAGTAATCCAACGCAAATTTATTTTCAAAGGGCGGTAAGCCTACCACCTGTCTGGAAGAACCCTTAGTAATCCGGGCCCATTGTGTCAGAGAGTGTTGTCTGCCTAATCTTTCCCACCCTAAAACAATGTTTTGCATAAAAACAGCAGCATTTTACCAAATATTACTGCAGGCAAAAAATGTGAAACTTTTTATAATTCTTGTAGCACACATTTAAATGTATATTTTTAATGATTCCATTTTCTTTTCATGAAGAATGAAGTGAGTACAATATCATTTTCTGTAACTGCACAAATGCCACTTACAGCCAATAATGTATTATGCAAAAAAATGATTGAAGCTGAACAGTCAATTAATTTCTAGTGTACGTCTGCAGTCCATCTGCATGGGCTGGGCTGCATGTGATTGTAATCAAATTGCATTTATATTCAGAATGTAAGAAAAAAAAAATAAGTTGACAAAGAACACAGCACAAAGAGAGATCTTAAAAGCACGGGATGTTATCTTAATCTGATTTAAAAGAAAAAATACACAGCAGAGACAGCAGAGTTATAGTTTCTGCTTTTTATTATGTCACTTTGATAAAGTTTTACTAAATGTCTCCTCCCAAAGAGACAACGCTGTAACACTGTATGTAGCCACTGACACTATTATGAATCATGGGAACTGTACAGCCTACCTGACAGGGCCCCCTTAAACACCTAGAGGATAATAATGAGACAGCACATCAAGTATGTTGTAGTGAATTGTGGGTGTGGCAAAATTTAGCTAACAGTGGGAGGGGCTTAACATTTGATCCCATAGAGTTGAAGCATCAGGAGAATGTATTGTACAGATTGCAGGGGTCAGGAGTGAATGTTGGGAGTCACTTATTATTACTCCACCTGCTTCCATCGAAACAAAAATCCCTTATCTGCCACAAGCTCTCCTGCTTAACAAACGGAGCCCAGGGATCTTTACTAGGGATGGACGAATGGTTCGGCCCAAGCATAAGCTTAGACCGAACTTTAGCTGTTTGGACATTTGACACAGTCGAACAAACGGGTAGTTTGACCGTTTGTTCGGCCCCTCGAACTGACCAAAATGCATTGTGGTGCTAAACTGTCATGATTGGACACTGTCATCATGACTTTATCCAATCATGGTTCATTCCCGCCCCACAGTATAAAAGTATTTTTTCAATGGCAGCCATTTTCAGTGTGATTTCAGCATGGAGAGAGAGAGAACAGGGCTCTGTTCAGTGCTATCAGTTAGTTAGTGTACTATACTGTGCTATTTTGCTTAAATTGTCAGTGTAGAATATTAGTTTAGTGTCAGTCTAGGGATAGTGTGAGTGTAGTGAGGAGAACCATCATTCAGCTTTGCATAGTGTGCAGCTAGAGTAGGGACAGCTCAGATAGTTTCCCTGTAGTGTAGTGAGACTGGGGGTTATTTACTAAAGGAAAATACACTTTGCATTACAAGTGCACTTGGAAGTAAAGTTGCTGTAGATCCGAGGGGGACATGCAAGGAAAATAAAAAACAGCATTTTAGCTTGCACATGATTGGATGATAAAATCAGCAGAGCTTCCACTCATTTCAGATATACCCCTTAGATTTAGAGTGACTGCACTTCCAAGTGCACTTGCAGTGCAAAGTGGATTTGCCTTTCGTAAATATTCCCCACTGTGTCATTCATACATACATTAGTGTGGAGTAGGGACAGCTCATATGGTTTCAGTGTAGTGTAGTGAGACCGTGTCAGTAAGCTTGACATTAGTGTATAGCTAGAGTAGGGACAGTTCAGATAGCGTCAGTGTAGTTGAACACGTCTATTTGATTGCGTTACTGCCAGTTTAACGCCATTTACTTCTGTGTGCATTAATGCCAGTTTAACGCCATTTGCTTCTGTGTGTGTTACTGACAGTTTAACGCCATATCGTTTTGCGTGCGTTACTGCCAGTTTAACGCCATATAGTTCTGTGTGCGTTACTACCAGTTTAATGCCATATGGTTTTGTGTGCGTTACTGCCAGTTTAATGCCATATAGTTCTGTGTGCGTTACTGCCATTTTAACGCCATGACCGTTTGACTTTTATAAAAATGAATCAGTCCTGGATTACCAGCTATGAAGCCCCTGATGCCTATTTTTACTGATTAAGTCTTTTTGGGATGTGGAATCTTTGCAGGACTTCGAGGATGCCTAGCTTTGAGGGTGTTCAAACATTTCATCTGGAAGAATGTTTTTGGTATAGGTTTCATGGGCACAATCAACACCCAAAGACCAAATTTTTCTGCACCTGTTTGACAGGTGCATATCATTGCAATTTTTTACAGCAAGGCCAATTCTTGCTTTCATCAACAGTACCTCTATAGGGTTACGGTGGGTAGGCACCACCGACACCCAAAGACCAATTCTTCAGCACCTGTTACTTCTATCCAAAGTTAAAGTGACACCAGAATGTATCCAAAAAATCTCTAATCTTGTTCCCAGTGCACTACATTGTGGTGCTTGTAGGGAAAATGTCTTTTTTTGGCTTTACAAATGCAATTATTGCTGAAGCAGATTCTAGACATGGTACAGATCTGCCAGTTTACAGGTAGACTAAGGGGACCCCCCAGTCACCATATTGGAAGGATTTTTTTATTTTTATGCTTTCACTTTAAAAACCCAAAAATCACTGCTCATTTAAAAATTAAGTTTTTTTTTACAAACTTTTTTTTTTATTGATACATGTCCCCCAGGGCAGAATCCGAACCCCTATAACCATTGTATGCCTAATTACTTACATATAAGCCTTCAAAATGGGACTTTTGATTTTTGACGTTTGGGTCCCATTGACTTTATTGGGGTTAGTTATTCGGGTCTGAACTTTCGCGGTGTTCAGAAGTTCAGGTGCGAACCGAACAGGGGTCTGTTCGGCCCATCCCTAGTGTGTGTGTGAATAGAATTCCCACTGGCCAGTGGTTGGCTAGAACCCACAAGACCTAGATAGGCTCTTAAAGTCAGTAATATCACTTAATTGTTGAACATTATTTTTGTATTGTGCAACTGACAGTTGCGTTCATCACTCGCTCAGTGCATTTCAGGCAAAGCCTCTCACTGGTGGTTAAAGTGAACAAACACCAATCCTGTTTTAATTTACTAAGCAATTGTATTATATCATTGCATTTAATATTGGTATTCTGTTAATCAGTTTATCTCTTTTCAGGGCTTATTGCTAGTTCTAATAAAGCTCAGCTAAAAGTTTAAACAGTGTATTGGTGTTACTTGGATCCAGGTGAGGGTGAGCTATCACTGGTGTGGGACAGAAGACCCGTATATTACAGCGGCCCTTGCGGGAGTAGTGCTACACTCTTCTTTAAGAAAATCTATATGGAGAGAATGCTTAAACTGGCATTATTGACCTCTCCTGAAAATGCTAGTTTCCTGGCAGCGATTCTTATCCAAGTGTTTCCATGCTTTCTTTTGCACTGACCTGGCTAATTTGTATGATTGTTCCACTACCAGCTCATTGACATATACGCATTAAAGCTAGAGACAGCAGGTAACTAGCTTTTTTTTAAGGAGCTTAGCAGTGGAAGCCCTCATATTTCTCTTGTTCAGTTTCCTGTAATGCTGTTATTAAACCATTATGTTAGAGAGGACAGAAAACAAAAAGGTGGATTTTTTTAGGTGGAAAGTAATAGTCAAACCAAAGCTAACATTTCACAAAGTTTTATTCACACAAACATAATTGCCTGAAAACAATAGCAGTATAAAACATTTAATGCTGAGACAGCAACATAGCCTCCCTTTAACTAACACAATGAGCAGGGCCGGTGCTACCACTAGGCGGAGTAGGCAGCCGCCTAGGGCGCACTAGCCCCCAGGGCACAGCCACGGCCTCTGTCCCTGTGAATCTCAAGGTAAGTGTGAGCTTGCCACTGTCCTGGGAACACATCTGAATGCCTCCAATCCCCCCAATGTGTCCCGCTGAGCGCCCCACTGTTCCCTCTCTTTACAGAGTAAAATCTCACAGCGCCGCTCTGGGACTCCTTTGCTCTAGCCTGTCCCTCTGGAGCGGCGCTGTGTGTCTGTGTGTGTGCAGCGGAGGGGCGGGGCTCGGTGGAGATCAGAGCATCGAGAGGTGCAGCGTCTTTTAGCTGACCTCCCGGCCGGTGGAAACAGTGACCAGAGCAATACTGCCCGCCCAGCGCTGAGGAGAGCCAGGATGTGACGGTCGATGAAGCAGAGGTAAGGAGGAGGATGGATCTTCCCCATCTACAGCGAGTTGTGTGTGGGGGATGGGGGTGAGTAGTGCAGGAAATAGGAGTCAGGTAGGTAGGTCAGTGTATGTAACAGGTAGGTAGGTCAGTGTGTCAGGTTGGTCAGTGTATGTGTGATGGTCAGGTAGGTCGGTGTATGTGTAATTGTCAGGTAGGTAGGTCAGTGTGTCAGGTAGGTAGGTCAGTGTATGTGTAATGGTCATGTAGGTCAGTGTGTGTGTAATGGTCAGGTAGGTCAGTGTATGTGTAATGGTCAGGTAGGTCAGTGTGTGTGTGTAATGGTCAGGTGGGTCACATATTGCAAAGGGGGTGGAGTCATGGGCGGAGCCAATGGGGCGGCAAAATTAGGTTTCGTCTAGGGTGTCAAAAATTCTTGCACCAGCCCTGACAATGAGGGCCAAAAACAAAGATTGAAACCATCAAAGTCACAGTTATTGAATGTTGAACAAAACTGTGCTTGCAGAGGAGACTTCCATTACGTACTGTATGCCTCAGCGCGTTTCGCAGGTGAACCTGCTTCTTCAGGAGGAATAGGGGAGCACTTTAAAAACTGAAAGCAATAATAAACATACAAAGGTTACATAATACATTAACAAAGTGAAACTGGCATGCATGTCAGCACCCAACAAATCTCACCCGTCCACTCCAAAGGTCCACACAATCCAGAGAGGAAAGGGGCTGGGACCAATGTCCCACAGAAGCTCCCCCCAGGTAGGTGTGAGGACAAAAAAGGCAGCAGTTATGGGAATAGAAAATAATAAACTTGTACACACTGTAACACCATACCATCTCATGGTAGGGCATATGAATCCTAACACAAAAGGAACCCACCTATAGAGCCAGAGATGGGATATTTGTTGCTGTTTCAGCAGCAGAAGTTTAATACTGCCATCGTTTTTAAGGCAATTATTTTTTTGTGAATAAAACTTTGTAAAATCTTAGCTTTGGTTTGACTGTCCTGGCACCTAAAAACAATCTATCTTTTTCTTTTCTCCTGTCTGCTATATAATACTGGTGTGGTGTCCTAAGCAACCCACACACTTGCTATATTTACTATTATATTAGAGATCCCATGCATATTTTTACATGCTACACCACAACTGAGCAGTCAGCTGAGAGAGCTTGTAAAAAGGCATTTCAGGTTTACCCCAAGTTCTGATTTTAAACTGACCAGCAAGTGTTCATTGTGGTGTACCCAGGATGTGAATGTATTTTAAACACTATGGTCATCCTTGCCCTCAATTAGTTGTTTCTAAACCCACAACAGTAAAATCAGTGCGTATATGCAGTAAAAAAAATATGGGAAAATCAAACCAAATGGTAATAAGCAGCCAACATTACAATTTGACCAATTGTACAAAAACTAAAAAATATATAAAGTGTAACGCTAAATGTGTATCTAATTTACACAGGTTTACCAGAATGGAAATCTGGAAACAATGTTAGATATTTAATAGCACTTCTTTATGCAAAGAATTGGAACGTCCTCTCTCTCAATTAGTGAAAGATATTGAAATCATTCACCTAAATGATTTGGGAGAAGGACTGGTGAAAATAAAAATGCTGTAAATATTTGTGAGAAAATATATACTGTGAGTTTCTCTGTAATGAACAGAAAAAATGTATTATATATGTATCAACCATTCAAGAAATCAGACAGATGAGGGAGGAAAGGAAAACCTCACCTTAATCTGATCCAAAAATGGAAAATAGACACATCTATATGTGCATAAAATGGTAAATGTAAATAACACAGATACAACGTGCAATGTGTGAACCACAAATTCTGATACTAAATAATATTCAAAAATGTGTTCCAACTATAGTTGGTACATGTGAACAAAAATAAGTGAATGAAGATGAACGTTAATGTAAACACATAGGTCATACAGTCCAAATTCAAAAAGCTAACTGCTTCATGTGGTTGGATGCAGACAAATGTTCGCTCAGAAATGATTAAAAAACTGAAGATTCTTCAATATCTTGAAACAATCCACCCATTGGACTATTTACAAAGAAGAGAGCCAGGTTTGCAGATGGGTACTCTTACCAGATCTTAAAGATTCATTGGCTAAAAGCTATGACTCAAGCAGACTGATATCAGGGATGCCGTGAATAAGGATAATCCAGTGATATTCCATATATGTAATCCCAACACAGCTAGTAGGTATTATGTAATGACGTAAAGGATACGAATGAAGTAATGATTAGGTACTCTTACCGACTGCGGTGGACTCCCCAACCCAAGGTTGTGAGTCAATCAGGCTTACTCCAACGTATGATGGATACGTGTCGGTGTCACTGATGTTGCAATTCTTTAAGTTGAGAAAAATGGTAATATGGCCATTGGTACTCACCGATGGATAGAAAAATATGTGTGAGGAAAATACCTAAGACGCCTGCTTGAATCCTCTTACAGATGGCAGCGACTTCCAGGGTATGTAATAAAAAGACAAAAGGAGAAGCTCCTCATAGTATAAAAAAACAGATGACCGGAAGAAACACTATTTATTCGGGAATAAACCCAAACAAAACAAAAAAAAAACCAAAGCTAAAAATGTACAATAAAAAGTGACAGGGTGAGCGTATAACCCTGCGCGCTTCGTCCTCATAGACTTCTGCTGGCAGTAAAGCATGCTTGTTATACTCTCTGTATCCCCTGCATTGTGTTAAAAGGCTGTTTGATCCTGTCTCCTTTGATCATCCCCTTCTTCCAGAGTCTCCAAACCATCTCAGGATAGTACAGGGTCTAGGGGACAAGCTGCACATGGTCAGTTTGGTGTGTAGTACTAGAGAGTTGTTTTTCTTGGGAAAGTGCATGTGATCAGCACAGTCCAATCAGCACTGTCCAGAACAGGATCAGGGGTCCTGCATCCTCATAGGACAATCATGGGAGAATTAAAACATCTCCTACAAGCTTAACACCAGACACTGATAGAAGTCACAAGCCTGCTCTAACTGCTGATGAGAAAGGGTATTTAGCACTAAGTATGGTATTTGGTATTTAGTTTATATTTATTAAAACAATTGCATTTCCATGTTCTGTGTACTGTGGGAGACCAGATATAGTAAACGCAGGGTCCTGGGTTTAGTAATACTTTAATCGGTTAAAGCCCAATTCTGGGAAACTCAAATATTCTCCTTTGCAATGGGGCTGCATTTGTGAGGGGTAACTACTCATTTAGGTCTAGGAGGCATAGAAAAGAAGATTCTCCTCTGTGCTACTACGCTGCTCCCTGTGTTCAATAATCGAACGTCCTGAAGTCATCAAGGCTAAAGCAGTGTCCCCATAGCCCTGCAAAGGACGTGATGACACAGAAGGACAGCCCGCTGTGGGAGCATGGGGGAGTGCCGTGCGCTCTCTCCTATACTAAATGAACAAACAAATATTTTAGTGCAGGCACAGCCCCACTGCAAGGGAGTATTTTCAAATTTCATGGAGTTCGACTTTACAAAAAAGGTGGTCCTTTATTGTAAAAAAAAAAAAAAAAAAAAATTGAAAAAAGTCTGCATGTTTACGAGTATACAGGATTCTTTCGCAGTAGAGTTTAGTAATGTAAGATTATTTCAGTGAAAACAATGTAATTGTATATAGATGAGAAACAGGTGATGCAATTAGGCTGAGATATTGCAATACCTTACAGTGGTGTTATGTAAAGGCATTAAACTATTTATATGCCAATCAGTCGCCATATTACACATTTTGTATGTAGAAAGTTTGTGAGAGGTTTGGAATGTTATTAGCTTCTCAACAAAAATTGATTTACAAATCCCTCTGCATGGCTAGCATTCTCTGGTTTCCTCTATCAGTACAAGCTGCTTACTAGAGAAGCTGCCAAGCTGAAGGGAGTGAAAAGAGCACAGGACAAATGATGTTCATTGGTGCTTTTCTGAGTTGCTTGTAGACGGTGTCAGACAACTCATTCCAAGATGACTTGATTGCTCCAATGAGATGCAAGTCCATCTCTTCAAGAACATAAACTGTGTCAGTGAAAAAAGAAAGAATGCTAGCGTTTTTTTTCTCCAGTGGCTGAAGGTGTGCATAATGATAAATTTGATGCTTTGTGATGATTATTTTGTTATTTCAGGATATTCTTGTACATCAGTGTATACATGTCTGCTATATTTTTTGCTATTTGCAATAGGACATTTTGCTTAGCGTTCTCCCGGCAGTCTATAGTATTTAAAATAATAATATATATATATAGCCTGCTTTAGAGCTGGGTTTCTACCAATGGAGTCTGTAGGCACACAGCCATCAGTAAGCAATCCACCTGATAACTTTTTTACACCAAACATTTTCTAGTTTTTCTGGTTCTAACCTGCAATAATATATTAGGACAATACCTACTGTGCCTGATGGTAAATCTGGCCCTGGTCTGTATATGCTTTGGATATAATAAACTGAAACTGCTGATGGTGACAATCGCTACCTGAAAATGGTGGAGTTCTGACAAGCAATTACAAAAAACTGAAAGAGAACTGAAGAGGTTTTCCATTTTCACTACATTTCCAAGGCTGTACATACAGTATCTGAGTATGCACTGGCTTTGAAAGGTGAACCCCAGGGTATAAGGAAAAAAGAGCAGCTCCCCAATTGATGGTAGCTATAACAATGCTTATTAGTGTTGATGTTAAAGCGGAAGTAAACCCATTCATAAAACAGTTTAATTTCCGGCATGTGCCAAAAATGTAACACTCCCATTGGTTATGCTCTCAACCAAACTATCAAACCATCCAATGGCTGGTGTCATAACTGATCACACGTGCAGCATCTTGGCAGTTGTAGATTAAACAGAGGAAAAGATGGCAGCTTCCTTGGCTGAAAACAATAGGGGGGTTTACTTACACTTTAATGGTCCAAATCAGGGGTCTCCAAACTATGGCCCTCCAGTTGTTCAGGAACTACAATTCCCATCATGCCTAGCCATGTCTGGGAATGTCAGAGTTTTAGAATGCCTCATGGAACATGAAGTTCCGCAACATCTGGAGGGCCGTAGTTTGGAGATCCCTGGTCCAAATGGAGGGGGGCAAATAGGAGATGTGAGTAGAGCTTCTAATTTCATTCTGAAACTGGAAGACCTCATAAGTTATTTCCCTCTAGAAGGTGTCTGAATTCTACACCTCATACAGAGTTAGTTACTCATCTAGCTTGCTGACAGTTGTTTTAATGTGATCTCTCATCAGTGTAAGATGTGGAAAACGTGGCTTTGGTGTGGGGATTGAGAGGCAACAAGGTTACAATTAAAGTTACATGTTGGTAATTTATTCTAGTTTTATTCTAGTTTTGATGATAGCAGAAAATCGGTGATGGATAATGCTTCAGGGCAGAGCTATGTTCCCACTCTGCAACACAACACAGGTACTGGCACTGGCTTGTTTTTAGTGAAACATCCGAAACGTTACATATTGAAGGTAATGCACAGAGTGGTACTGTGGATACAACAATGAATAACAATGTGCCACGTCCTGAACAAAATGAAACAAGATAGAGAGGGGGCTATGGACTTTATAGGCACCGTAACACAGTGGTTTAATAAAGTAATTATATTTAAAGTTATAAAAGTTCATACAAAAAACTTTTTAAAATCCGCCAATATTAATTATATCCAAAAAAGTAGTAACGGTCTATACAATCCCATTGCTGAATCCTAATACACATCACAATTGGACAACATGAACCAACTAGATTAGTTGAATTTCCATAATATAGTTGAGTATCCAACAATGAGGTAGGGATATAGCAATAGCAGGGAAGTCATGTTGTTTCAAGGAGAGTGGCTCTACATGTTTTGCGTACAAATATTATGCTTCTTCTGGAGCTTAGACTTAAATAATGGATAATTAATGGAAAGACGTATGGAAATTTATAAAAATACTCCCCAAATCAGGGGCAACCAGTGTCCATAGCTGCAGCTAATGGATGCCAGGGGACGTGGGTGGTTGGTAGCAATCAAATGTCTTAATAGAGATGACACTAGAACCAAAATAAAGCAATAATCCCCCCCACACTATCTATGCTGCTGCTGTGACACCGGGAGATGTTTCCACATATACAGTGCTAGGCATTCAGCCTGGTTTCCCAGTACCTGGAACAATCCTGACTGTAATGCTACGTACCTTGTCTCCCTTTAATTACCTTACTGATACACTGTGGCCTATAGATCAGACAGCCTGAGTACATTGGTGACTTTTAGGAGCTGCCTATGACATTACCACCTGAGCAATATTATTGCTTTATTTTGGTTCTAGTGTCATCTCTATTAAGACATTTGATTGCTACCAACCACCCATGTCTCCTGGCATATCCATTAGCTGCAGCTATGGGCACTGGTTGCCCCTGATTTGGGGATTCTTTTATAAATTTCCATATGTCTTTCCATTAATTATCCATTATTTAAGTCTAAGCTTCAGAAGAAGCGTAATATTTGTACGCAAAACATGTAGAGCCACTCTCCTTGAAACAACATGACTTCACTGCTATTGCTATATCCCTACCTCATCGTTGGATACTCAACTATATCATGGAAATTCAACTAATCTAGTTGGTTCATGTTGTCCAATTGTTATGTGTATTAGGATTCAGCAATGGGATTGTATAGACCAGTACTACTTTTTTGGATATAATTAATATTGGCAGATTGCCATCGGGAGCGCTCCCGGCGCAGGTCGGGACCCCCGTGAGGCTGGTCGCGGGTTCCGCGGACTCGATCGCCGCGGGGACACCCACGATCGTCTCACGGGAAGGCTGAACGGGGAGATGCGGGAATAAACAGCATCTCCCCGTTCTGCCTAGCAACTAGTGACGCCGATCTCTGCTCCCTGTGATTGGAGCAGAGATCAGCATTCTCTAGCTGACAGCCACGCCCCCCCACAGTAAGAAACACACCCCTAGGCATACTTAACCCCTACACTGCCCCCTAGTGGTTAACCCCTTTACTGCCAATGTCATTTATACAGGAATCAATGCATTTAAATAGCATTGATTGCTGTATTAATGACAATGGTCCCAAAAATGTGTCAAAAATGTCCGATGTGTCCGCCATAATGTCGCAGTCACAATAAAAATCGCTGATCGCCGCCATTACTAATAAAAAAAAATTATTAATAAAAATGCTATAAAACTATCCCCTATGTTGTAAACGCTATAACTTCTGCGCAAACCAATCAATAATCGCTTATTGCTATTTTTTTTACCAAAAATATGTAGAAGAATACGTATCGGCCTAAACTGAGGAAAAAAAAAACGTTTTTTTTATAGATTTTTGGGGGATATTTATTATAGCAAAAAATAAAAAAGAATGTGTTTTTTTTTTTCAAAATTGTCACTCTTTTTTGTTTATAGCGCAAAAAATAAAAACCGCAGATGCGATCAAATACCACCAAAAGAAAGCTGTATTTGTGGGAAAAAAAGGACGTCAATTTTGTTTGGGAGCCACGTCGCACGACCGCGCAATTGTCAGTTAAAGCGACGCAGTGCCGAATCGCAAAAAGGGGCCTGGTCCTTTGGCTGCAAATTAGTCCGGTCTGAAAGTGGTAAAACCACTGTGTTATGGTGCCTATGAAGTCCATAGCCCCCTCTATATCTTGTTTTAATACCAATGTCAGGTTCAAGGAATGTAGGTAAGCTAAAACTTTGGATTCATACATAAGTACATTCATGAATCATTATGGACTAGACAGATATCAGTAACCACAAGGTTACTTACTGCATGATGTCTCAGGCCCCTTACACATTGCTACACATGATTGCTTTTTGTACTTGCATGTTTTAAAACTGGTTTTGTGCAAAGAACAATTTACCCATTGTATTTACGTGTCTTGGTCTTGTTATAACAAATTCCCATACACTTTTCAATTATCAGATTGTTAACATCAAAAAGCAAAACCTTCTTGTCAAAAAAAAGGGTTGCTATTTTTTTTTTTTTTATACTATTGTCCTTAAGATTAGATTACCTAATATACTGTCATCTTAAGACCTCAATATACATTGTTGCTGTTTAAAAACTTCCCTAGCATTGGACCTTTCCCGTCATGACACGGGATGTAATTTTTGGATGGTTGGGTCTCATCCTAAAAAATGTAAGCCTAGGTCCCCTGCAGCCCTCATGACAACCCTTGATTCTTTTTGGGCATGAGAAAACAATCCATGAGGAGGCCTGCTGTAATAATATGGTATTTAAAAACCCAAGAACCTCACATTTGTGTTGGAACCAGATGTTAAAAAAACAGTTATCAAAGTGGATTCTATACTATGCCCACTTTTGGAGACAAAATTCCAATCAGGTAATTATATATGGAAGCATCATTTCTAGTACAGAGGCTACTCTGTGCTAGAAAGACAAAAAGAAACACATATATCATTTTGGTTTTAAGGCAATACATGTTGATGTTCCTTTTGCATGGATTTTCTTTTAGTGCAAACATCTTTCCCAATAGGTTTTTTTTTATTTTATTTTTTTATTATGTGCAACCACTTACAAGAGGTGGGGAAAAAAACATCTGCTTTAGAAAAGGAATAGGTCTGAATAAAACATCCATTTTACATTTACATTTCCACATGGGAAAACCATTCATGATAAAGCCTCCTGTTAAAACATAGTAGTTAAAAAAGCCTCAAGAACTGATTCAGGGTCTAGATGCATGGTTGGTCATAGGGATGTAAAGGAATGATTTGCATGGTTTTCCCACTTTTCTAAAAAAAATATGTTTCATTATTTTGGATTTGAGCTGGAAATAATGACATGTGCTAACCTTTTCCCTTAAGAAGGCGTACTGCACGTTGAAATGTTTCTTGTAGCTTTGTGTTTTGCATAAATTAAAATAATTTATTCTTTGTTGTTTACCAGAGAGAGCTAGGGATATCTGTGTGGTTATAAGTTATAGCAATTGTTACTGTTTAAATTGTTCCCTAACTGGAAAGGGTTAAACTTGTTCTCAGCCCTGACTGAGTTAAATAATTGGATTACATAAGTGGATTTACAAATAAGAGTGGAGGAGGGTCAGCTCCTTACTTCCACCTATTTTAAATCTACTGATAGTAACGCCTTCATTCCCCATGACAGCTATCACCATCATTCTTGGCTTGATTCTGTTCCTAAAAGCCAATATATGCACTTAAGGTGCAACTGTACTAAGACAGAGTTTTTTTTAGGAGGCAGGCTAATGTTTTGACTAACAGATTTTTAGAGAAGGGTTATTCAGCCCGGACTCTTGAACAGAGAATGGTGGAGGTTGAACAACTGGATAGAGACCAGCTTCTGGTTGAGAGGCCCATGAGGTATGGTGGACAGAGCAAATTTGCTTGGCCTTTCATCACGGGTTACTCACATCAGCATTATCTGATCAAGAAATTGGTACGTAAACATTGACATATAGTAAAAAATGACTTAATATTGGGCCCCATTCCTGATCAACCACAGGTGTTTTTTAGAGGAGTTCCCTCCGTAAAAGCTTCATTGTCCCCTAGTGCCTGTAACCCTCCATCTACTAGATTGATGTTCTTTCAAAATTTGGTAGGATATCATAAATGTAAAAAATGTGCCGTATGCAGGATTAATATTATCCGAGATAGGAAAACTATTACATTTGTTTCCAACAGTACCTCCCAAGAATTTCAAATAAAGTCCTTCATCACATGTTCTACTACTCATGTAGTTTATCTCCTAACATGTCCCTGTGGATTACAATACATAGGGCGTACAGTGAGATCACTTCAAATAAGATTAAATGAACATATTGGAAACATTAAGAGAGGCTTTTTGGGCCATCCTGTTTTGAGGCATTATTTGGAGGTACACAACAAGAATCCAAGGGGCATGGCATTCTTGGGGATAGATAAGCTTAAAACACACTGGAGAGGGGGGACCCAAGAGAAGTGCTATTTCCAAATTGAAAAAGTGTTGGATATATCGTGTTAAATGTTTAATACCCTTGGGCTTGAATGCTGATGTAGAAATGAAAGCCTTTATCGACAATGTCTGATTTATTCTATTTTTATTGTATTATTATATTTTTTGATTGTATTCTTATGTATGTCCTCTAAAGGTTCACATCTCAATGTGACGACTGGTTAATGTCATATTTCCAAAATTAAAATAGGATTAGTGATCGTTATCTTTTTTGGATATGATCTAAGTTTTAAAGAAATTTTGATCCATATGATCAGTTAATGTGGTAGGCAAATCTGAAAGTCCCATTGAGATGTGCCCTCGATTTGCTTAAACTACCTATATAAATAATTGGGGTGTCGGTTATTTAATGTATGCAGCATTTGAATGTCCTTTATGTGTCCTGATTTAGCTATCAAAGGTGAACGGAGCCTAGCTTTCCGTTCTCTATGTATGCTTTAGAAGGCCATTAATAGGGAATAAGTCCTGAATGTTCTTTTTTATTTTCTGTGTTATGGCCGCTATGTGGGAGAGAGGTTTGGTCTCCTCTCCAAGTGAGGCTTCGATCCACCCTCTCTTCCAATATGGCCGCCACAGGAAAACGAGGCTTTGTTGCCCGTTTCGTGTATATAAGGTGATGGCTCAGCGCGTAGCCCGTGCCCCAGGAAGACGTCACGTATGACGAAACATGTGGGGCAGAGCTACGTGCTGACGTCATCACGCCTCACAAGACCCCAGAAGTGCGGGCGTTTGTTTGTAATTTTATTGCCGGCAAGTGCTTTTTATGCTGTTTTTGTACATTTTTACGGAAAACTTTTTTTACAATAAATGAGCAGTGTTTAAAACGATAACGCACTATTGGAGCTTTTATTTTCTATATTTGCTCAACGCTCATTTTGGGGGATTGTTACCTTTGGAAGAAAGCGGGCGGATGTGGCCAGTGATTGAGGAGGACGTCCATGGCTCATTTACACACCTTGGTCCAGGATCCTTCTTAGACCCTTCAGAGGGCTGTACCTGCTGGCATATATGACCTCACTACAATAGGAGGTCCACATCTTCTGGTAAGAGTGTTTATTTCTTCTGACCCTCGCACCACGGAGGGATTCATCACTTTCTCTTAGTGGCGGTTGAAAACTCAGAGAGTTCTTAAAGTTACCTTTATTCACTTTTTCACTTCACAGAGACTTTGTTGTATGTGTCACTATTGCATTATCTTTATTATATATGATTTACATATTATATATACTTCAATGTATTTTATTTTGTTTGCTTTTTTGATTCAAATATGTTGTGCACTTCTTTATTAGCACAACTATTTCCATTTACTAAATCACATGTTTGTATTGCATGTTTGTGTCGCTGCTTTTCTCCTTCCACAGGTTTGTTTTCAATCAATAATATCAATAGCGCAGTATATACACTTTGAACATATGGGTTAAATAATGGCCTTTTCAAGTCACTCACCAACTATGGTGTACAGGTTTGAATTTAGCCTTATACTTTTGCTTACTGTACTTGTATGTTCATACAAGGAGGAAGGGCTTAGATATGAAACATACAGTGAGTCATATTTCTCAGAAGACACTTCCCCATGAGCCTTATATATACCCGTACCTGCTCTGTTAAATGTATTGCTGCATATCTTAGCATCAATGCAATAGACAAAATGATGCTTTACCTTATTTTATTATTCTGATGCTGTATTCTCAATGCCGTTATTGTACACAGCGTCTCCTTTCTCTGCATTGACCTTGGGTATATTTATAGCTTTCATATCCCCTCATAAGCTCTCCTTTTCTAATGTGATTAAACCAACTTTGGCTAGCTTTTCCTCATAACTAAAATCTTTAATTCCCTATCTTATTGTGTGCCCATCTCTGGCCTCTCTCCAATTCCATAATGTCTTTTTGATGGACTGGTGCCCAAACCTGTATCCCATATTCAAGGTGAAGTTTGACCAAAGATTTCTAAGGAAGTAAAGTAATACTTCCTTGCCCTGCTTTTGTAGCATGATCATTTTTGCAATGTCATTGATAAGGAAAGAGATATCACTCAATAGACATTGTTTAATGTGTGTGTATATTTATATCAGGAGGGACACCAAAGAGACGCTGGGTTCAGACAGTCAATGGAATGCGCAAGTGCTGCAGTCTCTGGGCATTCTGATTCTCATTGGTTAATTTACACATGATCGTGTACCTGGAAGTGCCAAGGCTGAGGTGACAGCTCCAATATACAAGAAAGCCAGGATTTTTTGGGGCATCCTCAAGGAGTCCTAAGGTGACAAAGTTATAATGTAGAATACCATGGTTATTCTAGTCATCCTTTATCTAAATGCCCATCACTTTGCTCAGATGCAGGTGCAGGCTCCTTTAACTCTATTTCCTAAAACTCACTCTGTTCCTGGACAGAAGACCCAGCCACTGTGGAGAGTTCCTTCCAAATTGCTACCAGAGTACTCCAGTTCCAGTGGGGTGGCCCTTTGTCATTCGATCCCTCCAGCTGTTCACCTGTGTAAATAATGGTTTTATATGAATTATGATTATAGTTTTATTATGATCCTTATTGGCTTTGTTAAATATGGTTGTGGGATGACAAATTAGCAGTTAAAGCGGAAGTAAACCCATCGATTTAACAGTTTAAAAAAAAAAGGCATGCCGGGAATGCTAACTGCACATTGGCTGTGCTCTCAACCAAACAGTCAAACCATCCAATGGCTGGTGTCATAACGGATCACATGTGCAGCACCGTGGCAGTTGAAGATTAAACAGAGGCAAAGATGGCAGCTTCCTTGGCTGAAAATGATAGGGGGGTTTACTTCCACTTTAATAATTGTTTTTAAATATTTATTATGTTTTTTGTTATTTGGAGGTTGGAGTACCTCTTTAACACAATAGTCTGAATTGGTTAATTTTAAATTTTTAACAAGCTTTACAGTAGTATTCTGCCTTTCATTCGGGCTGTTGTACTACACAAGCAGACATGGTGTTATTAGCAATAATTGCCATATATTTTGGAAGACATGCTGCTATTCCTTTATTTTTTTGATGGATTGGCTGTAGCTGCGCCGCCTGTATTGGCAATCCAGTGTGGAGCGTTATGTTTCCACGCTGGCCGGGAGGGTGTGTATTTAACCACTTCAGCCCTGGAAGATTTGGCTGCTTAATGCCTGGGCCATTTTTTGCGATTCAGCACTGCCTCGCTTTAACTGACAATTGCGTGGTTGTGCGACGCTGCACCCAAACAAAATTGACGTCCTTTTTTCCCACATAGAGCTTTCTTTTGGTGGTATTTGATCGCCTCTGCGGTTTTTATTTTTTGCGTTATAAACAAAAAAAGAGCGACAATTTTGAAAAAAACACAATATTTGTATTTTTTGCTATAATAAATATTCCACATATTTTTTGTAAAAAAAAAAAAAAATCACATCAATCGTATATATTGATTGGTTTGCACAAAAGTTATAGCGTCTACAAAATAGGGGATAGATTTATAGCATTTTTATTATAATTTTATTTTTTTACTAGAAATGTCGGCGATCTGCTACATTATGGCGGACACATCGAACACTTTTGACACATTTTTGGGACCATTGGTATTTATACAGCAATCTGTGCTAAAAAAAAAAAGAAATGATTACTGTAAAAATGTCACTGGCAGGGAAGGGGTTAACACTAGAGGGCGATCAAGGGGTTAACTGTGTTCCCTGTGTGTGTTTCTAACTGTAGGGGGAGGGGACTGACCTAGATGAAGTGACGGATCGTGGTTCCTAGCTAATAGGAACTCACGATCTGTCACGCCTCACAGAACAGGGATTTGTGTGTTTACAAACTCGTCCCTGTTTTGTCTCTCGTGCCCACGATTGCTCATGGCCGGCGGTTATCGCGACCATTGGCCACGAGCATCGGCACCCCCACGTTCGCGCACCTGCTATCCTGATCCCGCGAGCCGGCGTATAGCTACGCCGGCTCTCGGGATCGTGCCGACCTGCCACAGTAAAATGATGGCGGCTGGTCGGCAAGCGGCTAAGGTAGACCTTGTAGCTTCATTCCTGCTGACACAGCTACACACTGACATCACCCGCAGCCATCTTATTGCTTTTATGTGTAACCTGAGCGCTCGATGCATGCACTTGGCTCAAGTGCTTTGCTTGTAAGTGTTTTAGAATTTTTACTAATTAAATTGACAAATACAGAGAGCACTAGATTCTCTTTTTATTTCAATTGCATATCGTAGGGAGATCTTCTTTTCCATCGACTGTAAAGTGATCATCTTTGGTGTCACCGATTGACCTCTGGATTACTATTGTATCCTTGACCCTGTGGTCAAGGACATGAGGTGAGTGGCTGCTGATGTCTGTGGTGGATGGGCTGGACTTGCATGCCTAAAAGTATGGATGCATATGCTCATCACAATGCCACATATTTATGTCCATCATGATATGTTTATTCATGGACGTTTAAAAAATACATTTTATATTGATTGGTCATTTTGTGCTGCACTGTCTTGAGCTATATGTTCACCTGTGTTACCAGAGCAACCATCACTGAAAAGAATGCTGTTTATTAAGATAATAACAAATAACTGCTGGTGTTCTGAACTGTTTTACTGAAGTCGTTTTCAGGCGTGACTCTGTTGTTATAGAGTCTTATAGAAACTATGCTATGCAGCCACGTTACCCTGATTGAACCATAGACGATGTGAAGAGTCCATGTTAATGCAGCTTTCACAACCTGTGTTGTATTATTTAGCAGTTTATGCAGCTTTCACAACCAGTTTTGTATTATTTTGCAGTTTATGCATGCTCCATGCCATCCTGAATCTCTTCTTGTTAGTAAACCGCAGGTTACAGTTCCTCCCTGTCAGATCATTCTGTTGACTACCTATTCTGCTAAAATTCTAGGGTGAGAAAAAGCCTGATGAAAAGAACAAAAAAGCATTTCAAGTAAAAGTCCATTAGTGTAAAAGAAGGACCTGAGGGACAATCCTCAAGCAAGATAAAAACCTGTTAAAAATTGAAAGGAAAGTCAATCAATGGGCATGTGGTAACACTGACTGTGTTGATGGGGGAATCAAGCGATTTTCTTTTACTTTTCCACTCTGCTTTATGCGGACTGTAAGAGGTTATTACAAGGGCAAATTCAGTTACTTACGCTACTTGCATTTAATAAAATTTATTAAAATGAATATATTAGTGAACAAAGAACTGCAAGAATTTGCATCTTTAAAGCAGTGTTTCACCTGGGGGAAAAAAAGCTAAAAGTCAGCAGCTACAAATACTGTATTTGTAGCTGCTGACTTTTAATATATGGACACTTACCTGTCCAGGGAGCCCACGATGTCGGCACCTCAGCTGATTTTCAGACCAGCCTTTCAGCTTCACAGCCGGTCTCCTACTGTGCATGCCGATAAGCGCGCTGCGCTTTCTAATTGGCCTGGCGGCAGGGGAAGCACTATCCCCTGTAAGTGGGGAAGGGTACCTGTCAAAAACGGGTACCCATTCCCTTCTCCCCCAAAAGGTGCCAAATGTGGCATCCAGGGGGGGGGGGGAAGCAGATCAGTGGAAGTTCCACTTTTGGGTGGAACTCCGCTTTAATATCTGCCTAGAGCTTTTTGCTTTCTTTTTGTAGATTCTTTATTTATTCATAGTTACAATACACAACCATGGACTATAATTTTGTTGTAAAATATTTAATAATAGTGTACAAAGGGGTCAATTCACTAAGCTTAACCGCATGCGATAAGGGTATCATGTTACTCATTTTCATAAATTATTGCACACGGTAAATAAAGTCCAATTCATAAAAAAAAAAAAAAGATTTTGCGGTAAACAACGGAAAAAAAAATTTGTCGGTAAATATTGCAAAAAATTGTGCGGTAATCTGTTAAGTCCAATTCACAAATGAAACAGGAACTAAAAAAAGTGTGATATTTAACACCACCCTTTTGGTGGCGGTAACCAGTGTGGTACCAGAAAGAGGGGCCTATTCAGACCCTCAGAAAGGGGCATTCCATCCACCGAGAGCCTAATTCCACACACAGAGGACCCAAGTATTTTTATTTTCATTGAATCAAAAAGGCATGACGTGCAGTGCAAATTAAATGCAAACAGCGGCTGAAATTTAACATCAAGAACTTTTTTTTTAAATTTATAATAAAAAACGTTGTTTACAAAAGTGCAACAATGGAGTATGTCAACCATGACAATCACTCCAGCTAGAAATTACCTCTTGAAGTGGCCACTGTAATACTTTTAGTTATATACACCATTACAACAAGTTAAACTTGGATAGGAACATGAAAAATAAATAAAAATGTTGAAAAATTAAAAAAAAAAAAATATATAGTCAAGTTTTCTTTGATTTCCACAATATAAAGATAGGCAGCAGCACAGAATTGGGCCAAAAACATAGAAAAATCTAGTAAAGAGCCCTTTCAACAGCTCTAGTAGGCCATACATTTACAAAGAATTTTTTTATGAATGTATGGCATGAAAGATTTTGTAAAGGAGCGTAACGCAGCTTAACAGCTATTTCCTGATGCATCATGGCAGCACACACATTGGGTTGTGACTCCGCCTCCACAACCTGACTAGTTAGCTATAAGATTCGAAGAGGAGTCTACCGTTGCATTCTCCTTTTTTTCCTCACCTGTGTGGACTATCGCTCGGTTCAGGATCGGTTAGAAATATGGAACCCCTTACCGTTTCGACCAAGCTAGGTTCAGCCTCTCCTAGCTGAAAGCCCTGACTGTACAGTCTCTAAATGAGCTATATGCAGGGAAACCCAACTATGATGGTCTCAGGGGTAGGTTGAGATATGCTTAAAGAGGTTTAACTGGTGTGCAGCGGTAGTCCTCCTCCTCCATGTTTCCTCCTTCCTCTTTGTATCATAAGCTTACTGAACCCCCTTCCTTCCTTGCTGTGTGCCATACCTTTATTTTTTGTTTATTTTTTCTTTGGGGTGCGCTGAGCGCTGTAGTCCCTCGGCTGGGCTGCCTCCTCCATCATGACGTCCGCAACTGGACTCTCTGGCGCTCCCAGAAGTGAACAGGCATTGTTTCTGTATTTGCCAGCTTCCAAGATGGCGCCGAGCGTCGCGGAACGATATGGCGCACGTGCGGCGATGACGTCATCTCCGCCGCAACGGCGGTCTATTTAAAATCGTCTTTTCCCTTTCAAAACCTGCTGACTCTGAAAAACACCACTCTCCATCCTGGTTTCTTCACACAGCCTGCTGCCTTGCTAAACTCTGTCTGCTCTGGTCACTGGTAAGCTGAACACCTATCTATTTTGCTATCCCAGCACCTGCTGCTCATAAGGTACACTCTACCTACTCCTATGGAGGCCGCTGCTTCAGCAGACCATCCGCGAACCACAAGGTAAGGGGGCATCTGGTTTGGTAAGTAGAGAAGAGGAGAAAAGAGAGCACGCCATTTTTTTCCTGGTAGTTCTGGCAGGTCTTCGGGGTCATCGCATTCTAAATGAAAAGAGAGTTCCCCCTCAAGACATTCCCATTCCCAGAGAAGCCGATCAAGATCCTCCCACCACCGCAGAGATTCATCTTCCTCCCACCAACATCGAGATGGATATCATACATGTCATGCGGCTATTACCTGCTGGGTCTGCAGAGCACAAGCCCTACCAAGTAAACTGGTGTGCCAAATCTGCTTGGACGAGGCGACTCGTGACAAAGAATCCGACGCAAGGGAGGCATCTAATATAATAAGGGAATCGGTAAAAGAATCAATCATGCAGATGGCAAATTAGGAACCGATCAGATCTTCTAATTAGGCCTCAACTTCGTATGCTCATCAAGACCAAGAGGATTCCCCAGAAGACGATGTAGTTTTGACGCCAACCACATTCGATTTTGCACTGATAGATCCCTTTGAAATATCAGTGAAAGAGGCGATCGGTTGGGAGGAGGAGAAGGATGCCCCACCGAAGCTAAGGAAATATTTCCCTAACTTGAAAAAAGATCCCGAAACATTTCCATTCATCGAGGAACTCGAAGAACTAATAAAGGACGAGTGGCAAAAACCAGATAAAAAATCCGGGCTAAACAATAGCCTAACCAAGCTCTATCCACTAAAAGAACCAATGGTGAATCCCCTTATCTTTGCTCCTGTGGTGGACTCCTCACTGATGCGGCTGGCGCGGCATGTAACCCTGCCAATCGAAGATGCTGTGACCTTTAGGGATGTAATGGACCACAAAAGAGATCTCGATCTTAAAAAGGCCTTCTCAGCGGCAGGTGGAGAAGTTATCACTACAGAATTACCTACCATCCTCGCGCCCAAAACGGAAACTTCTAGTCAAATATATCATGGAATTGCTACAGAAACAGGTGATCGTAGAGGTCCCATGGGAGCAGAGAGGCGCAGGTTTTTACTCCCTCTCTTTCTAGTTACAAAGAAGACAGGAGACCTAAGGCTGGTGCTAGATTTAAAAAATCTCAACCAAACGATTCTAGTCGAATCCTTCAAGATGGAGAGCCTTCAATCTATATTACTAGCAGTAGGAGCAAAAGATTGGATGCTATCAGTCAATTTGTCTGATGCTTATTTGCACATTCCCGTGCACCAAACCTTTCAGAAGTACCTACGCTTTGCAATAGGCCACCGGCATTTTCAGTTCCAAAGCCTCCCGTTTGGGATTTTAACAGCACCCAGGACCTTTACAAAGGTCTTGCTTGCAACATCGAACAGTACTAATCTCCACAGCGCAGAAAATTATTTTCCTATTAGCTGAATTGGATACCAGTTCCAACATAGTTGGTCTTCCCTAAGAGAAGCTACAACCACTCGTCCACAAAATAAACAGGCTCCTGAGTGCAGACCACCTGTCCGCGAGAACGTGCCTAAGCATACTGGGTTCAATGTCCTCCACCTTCCTAATGATCCAGTGGTCCCAGTGGAATTTGAGAGTCTTCCCTAACTTGTTCCTAAAACAATGGAATGGGTCTTCAATGATTCAGCGAATAGTGGTCACCCAGTCAGTAAAGAAATCTGCACGGTGGTGGACTCAAATCAGCAATCTGACACGACGCCGCCCCATTGTACGCCCACTACCAGAAATAATAACGACGGACACCAGTCTTCATGGTTGGGGAGCACATTATCAACACCAGGGGGTGCAGGGCCGCTGGTCCTTTCGCCCACAGGGTGTAGTTTCAAACATCCTGGAGCTCAGGGCCGCCTGGCAAGCCCTCCTATCCTTCGGCCCACTACTCACAGGCAAGAGCGTCCTCTTGCGCATGGAAAATACAGTAGCTGTAAACTATTTTCACAGACAGGGGGGTACCCGAAGAAACACACTCATGGAAGAAGTTCGGCCCAAAATCGAATGGGCGCAGGTCCACCTGGTGGACTTAAAAGCGATATACGTCCCAGCGACGCACAACCAACTCGCGGACGACTTGAGCCGAGTATTTATATCAAACAACGAGTGGTCCCTCAGTCACCAGGCCTTCTCACGCACAGATGGGGAATACCAGACATAGATTTAGCGGCAACGCCAGAGAACAACAAATGTCCCCGATTCATAGCGAGAACCGCATACTCAACAGCGGCAGGAATCGACTGTCTTCACCACCCTTGGAGATTTCACCTAGGGTACATGTTCCCTCCGGTACCCCTAATAGCCAGATTTCTGGCCAGGTTGAGGAGGTCGACGTCCACAGTCATAGCAGTATTGCCGTTCTGGCCGAGGAGGCCATGGTTTGCGACCATCTTGCACCTGCTCCCACTGTCTCTGCATTTTCTCTTGCAAGGACAGTTCCTACACCCATCACCAGAACGATTACATTTAACGACTTGGAGATTGAAAGGGAAAGGTTGTTAGATCAGGAGTGTTCACTCAGAGTAGTATCTACACTGCAGCAAGCCAGGAAAAAGTCAACAAACAACACATATAACAAAATCTAGGAGAAATTCTCCGCTTTCGCACAACAACAGTCCTGGGATCCTCTCTTCCCTTCAGTCTCAGGTTCTAGAGTTCCTGCAACTAGGTCTGGAGAAGGGGCTAGGCTCAAGCACCCTAAAAGTCCAAGTCTCTGCCCTGTCTGCAATGACAGGAGTTAAATGGCCTTGAATACTCTCATCATCCAATTTCAGGGAGCATGCCTGAAAATAAGGCCTCCCAGGAAGCCAATTTTTCCGACCTGGGACCTATCAATTGTTTTGGAGGCTCTGTCAAAGGACCCCTTCTTTCCTCTAGAATCAGCATCCTTATGGGACTTAACGCTCAAGTTATCAATTTTGGTTGCAATAACATCGGCCAAAAGAGTTTCGGAACTACAAGCCCTGTTAATTAAAGAACCACATCTGTTTTTTTACCCAGATAGAGTCGTCCTCAGACTCTCGGATCAGTTTATACCCAAGGTAGCGTCTACCTTCCACTTCAACTCGGAAATTCATCTTCCAGTTTTTCGCAATAATAATGTCCTTTGGACATTAAATCTGTCATCTCCACCTACTTGGAAGTTACCCAAACATTTAGAAAGACGGAAAACCTTCTAGTTATTCCACATGGTGCAAAAAGAGGCCAGGCAGCCTCCTCAAGAACAATAGCATCTTGGCTAATCAGAACCATCAAAAAGGCATACCTGATTCAGCTTCTCCCAATACCAGAGGGATTGAGGGCCCACTCGACGAGGGCAGTAGTGACCTCCTGGGCAGCGTACTGTAGAGTGTCCCCAGAAACTATTTGCAAGGCAGCAACTTGGACCTCAAAAAACACATTCATGTCACACTACAGAATAGACCCGGCTCAATTAACTGCGGTTGAGTTTGGGAGATCAATTATCCAATCTAATTCATCCATACCTGGTACTTGAGTAAATAAAACCTTCTAAAAGCACCCACCCATGTAGCGAGTTATTTCCCAATGTGTGTGCTGCCATGATGCGTCAGGGAAACGGAAAATTGTATACTCACTTTCCGTAATTTTTCTTTCCTGACACATCCCATGGCAGCACACAGGAACCCACCCCTCTAAGGTGATAGTTACTGAGAATGCAACGGTGAACTCCTCTTCGAATCTTATAACTAACCAGTCCTATTAGGTTGTGGAGGTGGAGTCACAACCCGATGTGTGTGCTGCCATGGGATGCGTCAGGAAAGGAAAATTATGGAAAGGTGAGTATACACTTTTCTGTTTTTCAGGCAACAGATCCACATGAAAAAGACACAGCTTGGATTACCAAGCATCAGGAGACATAAATCTGAGAAGGTAGTTCACATTTCAATGCAGCCAAATACAGATTACTGTAAAAAATGTTAGATTAAAAAAGATTTTTTTGCAAAAGAAAAATAACAAACATGTTATAACAAAAATTTTTATAAGGAAATTACCTTAAACAACACTTAACCACCGACATGTGTGATAAATTACCGCATAAGAAAATGCTGTAGTTGCCGAACAATCAAAAAAATACCGCATTCGTTATCTAACTCAAAATTCTTAGTGAATTGAACCATCACAGCTGATTTACTGCATGCGTTATTTTACCGCATTTTATTTGCCGTTGTTTAACGCTTAGTCAATTGACCCCATAGTCATGAAATACACGTACTGTATAGCAGTTTAAATACATCAAACGTAGACATGTCAGTTATTTAGGAAAAAACTGTCCCCTCAACAATTTTACCAGGGATACAATAAGAATGTGTGCCTGATCAGTACTGCTTATGATGGCTGCGATGGGAGAGTAGAAGTACTCCAAAGTGTGTTTTCAAGTATGGGGTGGGATGATATTTCATGTAGGGATGGGGAAGATGAGATCAAGAACAATCAGGGATCAGGGGATGTTGGGAGAGAGTATGGTAAGGAGAAGCGGGAATAGGGAGAGATTGCTGGTCAGATGTTTTAAAAAGGAGAAATCGGAAGCAGGAAGGTAAGGAGAAGAATTACCTAGTAGGGAAACCGGCAAGGGAAAAACTGTGGGAAGTACAGGGACTGCCCCCCTTCCTCCTCTCCAAATTCTAGAGTTCAGTTTTTATTTCAAGTGAAAGTGAACCTTTATTCTACTCAGAGTCATATTTATTTAATAGTAACTTTTGTATTACCTCTGCATAGCTGTTGTGTTCATGGACCTTTTGATTAACTATTAATTACAATATTATTTAGATCAAAGACTGCTTTAGCTGACTTTGTATAATAGGTTCAATAAACATTAGTTACTTCTGCTTCACATTGCTTGCACAGAAACTAAGGTAATATTTCAACAAACTATTATTAGGAAAGAGTGAGAGAGACATTTCACAGATAAAAGCACTGGGCCAAAAGCCACTCCGTTTTGAACATAGCTCTGACAGTTGGTAATTAGAACTGTTCCAGAAGCAACATTTGAAATTGCACATGGCTATAGTAGCATACAAGCAAGTTAAAGGACAACTATATCTACAGCAAACATATTGCTCCTGGTTATTAATATTTTCTCAAACTGTATGTATAGCGTTGTAACATACTCATTTTGTTTTAGATAAAGTAGGGAAGGTTTTTTTCTCCCACGGATGCAACATGAAGTAAGAGGAAATCTCTAACAAGTGAGAGGAATTGCCATTTTAAGCTGGCAATAGATGGATATTTTTTATTTGATCAGAAAGTGGGGTGGGTGGAGGAATCAGCTGGGACAATGTATTCTGACCAGTATTTTGACCAGTGGCAGCTGGTACACCAGCCGGGGGGAGTCAAACAAACCACCCGCCGTCCCCGCGGGTGGTACTCGCGCAGCTGGGCTCTGTATTGGCGCCGATGCAGAGCGTTGACCAAACAAACCATTCGACCCCCGCCCCCCATCCTGCAGGTGGTACTCACGTGGTCAGGCTATGTGTTGGCGCAGATTCAGAGCACCGAGAGATCGCTCCGATGACGATGGCCATCTCCCGGATCCCCCAGTACATCCTTCCCCCTGCCCGGCCAATATGGTTGCTTCTCCTCTCGGTCAATCAGGTCTCAGGACCCGCTTCCTGATTGGCCAGAAAGACAATAGCAAATATTAATTTGCTAATGTCACACAAGTGGGTGGGCTCAGGGTGCAGTGCTCTGCGCCCCCAGCCCACCCTTTTTTTAAGCCAATTAGAGCCTCAGGCTCTAATCACGTGCTTCAAAAAAGAAAGAAATCCCCATTGGAATCCATGTGTCCGGCTCCCTGCATGTAGATTAGGGTCTGGGCGCATGGATTAGGGGCACAGCGCCCCTGCACCCCTAATAGATGGGCCGCCACTGATTCTGACGTCAGGACTCAGTGCCATCAAAATACACTGAACATCAGTGGGTGTAGCAGCTGATCAACAAACATTTTCCACCTCGTCGCTTTGACAGAAGTTGATTAAACAAGCAGAGGTGGCCACACACGGATTAAAATTTGGCCAGTCCCTGGTGAACCAGACACATTTTGATCCATCTATGGCCAGCTTAAGGCAGTTTGCACTGGAACAGGTGTCCCCAATGGATGATTTACCTTAGCCCCTGTTCTTATGACAACTCTAACATTTTGGATTTCCTATACTTACTGGCTTGGTGACAATGGTCACAAAGACATATAGGGGTTGATTTACTAACACTGGGGAGTGCAAACTCTGGTGCAGCTCTGCATAGAAACCAATCAGCTTCTAACTTTAGCTTGTTCAATTAAGCTTTCACAAAAAAAAAAAAATGGAAGCTGATTGGTTTCTCTGCAGAGCTGCACCAGATTTTGCACTCTCCAATTTTAGTAAATCAACCCCACAGAGAAAGTAAATCTACCTAGCAAGGGCACAGACCACAATACAAAACTATACTGGTTTCACTCTTGCCTGGAATTGCTTTCTAATGAAACATGAACCACCAAGCAACTATTTTCTAAGTGAGTTTGTGGTCATTTTATATTGCTCTTATTCTTTGTTCCTGCCATAGTAAATTTTTAATTTTATGTCAGAGAATTCAACACAGCTTTTGCAGCACAAATAATTTGGTGCATTTTAACTAAGCAGCAATGATTTTTGATATGCTAGAATTATTGCCACTGGTATCTCTGCGTTAGTATGATAATGTGATATTACAGTATTATTGCTGTGCTAGCATGCATAATATATAGTGTTGCAGACTGGATTGGAGGAGAGTTAGGTATAATGTTAGGCTCCCATCTATGCTTGTTGGGAACGCACGCAAACTTGCATGCTTTCCTGACATCCACAGAAATATGCTGCCTTTTAGCACACGTGTGGGGGTGCCACTCATTCTTAATGGCATCCCCATGCTCCTTCAATCTGCATGATGCTGCGCATTTTTTGGAAAAGAGGCCCGAAATTTGCTTCTGCGTTTCTCGTACACAGAGCAGCCTTATGAAATAAATGTACTATCCTACATGTGACGCATGAAAACGTTCAAAAAATGCACCCACGCTTGGTTGATCCTGTGTGTGAACCAAACCTCAAGGTACTGATATTTTCCTGTGCTAGAACATCAGTGCCAAATATAGTTCCTTTAGCAAGTTATGGGACATCTTACTTATAGCCTGGATGATTTCTCTGTCAAGATCGATATCACTATTATCAGCCCGCCCCCTCATGCCAAGGTTTTAGGTGTAACCCTGGACTCTGAACTATCCATTTGGCCCCACGTCCAAACACTGTCCAAATCTTGCCACCTCAACCTCTGCAACATCCCAAAATATGCCCCTTCCTAACCAATGACACCACAAAACTCCTAGTTCACTCCCTGGTCATCTTTCGCCTTGACTACTGCAACTCCCTCCTCACGGGATTACCTTTACACAGTCTATCACCCTTCAGTACATCATAAAAGATGCTGCCAGACTCATCCACCTTACAAACTGCTCAGTGTCTGCTACTCCTCTCTATCAATCCCTCCACTGGCTTCCACTCACCCATTGAATTAAATTCAAAATTCTAACAACAACTTACAAAGCCATCCACAACTCGTCCCCCAGCTACATCACTAGCCTAGTCTCAAAATACCAACCTACTCGTTCCCTTTGTTCCTCCCAAGACCTCCTGCTCTCTAGCTATCTCGTCATCTCCTCCCGTGCTCGCCTCCAGGACTTTTGCCGAGCCTCTCCCATCCTATGGAACTCCTTACCCCAATCTGTCTGACTATCTCCCACTCTGCTTGCTTTTAGACGATCCCTGAAAACCCTTCTCTTCAGAAAAGCCTATCATGCCCCCACCTAACAACTGTACTTTTATTTTCTTCATCGGCTCATCCCCCACAGTTATTACCTTTTGTATCACTTGACCCTCCCTCCTAGATTTTAAGCATTAATGAGCAGGGCCCTCTGATCCCTTCTATATTGAATTGTATTGAAACTGTACTGTCTGCCCTCATGTTGTAAAGTGCTGTGCAAACTGTTGTTGCTATATAACTTCTGTATAATAATAAAAATATTAATAATATAATAATAGCAGCAGGTTCAAATATTTGGGATTGTTCATTTGCCAAGCACATTATCTGTACACTGCACAAACAAAGTTGTGCATGTCTGGGCACAGAAAGGAGAAATGAAGTGTGCAACATAATTTCTGATTCATATAAGATGAAGTATAATTGTAAAGTTCACTGTGAATGAAATAAAAGCATAGGCTATAGGTTTTAAAGCGGTATTAAACCAAAACCCAAAAATGTAATATATAGCAACTTACCAATCATGACTTGAGGTGGCTGCATTCATTTTCTTTTCTTTGTTTTTTCTCTCTGTTTTCACCTAATGATCTAGCCAGTAAACTTCTGTATTAGTGAGACACCACTCTGGAGGAATGAGAAAAGAAGACACAGCAGACATCAGCACTGTCAGTCTGTGGGAAGGGTAGTGTCAAATGTATTAGCAGATTTAAATACACTAACACGTTGAAGGGAAACTCAAGCTTACACTTTAAAATCATTTTTTTTTTCCTTTTGGGATAAAGGTTTTACATTAATAAAATAAATAACAACGTGCCCTCTGCAGTCTTAAATCATAATATACTATTATGTCACAGCTCCCCTGATGCCCCGCAGCTTTCATGGTAGCCCAGTCTTCTTTCTGGGTTCCGAACCTTCAGCCGCTTGATTGGCCAGGCTGTGGTGACATCACTCCTGTGCATGCGCATGGGCGTCACTTCACCACGGCATACAGCTCGTGCTATAAATGCGGCCTTATGCCCCATACACACTGTCGGAAAATCCGACCACAAAATCCATTGGATTTGGTCCGACGGATTTTGTCCAACACTGGTGTTGCATACACACGGTCGGACAAAGTTGTCGGAAAATCCGATCATTCTGAACGTGGTGACGTTTGTTGCCTACGACGGGACTACGTAGAGGCTAGTAGCCAATAGCTTTGGTCTTGTAATGTGATCTGAGCATGCGTGGCACTTTGTCCGTCGGAATTCGCTACACACGATCGGAATTGGTATGATCGGACTTTGTTGTCGGAATATTTATAGAGCCGGAGATAGAACTTTGTCCGTCGGACAACCCGATGGAAACTGTCCGATGGTGCCTACACAGGGTCGGAATTTCCGACAACATTGTCCGATAGGACAGAATCCATCGGAAAATCCGACCGTGTATGGGGCTTAAGATGCACATGTGTGGCTCTGATTGCATTAATGCTGACAGGCAGGGGGGATATTTAGGGTCTCTTCCGTTATAAAAGCCCTACCTGTCAGCGGATTTTGGCATGCGGGAGTTTACTACTACTTTAATGCAGCCACCAGATCTAAAAATTGTTAAGCCGCAATATAATACATTTTTACTTTTAGGTTTAATACCGCTTTAAAATATTCAGCTATTAATAAGACCACTGAAAACATAAATGAACCATAGTGGAGAAAAAAAGCAACCTTTTCAAAGATAATGAATAAAGATTCTTTAGAATATGATATAATTGGTGTGAATTAAAAAGGAACAAATATCTACCTAAATTAATTACCATCAAGGCTCCATCTTCAATGGGTCAAAATATATATATGTATGTATGTGTATATATATATATATATATATATATATATATATATATATATATATATATATATATATATATATCCTTTGAATCTACAAGGTTTGTAAGTTTTTCCACTCTGTATTATGATTGTTTTCTTGTTACCTTTTTTTGTACATATGTACACTGCGGTGTGTATCTATATTCATTATATGAATTATGTAGCAATGAAAATGTTATTCTTTTTTCTTTGTTAAACTTTTATAGCCTAATAAAAAATAAATGCATACAAATGAAAACCGACCTTGCATAATATATACCTACAATATGCCCTGTAGAACTTATGTTATTCCTGCATGGTATATTTGGTATGTATATAAATATGTGGTGGCTTTGCAAAAACATTGTTAAAATGTTGACTCTCAGTCAGCTAATCCATGCATCCCATGCCATCTTTCATTTAAAAAAATTTAAATAAAGCGTTTTGGCTCAAAATTGCATACTATGTTTTTTATATGGTTTAAACACAGAGTTGTATAGAAAGGAAATATTTTGATAGGGTCTTTGAGGATTTAATTATTTTTGGCTAATTTCCTCCTTTTTGTGGGTCTCATTCAAAGGCATATTGGACTTTCTAAAAGGGCTATGAGTTCCTTATCTTTTTGCAAAGTCTCCTACTAGCCCACCTCCCTAATTACTTATACTGACTTGACCGCTTTCCCTTGCTCCATTACTCTGCTGTTGTAATGTCCATGTTGGGTGGCTAAGTAAAGCTGTCCTCTGGATATTATCTGTGCAATTTTGACCTTTATATAAAACCACTTATATGAATTCAATTATTATTATTATTATATTTTTTGAAACCCCATGGCATTTGAAACACACTCAAAAACTTCACCCTGTGCAAAAAAAATGTGCACACACATAAAGAGTGAAAGACAGTAACGTGCAACGGGGGTACACAAGCCCTCTAAAATTTTGAATTAAAATATACAGTAGTTGCTACCTCCACTGTTAAAAAGAAATAAAAGTGTTCGCAGCCCAAAAAAATTGTACCAATAAATCACCAATCCATGATCCTTATAGTGTACACACAACTCCGATCCTGTGTTAATGGTAATAATGTGTATAATTCCAAACAATTATTTTTTTATTTATGGATTTACTAATAATATGTAATAATATGGTATTAATCCTCTTAGTGCAAAGACAATTGATCAAAAAAAAACTCCACTCATACTAAGAAACAATAATCAATATGATGCATAAAAATAAAAACTGTGACTTGTGACAAAATATTGTTATATATAGCAAGACGAGTGCTTATTATTACTGTTTTGTTATTGTTTCACCACTGTTGTTACTTTACCTCAATGCTTTCACATATAATTCCTTTTTCTTTGTAATGTGAAAAATTTCAATAAACATAAAAAAAATAAAATAAAAAATATTGTTATATATTCATCCAATTTAAACTCTGTTCAACTCTGTTTCCTCCCCGAATATGTGCATCCAAATCTACTTTGTGTAGCATCCCCTAGTATGCAGTCTAGTGTGAGAAAATGTATCTTGACTCACAGTAGCTGGTTAATTGGTTGGGGTTATTGTAGCTCAGGCTGGAGGGCTCTACAGGTCAGGCCTCTGGTGCCTCCCCCCGGTTCTAGAATCTTGGAGAAGTTTCTAGAAGCTAGGGGGTGGAGGCAAGGAGGTCATGATCTGCATATGTTTGGGAAACTGGCCAATTCCCAGGCAGGAGGCCTGGCAGGGTGACTGGATCAGCACATTAATATGGTGGAGCCTAGGCAGCAGGGGAGAGGGGTGGAAGATGGAGTGTGGAGGCCAGTAGGTGAGTCGGGTGGAGGTGTCTTGTATCCTGTGAGGGGACCCCAGGACTGAGGGGGCTCTGCCTCCAGGCTGGAAGCTGAGGAAGGAAGGAAGAAGGACAGAGGGGTCTCCAGTACCCCATAGGCTGTTCTAGGAGACATCCTAGCTAGCATGGGAGGACCTGGCAGCAGGAGGCCTGAGCAACAGTCTTATCAAAAGCAGAAGCATTCCAGGGATAGTGTGAGTACCTCTACACCCACAGGGCCTAAAAGGGAGAAAGCTGTCAGATGCAATATCAAGCAAGCTTTTCTGGGACAGTGCCAACCAGCTAAACCAAATCCCTTGTTCTGGAGAACGTTACCAAGCAGCCAGGTGGGCTGGTATTTTCAAGAGAAGGGACATAGAGCTTCTGCAAATTTGGGACTTTGCTACATTTCCACTAAGGGGACTCAGAGCTCATACACATGGAATTTTCATTACCAATTGCTAAAAGGCACAGTTGTGGATTTGTCGTTTTTGTGGTGTACACAGTGAAGGAAGTTGTCCTTAAAGCGGTGTTCCGGCCGAAATTATACTTTTTAAATAAAAATACCCATATAATACACAAGCTTAATGTATTCTAGTAAAGTTAGTCTGTAAACTAAGGTCTGTTTTGTTAGTTTTTAGCAGTAGTTTGTTATTTTATAAACTTGCAGCAGGCCGTGGCCATCTTATGTGTGGGCATCTGAAGCCAGACTGTATTTCTTCCTGGATCTCATCCTTGCAGATCTCGTACATGCTCAGTGCAGCATAAGCAGTGTAATAGGTTTCAGGTCAGGTTTCCATAGCAACGGTAGTTTGAGAGGAAGTTGCTGCCCCTTCCCAGGAGGCATTGCAAACAGGAAATGATGCGATGGGCCGCAGCCAGAAAGGAGGAAGTGAAAAATGAATACAGCAGATATACAGTCTGTGCTGAAAAAAAAAAAAAATATCCAATTTGTTTACAGTGCACAGTTTAGTGAGGGATGCTGAAGAGTTATAAAAGTGGGTGGAACTCCACTTTAAGTCGTTCTTTTGAGTCAAGTTGGAAATCCCATAATTTCTTTATCCCATCCAAGTTGTTTTCCCCAATAAAACAACAAAAACAAGCTCATGGACTGAATTCTGTCTCAGGATTAAAGTTAGAAAATGCGTGTTGCCTGGCTGTGCAGGAAGATTCAGGTGCCCTCTAGGGGGTAGTGCTACATTTGTAATTCTCCATTTGCAAACAATTGGTGAATCCCACCACCTTTCATAATATGCTCTCACCTTTGAATGTGGACCTATTTAACTAAAAATAGGTCACGTGCTTTCCTCTTTAAGGGGTTCACTCCCAGGGACTTCAGCTCTCAGCTCCCTGACTCTGCTTTACAGGCTCCTGGTAAGATCCCTCCAGGTTCAAAGCACCTCCACTTGCTCCTCCACTCATGAAAAAAAAGGCTAAAATTGTGTTTTACAGTAATAAAAACAACCTTTATTAAAGGAATAAAGCAATCCCAATCTACCTCTACATCACAATACAGCTAAAACCCTGATGCATTTCATCACAGTCACATGACTTTATCAAAGGGTATATATAAAAATTAGTTTGGAACTATACACATTATTAACAGTAATGCATGATGTGAGTTGTGCATATAAGGTTCATGGATTGGTGATTTATTAGTGCACACAACACTTTGATTTATTAATATACATCCTCTGGCAGTGCAGTTGTTCAATTATGTTTCTGCACCGGTGTGTATATACTAAATATACCTATATATCTCTGCCGACGACTGTTGGTTGTTTGTGCAGCACAATAGAAAGGACTCCTTTAAAGAATACTGTGCATTACACAAAGTATGTGGCTGGTTACTCTCAACTTAAAGTAGAACTTTAGGCAAAACTTTTTTTTTTCATTTTGGATAGAGCAAGGGAAGGTTATAACCCCTGTCAGGTTTTTTTTCACCCATTATGTCCCATTTCCCTTTCACTTCCTGTTCAAAACAGGATGTGAGAGGAAATTCCTGCAAATTAAGATAATTCCTTCGGTGCCCCCAGGTTACCAGAACCAGTGTCCCCATTGGAAGATCCCCCCCCCCCCCCCTATTACTTCTCTGGGGACAACCCAAAATTTGGGATTTCTTTTACTTTTAATTTCAATAATAATGGTAAACAGGACAAATAGAGAGGGTGAATCTCCTTAGCCACTTCCTTCCCGGCCTATAGCAGATTGACGGCCGGGCAGGGGGCATAAGCTCAATCACAGCTGATCACAGTGTAAATAGAAAGTGCCGGTTATTGGCATTCCTCTCCTCGCGCCGACAGTGCGTGAGGAGAGCCGATAAGTGGCTTTCCTCACAGGGGAGATTAGTGATCCGTGGTGCCCACCAGTCATGCCCACCAGTGCCCACCAGTGGTGCCAATCAGTGCCCATCAGTAAAGCCTGTCAGTGCCAATCAGGGGCTCACCATCAGTGCTGCCTATCAGTGCCGTCTATCAGTGCCCATCAGTGCCGCCTATCAGTGCCTATCATTGCCCATCATTTATTGCCACCCATCAGTGCCAATCAGTGTTGCATATCAGTGCCTCCTCATCAGTTCCCATCAGTGCCACCTCATTAGTGCTGCTTCCTCAGTGCCGTCTGTGCCACCTCCTCAGTGCCCATCAGTGCAGCGTCATCAGCACACATCAGTGGAGAAAAATGAATTATTTACAACATTTTATAACAAAAACTAAGAAAAGCTTTTTTTTTTTTTTTTTTTTTTTTATTTACAAAGAGAGAGAGAGAGAAAGAGAAGTAAAGAAAGAGGGACAGAGGGAGAGAGAAAAAAGAAAAAGAGACGAAAAACTTTTTATTTACAAAATTTGTGGTCTTTTTTTTGCTTGTTTAGCAAAATATAAAAAACCCAGAGGTTATTAATTACCACCAAAAGAAACTTTATCTGTCTCAAAAAAAATTATAAAAATTTATTTGGGTACAGCGTTGCATGACCGCTTGTCCTTCAAAGTGCGACAGCGCTCAAAGCTGAAAATTTACCTCTGGGCAGGAAGGGGGTGAAAGTGCCCTGTACTGAAGTGGTTAACAGGGGCATGGACAGCAATAAAATCTGACAAGTGTTCTAATTCCCCTTAACTCTATCCAAAACCAAAAAAATTAAGTTTTGCTTTTCTACTTGAAGGTACCTAACATAGCCCCCACCCACATTGCTAAAATATTTGAAATATTTGCTTTGTGATGAATAATATTGCAGGAAACCATACTCCAGGGCAAGTTCCTCTAATCATCAGCAGAGCAGATTTTTATGTAGTCCACACTAGACTCCAAGCATCACCTAGTAGTGCATGCCTGGAAAATGACATCATTTACAATGCACACAGTACAGTATTTGCAGAAAACAATGGTAATGTTAAAAAAGTTGGCAAACAGATTGCAAAATATCCAAAAAAATTGTTTTTTTTACCTCTTGTGTATACAGTTATGACATTTTACTAAAGAGTTACAAAATTACAGGCAGCATGTCATCTTTTTCTACTTTATTTCTTGTTATTAACGCTTCCCTAGTGCTTTATTCACCTTCTGGAATGACCAAGATCAAAGCTGCTGATTAACTTCCGCCAGCTTATTCGGCAATAACTAAAGCTGCAATGTGAATTTGTCTCATTTATACAGCAATGTGTGAAATGTGCAGACTTGGAAGCCAACACAACTAATGGAAAGGATTGTGGTACACCATTAAAACAGTGTGATTCATTGAAAGCGGAATGAATGAAGCAATTGCTCACAGAAGTGCTCCAGAATGAATATTGCAAGAACAATCACAAGGAGGCCTGAACTCACAGGAACCCATTTTGCAGCCAGTGCAGAATTTACTGTTACGAAACTGCCATTTTATTATTTTATATTAGATTCCGGATTTTCTGTTACTGGATGCTTTAGTTTAGTCAAAATGTACTTGTCTCTGCACTTTAAAAGAGCTCACTGAACACCGCTACAATAATTCTTCAACAAGCACAAAAAGACCAAATAAAAGAGATGTATTCTGTCTCCTCCACCTGAACACAGTTGATATATCCTGATCACATAGTGCACATCTCCATAGGAATAAACAACTTTTATCTCATTGCTGTTGTCAGTATTGTATATACAGTATGGAATGCTTTAGAATATAGTACAACTAACAACTGAGGCCACAGGAGGGATCTGTGATTACACAAAACCAATAGGCCACAGGTCTAATGCTGTTTTAAAGGTTGTAGAATCCCGAGGGGGCTGCTAAAAGCCATCTATGAAATGGTCTTTATTACCAAACACAGAGACTGGTGCCCCATCATTTAAATTGACATTGATAAGGATTGCAATAGGCACAGAGAAGCCGCCCATTTGCATTGTCTACATTGGCCTTCCTCTTTAGACTCCATCTGCCTACAAGTACATCCCCTTGACAGGCAGGTGCACGGCTTTAACAAACTGACCGACCCCACTATTTTACTGCAGGAGCATGAAGGTTGTAGCTGGGCTGCTTGGACATCCACTGGGCCTTAAACTCCTACCTAGGTTTCCTTGTCGATAATCCAGGTATACCCTAACATGATTAATCCTCTCTGTCAAAAGACACAAATAATCTCAAATAATCAAATTATGTTTTACAGTAGTCATATCATTACTCTTCAAAATACATCCTAATTTACAGGCATGGCATCCTTCATTTGCAGTAAGTGATGATATCGGCAGTCACCAGATAAGATATAGGATGCTTTTACATAGTGTTTATTTGCAAAACTATGACTGTAACCTCTACGTGCCTAGGTGTGCCCTCTAGGTGCTGGTTCTAGAAAAGAGACTCAAGACAGCTCTGAAGTCTTTAAGGCTCCATGCACACTAGGAGCAGAAAAAACGTCAGCGTTTTAGCTTTAAAAACGTGGCATAAAAGACGCAAATTGAGAGCATATTGTACAAAGTTTAGGCGAGTCTATGAGAGTTTAAGAGCATTTTAGTTTATAGGCGTTTTTTGCACTAAACTCCCCTCTGCAAAAGTTTTACTCCCAAAATAAGCATTTCACAGCCTTTTTTTTAGCTGGTGCCATTTTAAACAAAAAGAGTAAAGGATATTGTGAGCAGAGATTTCTGAGCCATCAAGAGCCATACCACTCTACTCTTCAATTCTACTCTTTCGAATACTCAGGATGCTCCAGTTCACGCTATCTCCTCCCAGGATGAATATTTTATAATTCTGTCTTTATAATCTGGGTGAGATTTATCCCAGAGTTTGGCATGTCCTTGCACAGCTGCAATCAACTGATGTTGTGTGACCTCCCTCCTGGTCATGTCTGAGCGTGTGGCTCTCTCATAGAAAGATGGAGACGATGGACAGGGTCAAAAAAAGATACTTCCTGTAAAGCCAGGAAATGATTACTTAAAAAACTTTGAAAACTTGACGAGTTTAGGAGAGACTGACGTTTATACGCGATAGAGAAGGTTTTTTTTTCCTGCCTATGAAAGTCCCTGACAGAAAACGCCTGTAGTAGTTATATTGTGCAAAGACACATAGAACACAATAGAAGTGCTTCGAGAGGCAGGTGAAAAAAACGTCAAACGCCTGTAGAATCAATGTTTTTTAAGTCCAGTGTGCATGGAACCTTAGGAAATTGTTATAATTCAAAAAATATTGTAGGAATCAAATTAGCAGGTTGACAAAAAAAGTGCTCTGTTCTGTAAAACAAGCTAGCCTGAGAATGAATTTTAAAAAATGTACAATGCACTAGATCCTACTTAGAGATGACAACCAAGTCCCATCGCCATCTGGACAAAATTGGCGTCATTGAACACAAATATGATAGTAAAGAGGTCAGAGAATGTTCTCCAAAGTTTCAGCTCTTTTAAAAGCTTGGTTATAGCTTTTCCCTCACAGTAGCAAGAGCACAAACCAAAAAATAACAGGTTTTGTGGAATGAGAGAGTGCAGTAATCTTCAAAATGTTCTTATGGTCACTGATACGGAACAGGCATGCATCAGACAGGGTACTCAATTTCTCCTCTTGACGGCGTACTCTTCAGGGTGCTACCTCCTAAGCATAGGAGGGCTGACTCAAACACTTGTTACCTGTCAGAACAAGGGTGCACACACCGCTTCAGGCAAAAAAATGTACACACCCGATCCAAGGTGCTGATCCCGGCTCATCACCGTAGGCAATATCAAAGAGAAGAAAAGATTGATCGCACACTTGAATCCAAAAGATGCTGTAGAAATTTCTTTATTGTCATGAGCCAGACAAAATTGCAATGATGATCTGTTGACGCGTTTCACACAAAAAGAACCGTGCTTGTTCACAACAATTGAAATGCTCACAATACAAGCTATTTAAAGGCGTATATCAAATCAAACACCTAACACAAAACACCTGCAGTTAAAGAGCAATCAACACAAAACTTCACCGACATAAAAACATTTCTTAAATGCAAAAACATTTGATCATAAAATGGTCAAAACAAAATTAGATAATGTAAACATGTAAGCAAGAAATGTATTAAAAACAAAGATAGAGAAAAAATGAGCAAAAAAACATGTTTATATACCGATATAAATCACATATATCACTGTTTAACAGTCTAATTGTGTGATTTAAATGCTTATTATTAAAGACTTCTTAAAAACTGTTCAAGGATAAGAGGAAAAAATGAGATGCTAAACCATATACATGATGTAAAGGATGCGCATAAACATGAAAATTAACCATGTCCACATCAGTATTGGTCATCTTACTTTAAAAAAGTAATTAGTTAAGTTACAAATTACTTCTCCCAAAAAGTAATTGCTTTTGTAACTCAGTTACTACATTGGAAAAGTAATTAGTTACACAGCAAACCAACTGGCTTTTTTTTTAAATATTCTATACGTGTAACTAAGGGGCGGGTCTAGTATTACTGTAACCAAGGGGGGCATTTATTATTATTGTTATATATCGTGTAACCAAGGGGCTGCTCTATTATTACTCTAACCAAGGGGCAGATCTGTTATAGCGTGTAAGCAAGTGGCGGGTCTATTATTATTATATTGTGTAAGGGGCGGATGGCTACAGAAGAGGGCGAATGTTAAATTAATGGGCAGAGCTCGATATATAACAATAATAATAAATGCGCCCTTTGGTTACAGTAATACTAGACCCGCCCCTTAGTTACACGATAGACGCCCCTTGCAGAGTAGCACGAGCATCGGGAGCGTGCGGCATCGCCTCGTACAATTACATGTTAACTGCGCCTGCGCGGTGTAGAGTTCACTCAGAGCTGTTTAGGTTCGGCAATTTTCGGAAGCTCCGTAGTCCTTCGTACTGCGCAAGCCCTGCGCCTGCGCAGTAAAGGGGGTCCTTATCTGGCGGGGGAACTTTTTCGGCAGGACACCGGAATTACACTACTGCCATCTAGTGGCGGTAGATGTAATTGGGGTAACTAAGCCAAAGTAATGGGAACTAAGTTACCATGAGGGGAAAAGTAATCAGTTAGATTACTCGTTACCCTCTAAAGTAACTGCGTTAGGTAACTCAGTTTATTTTAACTCAGTTACTTACATCACTGGTCCACATATATATATAAATCATGTAGAGGCAAAGTATTGTGTATATAAACGCACATACATTGCAAATATTCCACACAGAACCACCCTAGAAAGCATTCAATATTTATCGAATTTGCCTTTCTATTTAGATCACTTATGGAATCAAAAGGAGTTTTCCCAACACTCAACTAGAGGAAGGAAAAAAAAAATTAAGAACACCCAAAATCATTCACTTTTCAAAGGGAGAAAAAAAAAAGAGAGAAGAAGAACACCCAAAATCACTCGCTTTTCAAAGCAGAGGAAAAAAATATGAAAAACACCTCAAATCACTCGCTTTTCAAAGGGAAAAAAAAACTTGTTACCTGTTGATGTTCCATCCAATTAGTGTGCGGAACATTAGTGTCATTAAACTTAATAACCAAATTATTGCCAACGTCACTGCCATATGTACCATCACTGTGCCACCTGACATATCTGCTGATGAAGAAGATTACTCTATTATCCTGCCGACTATGCCACAATGTAACTTTTAGGTGCCTTGGTAGTTTTAGGTCAAAGACTTCAGACAACTCTGAATTTTTATCAGCTGAAAAATATTGTAAAAACAATGAGTGAAAACCTTTCTTACAACACTTTACCAGATTTACAGGACAGATTAGCAGGTTGGCAAAACAAGACAAATGTATTAGCAAAAGTGCACTGTTCCACAAAACAAGCTGTGCTTGCGAATGCTACTCTTAAGCGCCACGGTTTCAGTGCTCTCAGCTCTCTTAAGTGCTTGGTTGTGAATTTCCCTTCCAGTAGCAAGAACACATACAAAAAATAAAAACCGGTTTGTAGTTATAAAATAAAATCACCACCAGTGCGTTTACTGCTGTTTTCACCACATCAGGATCACCTATAAGAAAATAGAGGACCCAGTAATGTTTACTGGTACAGGAAGCCTCTGAGGTTGATTCTCTTATTGAGATTACCTGCTAATACTATTCCTAATAGGTTAATTGGGAGAGAATATTATCCTAATTAATTACTTGCTGTCATGAGGGCAGTGGACAAGACTAAAAAATCTACTTTGTTTCTAAGACAACCAAAAAATTATAACCATCTATCCTTTATCAGTCAATATAGTCCATGCTCTGACTGCACTAGAATGTCTACTATGAAGCATCGGGACATCATAAACTCATAAGCATCGGCAATCTAAAACTGGTTCATTAGTTTGGTATCCACTCTTGGTTTAACCATTTGACTCCCAGACCAATTCTGACACTCACATACTGTATATGTAAAAATCTACATTATTTTTTTTTATTAGAAAAGGCCATAGTGAATAAAATAGTGGGTGGTACTATTTTTGTATGTCATACGGTATTTGCGCAGTAATTTTTAAGAAAAGTTTGGAAAAAAAAAATACACTTTAATGAATTTTAGTGCACACAAACACTTAATAATAGCCAATTTTTGGTAAAATATAAATGATGATGTCACGCTGAGTAAACAGATACCTAACATGTCACGCTTTAAAATTGTGTGTGCCCATGAAGCGGCAACAAACTACAGTACCTAAAAATTTCCATAGCCAACGCTTTTAAAAGCCTTTACAGGTTACTAGTTACAGATACACAGAAGTTCTTGTGCTAAAATGATTGCTCTCACTCTGACGTTTGTGGGGATACCTCACATGTGTGGTGTGATGCTTCCAGAACTTATGTATGTGTTCGCATTTGCGCGTGAGCATTGGAGGACGGGGACACTTTAAATTTTTCTTTAAATTTATTCTATTTAAAACTTTTTCTTTTACTCTGTTCTTTTTTTTTTTATAAACTTTATTGCTATCACATGGGATGAACAACATCCCTTGTGATAGCAATAAGCATGACAGGTCCTCTATATGGAGAGATCTGAGGTCAGATGTCTCCTCTGGCCTCCAAAGCATCTGATAACAATGAGGTTGGTCTGGTCAGATGCTTTTACAAGCTGGTAAGGGCTTGTAAACATAAGACCAAAACCAGAAGTGACAAAATCCTTGTCACTTCTGATTTATAATGTCATAGAAGGGGGCAGGAACTTCAGTTTCTTCCACTCTTCCTAAGGAATGCAACCAAAATGGTTGCATCCTTACTGGGTTACCCGATCGGATGGCCATTCAAATCACTTCTACATTAAAGAGCATTGGCTGCTCAGAATGTTGATACCGGGATCATGCCTGCAGCCATCATCCCAGTCAAACCACTTCAATTTGTCACCACTTCATATGATGTCCAATAAGGAAGAAGTGGGTAATTCTTTGGCATAAAGGTAACCAGACTGGTAAGTTTGCATTTGTTATTGGTTAAATGCTCCTTTTGAAACATAAAAATGCATATAGTATGTTGTGCTTATGAAAAAAAAGATGTTCTCTTTTCCTAAGCGGTACTGTTTATTTTGCTCATTTTAGCCAGGGTTGTCCTAAATGTTGTATTATACCTAGCAAAACTATGTAGACAAAACTCCTTTTTTTTATTTGGAAATATGTAGTTCAAGATAAACAATTAACATTTGCATTTTATGTGATGATGTAGTGTGTTAACTTGTTAACTTCTTAGATTTTACAATCTTCATAAGGACAAAATGTGTATACAAAATGTTTAAAAAAAAAAAAAAAATCAGCTTTGTGTTAAAGGGCCACTATTACAAAAGGTATTGTGATAAATGGATGGGATGCATTTATTTATATATTTTTTTCATATTTATAGACTGATGAAGCCCTCCAAATAATGAAAGTGACAGGGTTGGGGCACGCTAAAGCTGTCCAAGTGTATTGGGATTTCAGCTGCTTATACTATACAGTGCCTTGAAAAAGTATTCATACCAATTGATATATTCCACATTTTGTCATGGTACAACCAAAAACTTAAATGTATTTTATTGTGATTTTATGTGTTATACCAGCCTTTCTCAACCTTTTGAAGACAGAGGAACCCTTGAAGTAACTTTATGATCTTAGGGAACCCCTACTAAAACTACTATATCTAAAATTCATTATACACTAGTGTGATGGTCAGTCGGGATAATACTCCTTACACTTGTGAACATTGGGATGAATTAGCACCTTACAGATAGCTAAAAAGATCAATGGTATCAGAGGGAACTTATCTGAGAGTCAGAAATCGCTCAATGCTCAAGGAACCCCTAGAAACCTCTGGAGGAACCCAAGGGTTCCATGGAACCCTGGTTGAGAAACCCTGTGTTAGACCAACACAAAGTGGTTGGGGGGCTGAATACAAATGCACGCCACACTTTTCAGATATTTATTTGTAAAAAGTTTTGAAAACCATTTATCATTTTCCTTCCACTTTACAATTATGTGCCACTTTGTGTTGGTCTATCACATAAAATCCCAATAAAATACAGTTACGTTTTTGGTTGTAACATGACAAAATGGAGAAAGGGATATAAATACTTTTTCAAGGCTCTGTAGATGTTAGATGCCTAGAACTAATTTAAAACACATCTAGTTTAGCTAAATCTTTGTGAAGAATTCAAGTAGTTATTTTCTAATAACTCTGATACATTTTAGGTTAATGGTTCTTTAAATACTCTAAATTACCCATTACGTTTATGGAAGCCACTCGAATCGCTTAAATGTTTGTGCATAAAACGCAGCTTTGTAAGTTTAATTAGGAAGTTGCCTTGAAAGATATGACCTTTTATTATTACACTTATATATTAATATTTGTACCTTTGCAAACTGTAAGTTAATTATCTTTTCCATTAAAAATACCAGAGCAAAAATACCACTGGTTTGCTTGTTGACTTTTTAATTTTTTTTATGTGTAATCTATTCATACACTGGTTATTTGCTTACAGGAGCTCTATTTATTTTTATGAGACAAACAAGACACAAGTGCACAGATGTAAAATAAATGTAAAAAGCATGTGAAATATGTAAAATGTCAATCTGCATCAAAATACACAAAAAGTGGTATCTACAGAGTATTCTTGCATAGCACTTGAATTTTTTTCTGTGCACCTGTCATGACAAAAGTATGAAGACTGCCATTGCTGACCTTTTCACCTGAAAGTGCTAGCTGCTTGGCTGGCATTCCAACTCATTTTGTGGTAAGGGTATGTCAATAGGCTGTGTGCTTGTGTCCTTGCCATCCGTTTGACATCTTTTTGAGATGCTTTTGAGATGATTCAGATTTCATCAACGGGTGCTTTTGACCTGCAGATAACCTGCTTTAAATGGGGTTTGCATTCACATTGAATGGGAATTCAAAACCCAACTGGAGCACTTGTGTCCTTGCCATCAGTTTGACATCTTTTTGAGATGCTTTTGAAATCATTCAGATGCATTTTATCTGCAGATGATATGCTTTAAGTGAGTTTTTCATTCACATAGATTTTAATGGAAATGCAAAACCCACTTGGAACAAGCATAAGCACATTGACAGAGATCCTAACTAACCTGAAGCAATATGTAGGTAAGGCATTATAGAGATGCTGTTTTGGACTACATCTCCCATGATCCCAAGCTCTCTGCATTATAGTCAATGAGATTGCTTGGCTAGCTTTTCTGCTCCCTGATTAGTCCTTTGCTCTGCTGCCAGGAAGAAAGGAAGGGGTGAGCTAGGGGGAAAAATCTCACACAGAACCGCAGCACAGCCAGCACGAGAAGAGGATTTTTTCAGAGGCTGCTCTGGCTGGCCCAGCTTAAAGTGGAGTTCCACCCAAAAACGGAACTTACACTTTACGGGAAGGTGACCCCCTGTCATTTATTTTGAGGGGGGAGCGGATGCCCTCTTTTTAGAGGGTTCCAGCTTCCACTTCCTCCCGGCGCACCTCTCCCCCCGGCAATCATCTGGGACATGTCACAGGTCCCAGATGATTGCCCGGGCAGTCACGGCTCGTTGCGCGCGATGCAGTATTTGTAGCTGCTGACTTTTAATTTTTTTTTTTTAGCGGAACTCCACTTTAACAATGCAGGTAGGGAAGGGGAAGGTAGAAGAATCTGCAGGTACATGTAACAGCCGGCAGCCGGCTACACTGCCATTCACAAATGGTGATACAGCTCTACAGCGCTTTGTGTCTATCTGTCCCTGCTTTTAAATATACACAGCCACAGCCAATGGCTCACACAGTCCTACAGCACTGACTAATCTTGTTATGAATGAATGATCATCATGGCAGGGCCAGCACCATGTATTACACTGCCCACCAGTGATGCCTGACCATTCAGGATAGTAAAAGATCAGTCAGTGCTGGCTGCAGGGTTGTGTAATCCATCTCCCTGGGCTGTGTATGTGTACAAGCAGCTGCAGATAGACACACAGAGCCACAGAGCTGAGTGATCTTTTACAATTATAAATGAACAATCAGCACTGCCAGACCAGCACTGATTTATCATTTATATTAGTAAAAGAACATTTGTTTTAGAGCGGGGATAGAGCTCATACAGTAGCTGGCTGTATCTCCTCCCACAGGAACGACGATCATTTGGCCTTAAGAATGGGATGGAGCTACAGACAAAAAAAGAGGGGCTTTTAATCCTTGATGGAGCCACTAATTCAAACTTGACCAATTGCTATATGACCTTGGTTCCCTTTGGGATTAAAGTGGAAGTTCAGCCATAGTAATCCTATAGGTTAATTCACTTTATAGGCTCTGCAGCCGTTGTTGGCCATCTCTCCTCTCCACTGAAGCCGGTGCTGGAGAGATCATGTGACCCACCAGAGCGACTTCAGAACAAGTGTGTGGAGGACACTTATCGCAACAGCACCAGTGAATCAAATTCTAAGAATGGAATGAAGACAACACATAGTTTTCAATAATCAAGACAAAACAATACAATATAAAATCAAGGAGTGTTTGTACAATTATGTAGATGCTTAATGTGCTCCAAGATTGAAGTCAAACATATGGAAGGTCCTCACGGGACATGTGGGTCTCTACATGTTTCGCGATCTATGACCGCTTCATCAAGAGGATGATATCTACAATAGAAGTAACAAATCAGATAAAAAACAATCACAATTACAAAAAGATGATTGTATATAAGTGTAGTGAAACCACACACATATACCTATTAGATATAGAGTAATTTTGTTAACATGTGGGGGGGAACAAAAGTAATGGATGCACAGCTGCTTACCCGATTGTCCAAATCGCAGAAGGACAGCCAAGGACACAGCAGGATTCCCCTACGGCGGATATGGGGGATGTATACAGGTGGATGATAAATCTTCTGCAGTAACTAGATAAAAAATATATATTTATAGAGGGTAAATAAATAAATGTAAACCACAAAGAGGAAACAAAGCGTGGGGGGGGGAGGAAACAAAAGGGAGAAAAGGAACAAAGGGGAGAGGAGGCGGTAAGGGAAGAAAAAAAAGGGGGGAAACTGTGAGGGGACAAGAGGGGAGAAGGATAGGATGGGGGAGGATGGAAGGGAAAGAGGGTGAGGGGAGGGAGAAAGGGAGGAAGGGGGAGGGGAAGAGGAAAGGAAGGGAGGGGAGAAAAAAAGGGGGGGGGGGTTGTAAGGGAAATAAGGAAAGAAGGGAGGCAAGGGAAAAGGGGGAGGGAAAGGAGGGGAGGGAAAAGAGGAGGGGGGAGAGAAGGAGGAATAGGTCTGAGGTTCAATGATAGTGCAAATGGTTAATCTATAAAGGGATATAGATCCACCTAGGATGGTGGAGAAAATGAGTATATGTCCGGGGGGGGGGGGGGGGTTTAAGGAGATGAGTTTGTATAGTTGGGCTGAAATATATACACACGTATGCTCCCTTAATGATCCAGAGAGGAGAAAAAGCTGGCTGATATTATCACCAACAAAAAGATGCAGGATGCATCAGCGTGATAGCTGAGCCATCAGCCTGGGTCTACATATACAAATATACAAAGGTAAGTAAGGATGGACAGAGGTAATATAATGCCATCCTAATATATAGTGACATAAAAAGTGATAGGGGCCATGTGTCGGTGTCAGAACTTACCTGAGGCAATGATAGGCAAAGTGTCCCCCCTTGGAGCGGGCATCCACTATACCTGCAAGCAGGCTGCAGCCTGCTTATATGCTCCCCAACCCAATAGATATGAGCACGCCGCTGTTGGGCAATGTGTCACTTCATTGGGTCTGGCTCCCCGCACTGTGCAGAGAATCGCGCACGTGTGCTGGGCATGGCAATGGACAACATTAGCACAAAATTAGGCAGAGGCAGTTCTACATGAAGTTGCCACACAGTGGCGTAACTAGAACCCTCAGGACCCCGATGCAAGAAACCATGGAGGGCCCCCCCCCGACCCCCGGACAAAGCTCTTTACTCCGAGCCCAATGTTGGAACACCAGGGCCCAGTCACAAGTGGGTGGCTGCATATAAAGGAACCGATTTCTTCATTTCCCCCCCGCTTCTCCTCCGCTCCCCCCCACAGGCATTCAGCAGCTGCAGGAGGAAAATGTAGAGGTGGGTTCCTCTATGTCGGTGTTTCACAATCTTTTTCCAGTCAGGGCACCCTTGAAGTACACCCCTAGGTGAATGGGGCTGCACTGCAGTTGCAGCATAGTGATGATGCATTTAAGGGGTTAAAGTAGGCAACATATTGCCTCTCTACCGGCTGTCAAATGCCTCTGAAAAGAGATCTGAGCATGGATCGCTTTTCAGAGGAACAGCATTTTACATAAAATGTGCATACATACATGTAAACACACACACACATATATATATATATATATATATATATATATATATATATATATGGTACAGTGGCAGCCACTGTACCATCAAACGCCACCACTGTGCCATTAAATGTCGCCACTGTGCCCATCAAATGCTGCCACTGTGCCCATCAAATGCTGCCACTGTGTCCATCAAATGCAGCAGCTGTACCATCAGACGCCACCACTGTACCATCAAATGTCGCCACTGTGCCCATCAATTGCAGCCACTGTACCATCAAATGCCACCACTGTAGCATCAAATGTCACCACTGTGCCCATCAAATGCTGCCACTGTGCCCATCAAATGCTGCCGCTGTGCCCATCGAATGCCGCCAGTGTGCCCATCAAATGCAGCCACTGTGCCATCAAATGCTGCCGGTGTGCTCAATAAATGCTGCCGGTGTGCCAAATGCTGCCACTGTGAATCTCCACCGCCCGCTCGCACACCCACACACATGCATGCAAACCCACACACATATGCATGCACCCCCCCACACACACATGCATGCACACCCCCCCCCACACACACATGCATGCAGACCCCCCCCCCACACACACACATGCATGCACACCCAAACATGCATGCACCCCCCCACACACACACACACAAGCATGCACACCCACACACATGCATGTACACCCCCCCCACACACACACACCCCCACATGCATGCACCCCCCCCCCACCCACACACACCCACACACACACCCCCACCCACATGCATGCACTCACATATAAACACACATACTGTAGATAGATAGTCTTATTAAAAAAACGGCAGACATTTACCTTGGCTCTTCCTGCCGGGTACTGCACTGTAGGGGGAGACAAAGAGCACAGCACACACTGCTTTCACTAGATTAATGTGCGGAGCTCCCTGCACAGTGGCGATTACATTTCGGAATAGGCTGAGAGGAGCTCCCCGATCGTCAGCCGATTGCATAAAAAATGCATAAAGATGGTGCTACCATAAGACCGTACAACAGAACAAACCAAACTTAAAGCACCATACAGCAATATGGTGTGACCAAATTCCTATATTTTTTGATAATGTTTTTAGAAAATGTCTGTCTAGGTGTTTTAAATAGCCTTGCTGGAGGTAAATGTCAGTTTTGCATGTGTGCGCTGTAATATGTTTGTTCTGTTGTATGGTCTTATGGCAGCGCCATCTTTATGCATTTTTTAGGGTGCGCCCCCCAAATATCTATTTTGTCTATTGTATGGATTTTGACCAAATCCTTTTGGCTGGAGCACCCCACTCCCTCATTAAGTACCTCTCATTAGTGACCACCTGTGTCATGGGTGGAGACCTCATGTTCTCCCATATAGAGGAGTATATCTCCCTTGGTTCAGAGAAGCAGGATCTCCCGATCTATGGATAGTGTAGGACCCACTAATCATGGTGTACTTTGTCGCAGTAAGTGGGCTTAAGCACCATATAGCAATATGGTGTGACCAAATCCCCATATTTTTTGATAATGTTTTTTGAAAATGTCTGTCTAATTGTTTTAAATAGCCTTGCTAGAGGTAAATGTCAGTTTCGCATGTGTGCGCTGTAATATGTTTGTTCTGTTCTATGGTCTTATGGCAGCACCATATTTATGCATTTTTTAGGGTGTGCCCCCCAAATATCTATTTTGTCTTTAGTTTGGGGAACTGTCTCTACCCCTCAGTTCTCAAGTCACTAGGGTGATGGTACCTCCCTTCTAACCCTTTTTTATTTTTTCCCCTCTTCTTTCGAAGTAATCTTTTGAGGCCTACTCCCTCAACCTTTTATTTAAAGTGGAAGTTCAGTCAAAACCTGATTAAGCTTAAGCCTTGTCGGCTCTTATTGTTTCATAAAAGTTAAAACAAATTTAATGAGAGTTTGCCTTTATATGGGAATCTGTACTAAAAGAAGTACAGAAGCTACTATTACTTCTAAAAATGCTATTTAGATTTAATATTTTGAGACGCTGATCTGGAACAAGCATACACTTTAGTAAAGTCAGAGTGAAGTTACAAATAGCTCACTTTGAACAAGCTTCAAATGCTTCACCAGGATATCAGAAAGAATCACCACTAACCAGAATGTGTTGAAAGCTTGCTGAAGCCTGCTTGCAGCTTATTTAAAGACAGAGGTTAAGTTATAGTATAAAGTGTAGTACAACATTCCAAACAAGAAATGCATTCAACATTCCCAGACTGGAAGCAGCTTTGCTGCAAATGTTTGTAAAAGCTTGTTGCACACACTGCTCTTAACCACTTGCCTACCAGGCACGAACACCTCCTTCCTGACCAAGCCATTTTTCAGCTTTCAGCGCTGTCGCATTTTGAATGATGATTGCGCAGTCATGCAGCACTGTACCCAAATACATTTTTTTATCATTTTTTCCCCACAGATAGAGCTTTATTTTGGTGGTATTTTATCACCTCTGCGGTTTTTATTTTTGCGCTATAAACAAAAGAAGAGGGACAAGTTTGAAAAAACATCATATTTTTTACTTTTTATTATAATAAATATCCAATTTTTTATTTATTTTTTTTAACAAATTTTTTCCTCAGTTTAGGCCGATACGTATTCTTCTACATATTTTTGGTAAAAAAAAATCGCAATAAGCCTATATTGATTGGTTTGCGCAAAAGTTATAGCGTCTACAAAATAGCGGATAGATTTATGACATTTTTATTATTATTTTTTTTTACTAGTAATGGCAGCGATCTGCGATTTATTTATTTTTTATCGTGACTGCGACATTGCGGCGGACATATCGGACACTTTTGACACATTTTTGGGACCATTCACATTTATACAGCGATCCATGCTATAAAAATGCATTGATTACTGTATAAATGTGACTGGCAGGGAAGGGGTTAACACTAGGGGGCGCTGCAGGGGTTAATATGTTCCCTATGTTAGTGATTCTAACTGTGGGGGGAAGGGACTGACTGGGAGGGGGGGACCGATCGGTGTCCCTATGTACAAGGGACACACCATCGGTCTCCTCTTTAGTGACAGGACGCGGATCTGTGTGTTTACATACACAGATCCACGTCCTGCTCAGTTACTGGGCAATCGCAGGTGCCCGGCGGACATCGCGGCCGCCGGGCACGCGCATCAGGTCCCCAGCAACGCGGCGGGCATGAGCGCCCCCTAGTGGCCAAAATGGTAACGCCGTCATATGACGGCGTCCCGCAACAAGAGCCGCACCGCTCCACCGTCAATTGACAGTGGGCGGTCGGCAAGAAGTTAAACAAGCTAAAACCTGTGTGTACAGGGCTAGGTACAGTTGTTGTGGTGCTCATTAGACTCACATTATCTGCTCATTTACCCATTTGTATTATAAGCCACATTTATCGCCAGTGTGTTTGTTGCTGTATTCATCAGATCTGGATCACATATTCTTCAATAAGAAAATACAGGGCCCAGAAACATTTATTGCTACTGAAAGCCATTGGGGGAGATCCTCACTTTGAGATTTCCTGCTTAGAGAGGCATATCATTGGCTTTATTAAATTATAACTAAAGGCAAAACTTATTTTTTAGTTTTGGATTGAGTGGAGAGGGATAAGAACACTTGTCAGGTTTTCATTGCTGTCTGTGACCACATTAGGAAGATTCACCCTCTTTGTTTGTCCTGTTATCATTTATCAGGGCTTTCCTCTCACTTCCTGTTATGGCAATAGGACAGGAAAAGAAGGGAAATCCCCCAATAGGACAGCGATAAAAACATTAAATGGGTTATAACCATCCCTTACTTTATCCAAAAAGGAAAAAAATGTTTTTCCAATAGTTATAATTTTGATTGTTTACCCATTGATTCCTGCAGAACACAGACACTCACTTCAATCATTTTACATGTACTCCCTGATTCATGCATTTAGTAGAAATCCAGTACACAGCATATGCAGAGTCTAGACATTAAAGTGGAGTTCCACTCGTTTTTCGTTTTTTTTTTTAAAAGTCAGCAGCTACAAAAAGTGTAGCTGCTGGCCTTTAATAAACAGACACTCACCTGTCCCACGTTCCAGCGATGCAGCCGCCTGAAGCCTCGTTCCTCTGCCCCTCCTCTCCTCTGCACCAGCATCACTACTGTGGGCACCCGGCTGTGACAGCTTGCGGCTGCGCTGTTCTGAATGGCCGAGCAATCTTCTGGGACCTGTGAGGTGTCCCAGATGATTGCAGGGAGGGAGAGGAGTCGTCTAGGCGGCGCCAGCAGAAATGGGAGCTGGGTACCTGTCAAAACTGGGTACCCCCCCAAAAGAAATGACATGCCAAATGGGGCATGTCAGGGGGTTAGGACTTTTGGGTGGAACTCCACTTTAAATCAGCATTTAAATTTGCTGAATCTCATCCTCTGTGCCCAGCACCAGAGAAACTACTGACTTCCCTAAATGTGTGAGCTAAATGGTCAACAAATATTGGTGACTGCCAGAGAATTAAGACAGGTGAATGTGCCTAGATTTGCCTGCTCTTAATAAATATATCAATTCATTTAAACAGGGTGTATCCCACTGATAAAGCAAAAGGAAAACTAATACTATTCTTAATAGGTTTATTGCGAGAGAATATTACTCTAATGAATTACTTGCTGTCAGGATGGCGGTGGACAAGACTGAAACATTGAGTTTATTTCTAAGGTAACCAAAAAAAGATTATAACAATCTAGCTTTCATCAATCAATATAGTCCATACTCTGACTGTAATAAAAAGTCTGTTATGAAGCATTGGAACTTCATAAAGTCTGAGGCTGGATTCACACCTATGCGAATTGGATGAGGGTTTTCCGCATCCAATTTGCATGACAGGAGATTGTGACCAGCTCTCTATGGAACTGGTTCCCAAAGGCAGCTACTGTGCCCAAACGCTGCCACTGTGTCCATCAAATAGTGCCACATCAAATGCTGTCACTGTGCCCATCAAATAGTGCCACTATGACCGCTCACTCGCCGTCTGCCTGGCACTTACCCTGTCTCGGTGGAGACGGGTGACAGCGGTGAGCGGTGGGACCTTGCAGCATGTCAGACAGTGGCTCATGTGTCCTCCATGCGCCTCCTTCCCTCCTCTCGATAGGCGTCCAATCGTAGCACCTGTCGTTTCAGCCCATCAGGTGGCGGGTAACAGACCCGCGCACCTTATTGGCTGAGAGGAGGTTCAGTGTTAGGAAAGCGAATATTCATTTGCTTTTCTAACACACCTGGGTGAACTCCTTTTGTGCTCGCAGTTCACCTTTTTTGAAGCCTATTAGATCCTATGGCTCTAATCAGGTGCTTCAAAAACACCCCTGCCTTTGGAATTCAGGTGCCCGGTGTCTGAAAAGGGGCCAGGGGCCTACATAGGGGGTGGCTACAGCGGCCATGGATAGATTCATGCTATGCATGAATCTATCCATTATACATAGACGGGGTGGCTGGAGAGAGGGGGCGGCGCCCTTAATGGACGCACCGCCACTGAGGAGCAGTGTATACTCCGCTCCTAAAGCGCCTCTGCCATTGAAATCGACAGCGGTGCTTTACAGGCACTTTTCGCCCGCTAACGGGGGTTAAAAGTGCCCCCACTAGCGGCTGAAAAGCCGCTAGCGCCTCAGTGTGAAAGGGCCCTAAGTGTTCACAACACAAAAATGGAGAAACACAGCAACCCGGCCCAAAAGGTGAATTAACAAAAAGGCTTTAGAATGAAGACTCCACCCAGGTCAGATCTCCATAATTAAGCCCGATGGTGAAATGCATCGGGCCATGGCTTGGGTGGAGTCAGGCTGAAGTCATCATGTTTACTCACCTCTCGGGCTGAGTTCCTGTGTGGCAGTGTTTTTTCCCTTTCTAGTGTATGCTACAAAGCCAATGGGTGGGCTCCGTAGCCACCTGCACCCTTGAGTAGGAGTCACCGTAGTTGAAAGTGTTACTAAACCCAGGACCCTATAGAAACATAGAAATTTTATGGTCCTGGGGGTTGCTGTTATTCACAAAATTCAGTTACATTTTTTTTTAAACTTCATCTTTATTTAGAATGCATTAACCAATCCCTCCTCACTTTTGCTTGGTAGTCTGCCCAGCTGAAAAATACCTTTGCATACAAAGTAGACCCCCGTGCTGGAGGACGACGTACAGGAGGGGCACGCAGCATGCTTCTAAACCGCAGCAGCTTCAATCATGTGTGTGTGTGTGATTAAAGGGTTAACTGTGTGCCTAGCTGTTTCTTGTGCACTGTGCGGGAAGTGCTTTTACTAGGGGAATGCATAGATCCTGTGTTCTTGCATACAGACAGAATGGCGGTCTGCCTTGTTTACATATGCAGAATGCCATTCTGGCTCTCTGCCAAATGTTTGGTGGTTTCTGGTGGACATCAGATCTTCTGGACCTACAGATCAGTGTAATCGCACCGGGAGTGGGTCGCCGGTGGCGCGCATGCACTCCCCAGACCCGGGAGTGTCAGATCACATAATACATAGATCCCTCTCTCTCCTCCCCTCTCGTTCCCATACTCCGTGTTGTATGTTGCATAGTCCTAACCAAAGTGTTCATTCTCTCAACAGTTACTGTTTTAACAAAGTTCTTCTGTAAGGTAGGCTCCGACAAAGTGATATCATTCTTTGTGCAAATGTTATTGAAAATTAAAATCTTTAAAAAAAATGATTCTCTAGCCCTAGGTGTATGTGAGGCTGTCAGTTGTGGCACAGTAATTAGGAGAATTTTGTGGGTAAATAGACTGTGGCATATGAGTGCAGTGTATAAAGCGACTAGGCCCAAGTTCTGACCATAATAACGCTTTTCCACAGTATGCTATATTAATCTTTGCATGTGTGTGTTTTGTTTTTTTTGTTTTTTTGTTTTTTTTCTTCCCCATCCAGAATTTTTCCTAGGTTTTTCATAATTTTAGTCACACTCTACTTTTTATCAAGCTGACTTTTCAATTGTAAAGCCAGGCAGATTATTTATTACTGTATAGGTAATGCTAATGTTTACTGTAAACCAGGGGCGGACTGACCATTCGGCCACTCGGGCACTGCCCGAGAGCCCTGGGCCACTAGGGGGCCCCATCAGGTTGCCAGCCTCAGTAAAACCAGGGACAGTATGTAAAAATCTGTTTTTTTTTACATCTGTCTCTGAAATGTCCCTTACCGACATCCTTTTGGTCTAAAAATCCAGAGATTATAGCTGCCCCACCTCTCCAGTACCTTCTCAGCCAATAGAAACATGTCTGTGTATACTGTGTGATTGTATACTGTGTGGCCCCATAATCTATGATTACCTGGGGGCCCCATAATCTCCTATTGCCCGGGGGCCCCATGAGTTGTCAGTCAGCACCTGCTGTAAACAGTTTACATATACCGTATTTATCGGCGTATAACACGCACCAGCGTATAACATGCACCCCAAGTTAAGGAGGGCATTTTAGGGAAAAAAAAAAAAAACTTACATTTAAGCGTCATTTGCAGCTTGCCCAGCGTCATTGCAGCCTTGCCCAGCGTCATTGCAGCCATGCCCAGCGTCATTGCAGCCATGCCCAGCGTCATTGCAGCCTTGCCCAGCGTCATTGCAGCCTTGCCCAGCGTCATTGCAGCTTGCCCAGCGTCATTGCAGCCTTGCCCAGGGTCATTGCAGCCTTGCCCAGGGTCATTGCAGCCTTGCCCAGGGTCATTGCAGCCTTGCCCAGTGACATTGTACATTGCCAGCGTCATTACAGCCATGCCCAGCGACATTAGAAGTCCGGTCCGGGTTTAAATTTCCCACCGCCGAGACTCTGTCGCGCGCGCCGCCGAAAAAGTCCGAGGTGCGGCCGAAAAAGATCGAAGCGGCCCCGGAAAAGGCCAAGCCGACTGTTCAGCTCCGATCGCGGTCCCGCCTCCCTGCTGTTTCCGGAGCGAGCGCAGGGTGGCGGGACTCCGAGCAGAGCCGAACAGTCTGCTCGGTCTATTCCGGCGCGGCTTCGGGTTTTTTTCGGCCGCGCCTCGGTCTTTTTCGGCGACGCTCGCTATTTTTCGGCGGCGCTTGCCATTTTTGACATTTTAGAATTTTTTTTTTTTTTTTTTTGGGGTATCGGCGTATAACACGCACCCACGACTTTCCCCCGATTTTTAGGGGGAAAAAGTGCGTGTTATACGCCGATAAATACGGTAGTTTAAATGTCAATAGTTTTGAATCGTTTCTGTCAAATTTCACGTTGTAAGTAAAAATTGCAGCTAGTCAGTAGATTTTCTAGGTTTTAAAAAAGAATGTTGGCAACACTGAGTACCGCATATGTATAATTTATATGGACTGTGTGGCCGTCAGTAATACTGAAACAGGGCACGCAGTGGCTGTGAGACCATTCACTCTCCTGTTCTCACAGCTGCAGTATGCAGGACACAAATACACTATGATCTAGCTGGGGGCTTAATACAAAAAAAGGATTTTGCTAGATTTGGAAACCGTTGCTTCGTATTGCATCAGGGTGGATATAAATCAATGATTTAAAAAAAAAAAAAGATTTTTTTATTTAAATCAATTATTTTGATTTTTATCAAATTTATTTTAATAAAATGCTATTGGAGTAAAAATCAATCTAAAGATAGTTTTCTATTTAAGATACATTAATAATTTAGTTTATTCAGCATGAAATGGAGTCTAGTTATGTAGCATGAGGCTGTCTATTCTGCAATATTTCAATTTTTGGTAAACTCATTTAGCCCAAGTTCACACTAAAGCAATGCAGGAACCAGCGCAATTGCAGTGCCGATTCCCTCATCGCATCTCTCCCCCTGAGGGCAGTTCACACTGCCCTCTGCAAACTGCTGCGGGTGTCAATACAATGTTAATGACACCCCAGATCAGTTCACAGATCGCAGTGTGAACTTTGAATTTGATCCATGCGATCCAATTTCAGTGTGGGAAAAATAAAGTCCCTGCACCTTTTTTGTGCAAATCCAATGCGAGTTCAGCCATACAACTGTATGCATCCATCAATGCGGTGCGAATCACATGCAAAGTCTGTGTTTGCATATGTGTGAACCCAGGCTCAATGAATCCAAGCTCTGCAAACTGAGATTACATGCACTGCATTGATGCATTCACACAATTTTACAGTAACCATGAGATAAAACAAAGTTCAGGAATATTCCTTAATCCCATTGTTTTGCAAATCTATGTACACTACAAACTGTATGATTGAATCGGTTCTGATACCGATGTTTTACTAACCTGACAGCTTATTATTCTAAAGAGGAAACCTTAATTTTGTTTGCAAATTTTAAAGATTCTAACTATCAGCAAGAATGAGTCCTTACATTAAAAAAGCACCTGCCATTCCAGATCCATCATGGCAGCGCCTGTTAGCGGGCATCCACTCACCTGCTGCCAGCACGTCCCTCACTTTGTTGTGTCACCGGTGCATCACCAGCCGTCCCAATACAGTGAATGGGACTGTCAGTGAGTCAACAGCGGGTCAGAGGAGGAGCTGGTGGTGGACAGAAATTACAGTTGCTCTTTAAAAATTATGATTTACATCGAGTGGATTTAAAAGCCTTTTTACTAGTGATTTAAATCAAATCCACCCTGCATTGCATGCTATTATTAAGCTTATTATATACCAGATCCTTCACCACCATTGATCCCCCAGCTGATCTAGTATTTACGATGCATGCATATTCTTAGACCCAAGTGTATAACTGTACATTTATCAGCATGAAACCTAATTTTGCCACATAGTTGTGCAATAAAACAGTGCATTGAGGTTGGCTTGTAAGTTGGAGACATCCTGTAAGGATGTTATTCCACTGCAAGAACTGCTAAAATTCAGTTACATTTGATGCTGACCGTTTGTGGACTGCAGTCTTCAAGTTATTCCACAGATTTTCAATGGCGTTTAAGTCTGAGCTCTGACTAGGCCATGCAAGGGCACTCACTTTTTTCTGCTTCAACCACTGTGTGGTCATTGTTGCTGTGTGCTTTGGTTCATTGTCATGTTGGAAGGTAAACCTTCTTCCCATTGACAACCTTCCGGCAGTGGGCAGCAGATTTTCCGCTGCGGAGAACCACCCCCATACCAGGATATTACCACCCCCATAACAGGATATTATCACCTCCGTGGTTTACTATAGGAATGGTGTTATTTGGATGGTGAGCTATATTTGGATTTCTGCCAGACATATTGTTTGGTATTGAGGCCAAATAATTCAATTTTAGTCTCATCGGACCATAACACCCTTTTCCATGTGGCCTCAGACTCTTCAAGGTGTGTTTTGACAAAGCTCAAATAAATGCACTTGGTTTTTCTTGAGGATTGTTTTTTTTTATTGCAACCCTCCCATACAAGCCACATTTGTGTAGAATGTGTGATATTGTTGCCACATGCACACAATGACCACGCTTTGTTCTTTTACATCAGGGATATGCAATTAGCGGACCTCCTGCTGTTGCAGAACTACAAGTCCCATGAGGCATAGCAAGACTTTGACAGCCACAAGCATGGCACCCAGAGGCAGAGGCATGATGGGACTTGTAGTTTTGCAACAGCTGGAGGTCTGCTAATTGCATATCCCTGTATTATATGGATGTTGAAAGTGGCAAGTGCGGGTCGGGAGGAAGCAGAGAAGAGGGGCCGAGTTGCTCCACCATGGGCCTCTGGGTAGTACCCTGGGCCAAAAGCTGACAGTCAGACCCTGCCGAAAGGTAGTAGTGGAGCTGAGAGGGAAAGGAGGTCCCAGACAGACAGGAGGACCAGCAGCCAGCCCAAGCACCTATTATTTAAGGAAAGTGAAGTCTTCTAGGGCTGGGCCTGGGCATCAAAGTACTATAAATTTATATAATATTGTTTATTTTTACTATTGTTCAGTGACACTCTAATGTAGTCTTTCATGGGGCCTGAAGGGGACTTTTTCTATCAGAGACTCTCCAATGGTCACAGAGAGGGCCTATGTTAGAGAGCCCCCCCTCCAGGATCCATTGGACCCCATTGTAGTCTCTAATGGGGCCTGGTGGGGGCTCTAACGGACTCTCTAATGGACACCAAGAGGGCCTCTGGTAGAGAGATACCCCCCCATATCCAATTAGACCCCCCATTAGTGCCTAATATATCCCACCCCTTGACAGGTGCCATTGTAATGATATAATCAGTGCTATTCACTTCACCTGTCAGTGGTTTTAATGTTGTGACTGATCAGTGTAGTTACATTTGCTTTTCCCCTTAGATGGCTAGCAAAAAACCAAAGTTATCAAGATATCAAAACCTGCGACGCCAGAAAAGAAAGGACGAAACTTTGAAAAAAATGACTTCTTCCATCACAAGCCCCATACACACGGTCGGACTTTTTCATCAATTTGGTCCGATCGGACAAGGTTGTTGAAAAATCAGACCGTGTGTATGCACCATCGGACAGTGTTCGTCGGTTTGTCCGTCGGACAAAGTCTTATCTCCTGCTGGAAATTTCCCGTCAACCCGGTCCGATCACACCAAATCCCGACGGTCCGATCACACCAAATCCGAAGCGCTCGGTCAGGTAAAACTACCTTTCCTAATCGACAGCACATTCGTCACGCTGCAATGTTAAAATGTCTTTAATGCAGCGCATTCTCTTTTTCTTTACAATGCAACAAGAATGACATGTTTTAGCTGCTCCTATTCACCCGCACTTCTCACAAACTTACTTCTTTATTACTTTGCAGCATTTATACACTACATGTTTATTTTTACTCTGAACGGAAAAGAATCTTTGTTATTTTTTTACCATGCTTTGTCTTTTTTTTTTTTTTTTGGGGAATACATATTTGAATGTTTTTTTTTTTTTTTTTTTGGAGGGGGGTTGTGTGTCTCAAATTACCAAAAACACATTATTTACATTTGTATTTCTTGCTTAAATTTACTAGGAGGTTGTTTGTTGTTGTTGCCCCTTGTTAATTCTACTTTAGGATTAGTGAAAAGAGGAACGCAGCCATGGTGAAACTTGGGGAATTTGCAAAGTCTTGGCCCCCCACGGCAACCATATTGTCCAAGCGTAGAAAATTGGGGGCCTGAGGAGTACGTATATTAAGGGGAGTGCAATCTGGTCGTGAAGTCCAAAGTATCCGGAACTGCAGCAGATGCCATCTAGGTCCCCAGGCTCTGGTACTACAAGAGGCTCCATCTTCTCTCACACCAGACTGATTGCAGGTCGTCACTCTCAGGTCTTCCTTCCACGCTTCCTTCCACGCTGTGGCTGTCGTGCTGGTGGGGTGGCAGAAGGAGGAGGAGGAGGAGGAGGAGGCGGAGCATGGTAACTATGGCAAACATGTGTGACTGGGGTCATCTCCCCAGCCCTACCCTTATTTAGGACATGGAGGATGAGCCCCTCACACATGTTGCGTTGCCCCACCTCCATACCCATCATTTTTGTGACAACCACCGAGCCAAAGGTCTCCTCGTCGGCGGGTGTGGCATGTAGGGAGGCTGAAGCCTCTCTGATCATCCGGAGCGCTGACTGTGCCGCATAACCCCCCTTCTCGCCCTTTTGTACGGAGGGCGGAGGGGAGGGGTTTGGGTGTCAGTCAGGCTCCGAGGCCTAGCCCCCTCTTGGCTGCCACTACCCAGCTGGTGGCTGCCACTAACCCCTGCCTCCTCCTGACTGCCACCTTCCACAGCCACCTCCTGGCTGAGGTCTTCCTGTGTAGGAAAAAGGGACATAGTTTCAGTTATTTGTTCATCAAACACACACAATTCTCATCTAGTGACTGGTGCAAAATGTTTACAAATAGAAAACCATACAATTCTCAGCCCAGCAGTTTAGATTCTGGCCCCAAATGTCTCCCACACCACTGTCTGTTGATATGTCAAACACGTTAGGAACTAAGCAATTGGCGATCCTGAATTAAGTGAACATCATTCATTATTCCCATAAATGGTAACAAAACTACTATACCTGGAACAAGCTGGGCTCCTCCACCTCTTCCAGACTGGAAGGCCCAGGTTGCTCCTCGGAAGCCTCATCAGGGGTGGGCTGTGCGCAAGGAAGCGTGGAAGGAGGAGTTGAGGTTGGCTCCGTGACATCAGCCTGGTCCTTCAGAAAATGGAGACTCTGATAGTACCAGAGCTTGGGGACATAGACCTCATCTGCTGAAGTTGCAGTTTCCTCAGACTTCACGACCTTCTTCCTCTCCCTGATATACGCACTCCTCAGGCTGCCAATTTTCTTTCTAATATCATCAACAGTTGCCGTGGGGAACCTTGGCTTGACAAATTCCACAAGTTCCTCCAGGGCTGCGTGCCTCTTTGGTTTGTTGGTGTAATGTGGGTGTATACCCTGCCACAATATGGGAAAATCCCTGTATTTGGCAATGAAGAGGGGGAGAAAACTCATGTCGTTGAATCCCTTCATATCAATCTCTGCAAGACACAACAACACACCAAACCCTATAAATTATGTCAGGCTAAACTCTCCTAATCTTCTCCATAAAGAAGCCTCAAGTTCAAATCAGTCTAGGCTAGTTATGTACCAACGTTAAATTGTACCTTCGTTTGTAGCGATCGTCTCGTGTGAGTTTTCTCTCCCCTCGTCTCCCAGATCGTGGCTACGACACAGGCGTGTGACGTTTTATATACACTGCGCATGCTTCAAACTCCGCCCGCCCCTGACGATCTTTCTCGTCTATTCCCCACCCCTTCTCTTTACGGCGTAGTGGGGAGAGCACATGGCGGGGACACAGCAGGTGCGCCACAAATATCCCACCAACGAGGAGGAGGACGAGGAAAGTCCGGAGGCAGAAACGTCCCGATCCCGGAACCTGAAATTCAAGGCCTCCAATATGTCATTTGGAGAAATGTTGGAGATGGTGGACATATTAAAGAGGAGCGACTATGATGGGAAGTATGGGCCTTACCTCAACCCCAATGTCCGCAAGGCCAAGATCATGTCTAAAGTTGTGAGAAGGCTGTACAATAATTTTGGGGTACAACGATCCAAGGAGCAACTCAGGAAACGCTGGTCAGACCTGAAACTGAGGGAGGCCGATCAGTACAGAAAGATCAAGAGAATTCTTCAAAAAAGTAAGTAGTTGTGTTTTGTGTTTGATTTCTTGCTTGCATACTGCTCCATTGTGTTTTGATTTTTACCAAGTTGTACATTCCAAAATGGCCACTTTCAGGTTCGTCTGTGCATTCGATCGTACTCAGCCTCGATCTTTCTGCCACTGTCATGGTCGTGTGTGTGTGCATTCGATCGTACGCAACCTCGATCGTTCGGCCACTTATAATACGATGTTTGGTGTTTTTTTGGGGAAAGGAAGTTTGTTCTCACTAGAAATGTCATCAAGAATGTAAAGCCAATTTATTCAATGTAAAGGAGAGGTCACTCAGTAGCTGTTTACCCATCTGGACTCTAGAGCACTAGTGCTGGGACACCCAAACCCCCTTTTTATTATGCTTTTCCACACATGTGCTCCAGTGGATACTAGAGGGGGGTCTCCATCACACAAACTTCTACCAAAAAGCTAGTCAGTTTAGCACCTTTACAAAGTGACTTCATTCATGTAGTTGACATTTGTAACTGGCCAAACTAAAATAGTGTCCGTCACTTTCAAGCAATGTTTGTCATTTCCTATTTCTGCCCTCAATAGCTTGTGTTGCTAAATCTTCCTTTTGGACATTCTCATAGGGGAGCGAAAACTTGGGCCGTCTGAGGAAACCCCCAAACCAACACCTACCAAAAAAGGGGAAAGAGCAGAAGCAGAGGAGGAGGAGGAGGAGGAAGGAGAGATCATCGAACTTGGAGAAATTGTCACCACAACAGGTGAGTGTGGGAGAACACAGCTACTGGTAAGCTAATCCATGTATGGCTGCCTCATTTCCAACACCCCATTTTTGTTTGTTTGTGGTTTTTAGGTGACGTGGATGTTGTGGAAGAAAAATCGCACTTTACCACAGAGAGTGCCCACGTACTCATCGGAGAGATAATGGTCTGCATCTTTTGGCGTGAAGATTGTAAACGCACTTGGGAATGTTTTCCTAGTAAACTTTTATTTTTCTAAATGTGTGGCTTCCTTATTTAAAAAACACAATGCATTATGTATGTAAAATGAAAAGGATATGGGGGGCAATGGGTGTTATTTACTAAAGGCAAATCCACTTTGCACTCCAATTTTCTTTCCGGGGAACTTTTTCAATGCACTTGTAGAGCATAGCGGATTTGACTTATGTAAATGACACCCACAGTGCTTTGTACGAAAACACGGAGCACAGCATTTTGGAGAATACACACATGTCAGACCTGGTGATGAAAAGGAGTATTTTGGGTGTCAGTTATGCAGTACAAACCTTCTCTAGACCAAAGATTAGGTAGCAAACACACAACATGAGAAGAATCTTTTGGGAAGAAGAGACTGTTACCTCCTTTTGCCCAGAAAGTGCATTCCCACTGTCGAAGGCAAAGGGAAAAAATGTCAAAGTAAAAAAGTAAAAAGAACAAGCTTCTTACAGCCACAGCCTTCATTAAGCAGCGGTCAAGATTCCCTTTGCACAAATGCATTAACATCAAGCAAAGAGTTAAGGTCCAGTGCCACAGACATTTCACATGGTGAAGAAGGCAAAACAAGTACAGAATTGGAAGAATCATCAGAATGTGATGATGATCTGGTCCCCGTGGATCCCGAGTGTTGCACTGAGCCAATAACAACTGAAGATGTAACTTCAGGTTACATTGTTTCAGCAGCAGAGCATTTTGACATGGAAGAGGAGGATATATCTGAAGTTTCCTCTAACTCAGACACTGAGTCTATTGTACTTATGGATGAAGAAACCAAAATGGAACTTGAACAGTCATAAACATCATCAAGTGGAATCTCAAGTGATCCTGCTTTCTGGCCTGAAAATATAGAGGAGCAACACAGAATAACTTTGATAAAAATTGGTCCTGTTCAAGAAAAGGCTTCTACTTTTTCCAAAAGATGATACCAGCAGTAGCTTTTCTATATCTTACTACCAAAGAGTACTGGATAATGGAGAGAAAATACCAAGAAACTGGTTGATCTATTCTACATCTAATAATTCAGTCCACTGCTTTGCTTGCCGGATATTCAACGGTGACAATATGGCTTTGGCCTCAAAACAAGGCTTTAATGATTGGCAGCATCTGTCAAGACATTTAAGCCGACATGAAAAAAACACAATTCATGTCACAAATTATAAGAAATTGATGGATCTTTCAAGAGCTCTGGAAAAGGGAACAACCATTGATCATATCAATCAAAAGATCATTAAACAAGAAGAGAAACGCTGGTATTCTGTCATTCAGCGAATAATCTACATTATCCAATATTTAGCAGGACAAAATCTGGCGCTTCGTGGCTGTGATACCCGTTTGTTTCAAAACAATAATGGTAACTTCCTGAAATTGGTTGAAATTATAGGGAAATTTGATCCCATCATATCTGAACACATTCAGAGAATTCAGTGCATTCCATCCATTTCACAGCATTCACAAATGCCACATTATCTCAGTTACAAGATTCAGAATGAGATAATTGCCACAGTTGGAACAAAAATACGAGAAAAAATTTAACGAAGCCTGAATGAGTCCAAATATTTCTTCATTATCCTGGATTGTACTCCCGATGTGAGCCACATAGAGCAGATTAGCATTGTTGTCCGATTTGTTGTTCTAGATCAAAGTGCAAAAAAAATTGAAATTTGAGAACACTTCCTGGATTTTTGCGCAGTATACAATACAACATCTTAAGGACTGACATCCTTTTTACTGGCCTGCTTAAAGAACAATCAGATTGCAATTGTGAATATGCGTGGCCAAGGCTTTGACAATGGTGCCAATATGAAAGGAAAACATAATGGTTTGCAGCAAAAAATATTCAGTATCAACCCAAGAGCCTTTTTTGCTCCATGCAGTGCACATACTCTTAACTTGGTTGTGAATGACGCTGCAAAGATTTCATACCTGACAATATATTTTTTTGGCATCATTCAAGAACATTATGTGTTCTTTGTCTCATCCACCCAACAATGGCAAGTACTAAAGGAGCACTTTACAAATCTAACTTTAAAACCACTCTCTAATACCAGATGGGAAAGCAGAGTTGCAGCAATTAAACCCTTGCGTTATTTCCTACCTGAGGTATTTGATGCACTGTATGACATCTCAGATGATGACAACAGGGATATTAACACCAAACATCAGGCTCAATCCTTGGCAATAAATTAAATCATTCAAGTTCATTTTTTCCATTGTAATTTGGTATGAATTATTATCAAAGGTGAACATAATCAGCAAAATACTGCAGCAAACAACATTAAACCTATCAGGCTGCGTACAGGAACTGGAAAAGTTGATCAAGCACTTGGTGGAATACAGGTCTGATAAAGGCTTTGAGAATGTGCTATCTGATGCCAAAGAAATATCTGAAAAGCTTGATTGTTAAGCACAATTTCCTGATGCTGTTACAATTAGACCTCGACGGAGAAAGAGAAGATTTATGAACATGAAGATGAGTCTCTTGCAGACCCAACACAATATTTTAAAGTGAATTTTTTCTTTGCTGTTTTGGACACATCCATCCAGTCCATAAATGAGAGATTCACGCTACTTCAGAGCCACTGTGACATATTTGTGTTTTTATATGAAATCCCAAAACTTGTAATGGACAGAAATTATATATTGAAGTGTTCCATGGATCTGCAAAACAAGTTAACTGACAGCCAGTTATCCCACTGACATTAGTGGAATAGACCTTTGTGATGAACTGGACACCATTACCATTAGACCTTTTCTAACTCAAGAGATGACAGTCACCAACATCTTGCAGTATCTAGTTGAGAATAACTTGACCTACACATTCCCTAACCTTTCTATTTCACTGAGAATATTGATGACACTTCCTGTAAGTGTAGCTGCTGGGGAACGTTCATTTTCAAAACTAAAGCTGATAAAAAAAATGATCTCCGTTCCACAATGTCCCAGGCAAGACTTACCAACTTATCCATAATATCCATTGAAAAATCCTTCTGCGAAGACTTGGGTATACATGATTTGATTTTGCTGTTGCCAAGGCTCGAAGAGTTCGTTTTGTTTGATTAAATAATAAATGTATACCCACTGCATCCTTCCCTAGTGTCTCACAACTGTAAAGTAATGCACCAAAACATTTTGGGAGACCGCAGATGTGTTTTTGCAATATTTAGCTGGGTTTGGATGTTTTTCTTTAAAAAAAAGCTTTCCACTCTACCCCATAACCCAGACATATGATTGTCACATGTAGCACACAGCTAGATATTCCTGCAGCTCCTTTAATGCTGCTGTAGGCCTCTTGGCAGCCTCCCTGACCAATTTCTTCTCGTCATTTCATCATTTTAGAGGGATGTCCAGTTCTTGGTAATGTCACTGTTGTGCCATATTTTATCCACTTGATGATGACTGTGTTCCATCTTTTGTACCCTTCTTCTGAGTGATACCTTTTAACAATGAGATCCCTCTGATGCTTTGGAAGCTCCCCGCGGACCATGGCTTTTGCTGTAGGATGCGACTAAGAAAATGTCAGGAAAGACCTATTAGAACAGCTGAACTTTATTTGGGGTTAATCAGAGTCTAGGTTCACATCTATGCTTCTGCGCTTGATGCATTTTTCAGGCACGTTTTGCGCTTTTAACCACTTCAATAACAGGCACTTAAACACCTTCCTACCCAGACCAATTTTCAGCTTTCAGCGCTGTCGCAATTTGAATGACAATTGCACGGTCATGCTACACTGTACTCAAACTATTTTTTTTATCATTTTGTTCCCACAAATAGAGCTTTCTTTTAGTGGTATTTGATCACCTTTGATTATTTTTATTTTTTTTTGCGCAACAAATAAAAAAAGACTGAAAATTTTGAAAAAAAACATGTTTTTCTTTGTCTCTGTTAATTTTTTTTGTACATAAGTACGTTTTTATTCTTCAATGACGGGCACTGATATGGCTGCACTGACAGGCACCGATAAGGTGGCACTGATGGGCACCAATGATGGGCACTGATAAGTGGCACTGATGGGCATTGATAGGTGGCACTGATGGGTACTTATGGGTGGCACTGATAGGTGGCATGGATGGGCATTGATAGGTGGGCACTGATAGGTGGCACTGGTATGCGGCACTGATGGGCACTCATAGGTGGCACTGATGGGTACTTATGGGTGGCACTGATAGGTGGCATGGATGGGCACTGCTGGGCATTGATGGGTGGCACTGCTGGACACTGATGGGTGGCACTGATGACACTGATGGGTGGCATTGCTGGGCATCACATTTTTACATGTGTTACATGAAGGTGCCAGTCAGTGCCCATTTGTGGGCACTGACTGGCACAGATTGGGCATCATTTGCACATGTGGATGGCCATGGGGTACATACCAGGCCATCCACATGTTGCCCACTTCCCTGGTGGTCCAGGCGGCTTCCCTGGTGGTCCACTGTGGGCATCTGAGGGGGGGCTGCGCTGATAAACAATCAGCGCAGATCCCCCTGTCAGGAGAGCCGCCGATCGGCTTTCCTCTACTCGCGTCTGTCAGACGCGAGGTGAGGAAAAGCCGATCAACGGCTTTTCCTGTTTACATCGTGATCAGCCGTGATTGGACACAGCTGATCACGTGGTAAAGAGCCTCCGCCGGAGATCTTTACCGACTGACACACCGCTCCACCGATCGCCGCGATGCGCGCCCCCACGGGAGCGCGGCGGCATGTTATCCTGAAGGACGTCATATGACGCCCAGTCAGGATAACATAACCACTTCCTGGACATCAATTTGCTATTGACTGGGCGGGAAGTGGTTAAACCCTCATTTTTTGCATGCAGCTTTCATGCATTTTGCAGGTTTTTCTCTCTTTAAACACGCTGTATATGGCTGGTTGCTAAGGAGAATGGGAAGCCAGCCGCTTTAACTTTATTTAATTGATATTTGCACTTTTTTGTGATTGTATGCATTATGCAAATCTGTTATTTGCACTTTAGTGATTGATTCTGTACTTTTTACATTTTCAATAAATACAATCTATCTTGCATATTTTGCATCTGTAGTTATAGATTTTCTGCTACCTCATTTTTGTTGTGGATATTCCACCACACTCTTGCGCTAATACGCGCCCTTCCATCTAATGATATAATGTACCTTTTGATCCCATGCTCCCCTGGTTCCCCATTCCCCAGTAAACGGACATTACCACATTCTCACATCCTCATCTCAGCATCGCTACCCTTTCTGAGCCGTGCGTCTGCTTTTATTTACACATAAACAGGAAGTCCCAAACTTGAGGGTGTGCCTCCAACAGACAATCGCCTCCTACACAGTTTGTGACCTCACAGGAAATGACCATATAAGGATCTAACACCACAGTATAAATGAATATATATAATTGACTACAATTCCTCTGATAGGGATCCTTATACTACAGTTCCTTGTGGATGGGAGGCTATCTGCAGGTGTATGTCACGGCACTCCAAATATGTTGATCGGCATACAGGGGTGACAATCCACTAAAACCGATAATGTGTTTGCAGGGCGAACAAATTCCCAACAGACGATAGTTCCGTGCATTGCAAACACCTCTCTCCAAACAACAGGAAGTTTTCCACTACCTAACAGGTCCCAACCAGAGTAAGCTCTTTAGAGCGGGCTGGGGAAGAACGAACACTGGGGGACTCTTATGACAATACATATTAAAATACATCTAATACATCTTCATAAACTTTTCCACAACATTTTCTGTTTAAAAGTTTAATATTGTTCAGTTCATAGTTCGGTCCAGGTTTTTTTTCTGCTACACTATTTGATTTATATGCACTTGACACAGAATTGTCAATAAATAAAACATTTATTTTGACTTGTCAAAGCCGTTAACAGAGTTATTGTCAAAGAAAAGTGGTGGGGCTTACAGATGGAGAGGTAGAGTTGTTGCCATAGAAACATTAATAAAGGGGAGGAGTTAGTAAGATGACCACGCCCATATGTGGGCACCAGAAATATTTCTGCACCCAGACTCCTGTGACCCTAGGATTGGCCCTGCGCCACCAAGATGGGGTAAGTGCCAGTCAGACAGCGGACAGACGGGGGGTCACAGTGGATGGAATTCATGGGCACAGTGGCTGTATTTGATGGGCACAGTGGCTGTATTTGATGGGCACAGTATCTGCATTTGATGGCACAGTGAGGCTGTATTTTATGTTTTTTTCAGTTTGTTTGTGCCCACCTAAAAAATGTTGAGCACCAGCGCCCACTGGAACAGGGACTCACCGGAGCCCTGCTGCGAGCCGCATCCGTCAGATGTGTGAACCCAGCTTTAATCTAAGTTTGGTCCAATAATTTGCATCGACATCTGGTTTATTTAAAAAAGTTCACAAAATTACTAGTATAGGAGTAAGCAACCTTTTACATATGAAGTGCCATTTTGCAAGCATTGGACAATTGGTGTGCCAGTAAACAATAGCACGCCAAAGTCTTAGTTTGTTTTTAATTTTTGCACTAATAGTTGTACTTCTAATGGTAAGTGTTATAAAATAATGAATGAGTTTAACTTGCAGTTAGCAACACTATGGGGGGAATTTTTTTATTTTTTTGGTAAAACCAGAAATTGGGACTTTAAAGGCGCAGAAAACATAAAATTGAATATAAAAATAAATTTATTGAAAAATATTTTGGTACAACATTATTGACATCATATGTTTAAAAGCAATACATCACGGAATAGAGATGAGAATTGGCAAAGTTTAGTGTATCTCAACATGTTTCACCCTAGTTAGGGCTTCCTCAGGAGAACTGAACAATGTCATACAATATTCACTGAAACGAGAAAAGTAGAATCAAATACTGAACACATATAATAGCACATGCAAGTACATTGGTATAGAATGGACATCATGTAGAAAGTAAGTGGGTGGAGCAATAAGCTCCCAAGCTGACCTGTGTGTCCAAGTGGAGTGTCTCGCAGTCCGCTAAAATTCTGAATACGTGAGATTCATTAAGTGCGTCATAGAGAGGGAGATAGCAGCCAAGACCAAATAAGTCTCGGAATCCATCTATTGGATATATTAATAGGGTTATTTAGAATTGATTAATAGCCAAGATGATAAGGATGAATGAATAAAGTAAGGAAGGGCATATTATGAAATAGACCTACCTAGAAAATCTTTTATTTGAAGTTGTGTCAGATATATATTGTTGGGAAAAGGCATTTACAAAATGCCCATAGCCACACCGCAATAAATCCTTAAATTAGCTCTGAAAAAAAAATATATATATAAAAAGAAAATTTGTTTTAGAAAAGTAGAAAACAGATCACACCCCATCCAATACTGAAGATGATCACATAAAGCCTCAATTGTATGTTTACCTGTATAGAATATTTTCATCCACTCCTCTGCCAGCCAGGATAAAAGCTATCCGAATATAGGGAAGGTCAGAGTGAAATATAATCATCCCCCTTTTAAAAGAAAATGATTGAAGCATTTTAGTGATCAATTCCTCAGCACAAGGTAGGTCTCTGAAAGTTTTTCTTACCTTATCAAAGTAACGCCAGGAAGAGAGCCTCCGCTGAGCTGCACAAACTTTAAGCCCGAACCAACCCTTTTTAAATCCCTCTCCACCGCTGTTTTGGTGGCAAATTTCGGTGCCAAAACAGTCAGGTGAGGACATACAGCGTCACAGCAGGTGAGCCGTCGCGCCGGAAATGACTGCAGCGGAATCAGGAGTGAATTCAGCAACAGAGAGTCAGAAAATTACCTCTGTGCTGAAAACACTGGGAACCGCAAGGGATGGGCCCGGTGTTCGATTCAAACCCATGCTCGAATCGAACATCGGGCGTTCGCCCGTTCGGCGAGCCAAGAACTATTTGGGCCGTTCGCATCAAATTTGTGTGATGCGAACGGCCCGCAATGCACTGCGCCAGTCACAGTGCATTGCTGGCTGATGATTGGCCAAGCATGCACTATGACCCCGCATGCTTGGCCAATCATAGAGCCAGTGGCGAGGAGAGCAATAATTGGCCACAGGCAAGATGCCTGTGGCCAATTATAGCTCAGGGGGTTTAGTACATGCCCCACATTATATAAGGCCGCTGCGCCGGCGGCCTTGTATATTGTGTTCCAGTGTCAGTGATATTATGTGCTGCTGACTGCTGACATTATCTGCTGTGATTCTGGGGATTAGTGTGTGCGTGCTGTTAGTACAGCATTGCAGTATCACATCTGGGGGTGTCAATAGTATGCCTGTGAAGGGGCGCATGTTTCCTGTGCTTAGAACTGTCCCTGCACAAAGTTTTTGCAGGAAAAAAAGCTATTTAAAATCACTCGCGGCTAATGAATTGACGGCTCCCGTAACACAGAGAACAGTCATTCATTGAAAGTCATTGATAAAAAAAAAAAAAAAAAGAAAAAGCGTGGGCGTCCCCCCAAATTCAATTACCAGGCCCTTCAGGTCTGCTATGGCTATTAAGGGGAACCCCGGCCAAAAAAAAAAATGGCGTGGGGCCCCCCTCAAAATCCATACCAGACCCTTATCCGCGCACGCAACCTGGCAGGCCGCAGGAAAAGAGGGGGGGACGAGAGCGTACTAGGCCACATGCCCTCAACACTGGGAGGGTGCTTTGGGGTCCCCCCAAAGCACCTTGTCCCCATGTTGATGAGGACAAGGGCCTCTTCCCCCACAACCCTGGCGATTGGTTGTGGGGGTCTGCGGGCGGGGGGCTTATCCGAATCTGGAAGCCCCCTTTAACAAGGGGACCCCCAGATCCCGACCCCCCCCGTGTGTAATGGTAAGGGGGTACAAAAGTACCCCTACCATTTCACCAAAAAGTGTCAAAAATGGTAAAAATTACAGGAGACGGTCTTTGACAATTCCTTTATTAAAATCTTCTTCTTTCTTCTTCCTTTCTTCATCATCTTCTTCCATCTTCTTCTTCCTCTGATCCGCTTCTTCTTGCTCTGGTCTTCTCGTCCGACATCTTCTTCCATGGCGTCGGTGTCTCTTCTGGGCCGCTCCGCGCAATGGGAGGCTCCCGCTGTGTGAGGCTTCGCTGCATCTGACAGGTCTTTTATAACGGAGGGCGGGGCCACCTGGTAACCCCGCCCCCTCTGACGCACGGTGACGTCATGGGGAATTCCCTATGGCTTTCCCCATGATGTCAGAGGGGGGCGGGTTCACCAGGTGACCCCGCCCTCCGTTATAAAAGACCTGTCAGACGCAGCAAAGCCTCCAATTGCGCGGAGCGGCCCAGAAGAGACACCGACGCCATGGAAGAAGATGCCGGACGAGAAGACCAGAGCAAGAAGAAGCGGATCGGAGGAAGAAAAAGAAGAAGATGATGAAGAAAGGAAGAAGAAAGACCAGAAGAAAGAAGATTTTAATAAAGGAATTGTCAAAGACCGTCTCCTGTCATTTTTGTCACTTTTTTGGTGAAATGGTAGGGGTACTTTTGTACCCCCTTACCATTTCACACAGGGGGGGCCGGGATCTGGGGGCCCTCTTGTTAAAGGGGGCTTCCATATTCGGATAAGCCCCCCGCCCGCAGACCCCCACAACCAATGGCCAGGGTTGTGGGGACGAGGCCCTTGTCCTCATCAACATGGGGACAAGGTGCTTTGGGGGGACCCCAAAGCACCCTCCCAATGTTGAGGGCATGTGGCCTGGTACGGTTCAGGAGGGAGGGGGGGGGCGCTCTCGTCCCCCCCTCTTTTCCTGCGGCCTGCCAGGTTGCCTGCTCGGATAAGGGTCTGGTATGGATTTTGAGGGGAGCCCCACGCCATTTTTTTTTTGGCCGGGGTTCCCCTTAATATCCATAGCAGACCTGAAGGGCCTGGTAATTGAATTTGGGGGGACCCCCACCCTTTTTTTTTGTTATCAATTACTTTTTTTTTATCAATGACTTTTTTTTTATCAATGACTTTCAATGAATGACTGTTCTCTGTGTTACGGGAGCCATCAATTCATTAGCCGCGATTGATTTTAAATAGCTTTTTTTTCCTGCTAAAAATAACACTTTGTGCAGGGACAGTTCTTAACACGGGAAACATGTGCCCCTTCACAGGCATACTATAGACACCCCCCCAGGTACAAAATTTAAAGGAATATTACACTTTTATTGTTTCACTTTAAGCATTATTAAAATCACTGCTCCTGAAAAAACGGCCGTTTTAAAAAAAAAAAAATTAGCATCAATGCATGTCCCCTGGGGCAGGACGGAGGTCCCCAAACACTTTTTATGACAATAACATGCATATTAGCCTTTAAAATTGGCACTTTTGATTTCGAACGTTCGCATCCATTGTAATTTAATAGGGTTCTAATGCTCGCACAAACTTTAGGTCCGTTCGCGGGTTCTGGTTTGAACCGAACCCGGGGGTGTTCGGCTCATCTCTAGGAACCGCCCAGGATGTTCAAGGCAGAAACCGGAAAAAGTTGAAAAAAAAAAAAAAATAAAAAATAAAGAAAAAGATGCCAAATCAATAAAGTTGGAGGGAAAAAGACCCTAAAACTAAATTGGGACGATGTTCAAGATCGTTAAAGGTCACAAAAGCATCCTTCAACATCAACCGCTTTTCAAGGACATATAAATGTCACTTAAAACAGCTGCACTTTAGCGAGGCGCTAACCAAAAGCGACTAATAGGCGTTCAAGGGGTCAAAAAGCTCAAAGAGCCTGGTGACCTCCCAGAATGCCTGGGTGTACATATGAGGCACAAGACTCCACTTCAAGCATTTTAATCATCTTAGATATGCATAAAAAGCCAGCAAATATTGCTGGTTAGGAACCATCCACTGATAGGCTATTTGGCCAGTATAATTAAAAGGTTTATTAATTAGCATGTAGAAGTTGTAGCTACAGCGAGAACACTCCATCAAAACACCACAGTAGTGAGCAAAAAACACTAGCTTGATACATAATGAACATTGAAGGATAAATGTGTATATCACAAAAGTAAGTTATACAGACACAAAAAATAATTACGTACATTTTTTAATGAGAAATTAATCTCATAAATTTGACAATGGCGACCTAACCCTATAAAAAGGGTTTGAAGCTTAGGGATTTGTTCAGGCCTGGATGAACAGTGGCCTTCAGGTTATGAATCCATTTTGATTCTCTCTGTACGATTGATTCTCCACGATCAAAGTCCGGTATAAATTCCAAGGCAAAAAACTTCATTTGTGATATATCAAATGAATGATAAAGCCCCATGTGACGACTAAGGGGGGTCTCCATTTTTTTCTTTTTGATAAGAGAGACGTGGTCTCTAATTCTATGAAAAAAGGGTCTTTTTGTTTCGCCAATATAGAATGCCTGGCATGAGCAGGTCATAAGATAGACAACCCCAATAGTCTTACATGTAGCATAAAAATTTGGCCTAAAAATCTGAACATTTGGTAAAGTAATTTCAGTAGAGTTAGTTAACAATTCACAGAATTCACATTTTCCACAAGGAGAAGTACCTTTACGATGTGTCTTGGTTCTGGGTGTTAGATGACTATGGACTAATTTGTCTTTTAATGAAGTGGACTTGCGATATGTTATCTGTGGATGAGCACCCACATATTTTGAAAGTGCATCATCCGTTGAAAGGAGATGCCAATATTTTTCAAAAATGTGGCATACTTTTTTATGTTCGCCAACATAGGTAGTGATGAGGTGGACTTTGGATTCAGTTTTCCGTGGCTTCACTTGGTGGACCAACTGGTGTCTATCTTTTTGCTTTGCTCTATTATACGAACGTTTAAGGCAATTCCTACTGTAACCTCTTTCCAATAGTCGAATCTGAAGAGCTTTGGCTTCACATTCGAAATCTGCCTCCTTGCTACAATTCCTTTTTAATCTTAAGTACTGACTGTATGGTATACGCTGGACAAGAGATTCGGGATGAGAGCTGTCTGCATGAAGAATTGTATTGCCTGCAGAAGGCTTTCTATATAGGGATGAACCTATGGTTTTGTCATCATTGATATAAATCTTAATATCAATAAAATTAACAGAGACCTGATCACAGGTCATCGGGAATTTTAGATTGTATGAATTAACCTCTAAACATAATAAAAATTGCGATAGCTCATCCCGAGTCCCGACAATAAAATTCATCGTCGATGAATCTTTTCCAGATCAAAATATTCTGGAAAAAGCCCCTAAATTCTGCAGCTGAAAATATCTCCCGCTCCCACCCCCCCAGATACAGGTTGGCATAAGATGGGGCACACTTGGTCCCCATCGCCACCCCCTGTACCTGGAGGTAGTGGGAGCGATCGAAGATAAAGATATTGTTGCTTAGAATAAAAAGCAACAACTCAATGACAAAGTTGTTATATGGCCTGGCTAATGGCCCCCGTTCAGTGAGGAAACCGTCTACAACTCGAGCCCCCAATTTGTGGGGGATCGCGTTGTAAAGGACCTCCACATCAATGGCCACCAGCCAGGCATGATGAGGTAGACATAAGCCATCCAGAGATCGCAGCAAATCAGCTGTGTCCTGAATGTACGAACTCAGGGACTTGACATGCGGTCTCAAATAATCATCCACTAGTTTACTAGCAGGTTCTGTTAAACAACCATTTCTGGATATAATGGGACGCCCTGGGGGAAAGGAAGCATTTTTGTGGATTTTGGGCAATGCGTACATTGTTGGCAATCTGGGATTTTCAACAAGTAGAAATTCACATGTTTTTTTTATCAACCAGATCAGCAAGAAAAGCCTGAATAATGAGACGTTTGTATTTGGTTTGTATATATGATACCTGAGATGCAGGAATAGGACGATACCATTGGCGGTTGGACAGGAGATCCATAACCATAGTTTTGTAATTTATAAGATCCATCAAAACAATATTGCCCCCCTTATCGGACGGCTTTATGATTAATTGATCATTGGTTTGCAACAAAATAATTGCCTTGTGTTGATTAGAATTGATATTGGATCTACTGTTCCAATGCCGCCATTTGGAATTTGGAATTTCTTTACAAACTTGTTGGGTAAATGCCCAAATATTGGGGTTCCCCTGAAGTACAGGAAAACATCTGGATTTTGGTTTATACATAGAGGGTAGAGGAAAACAAGTCCCCAAACCAGTGTCTAATGAAGGTAAAGGACATATGGATGGATCTCCAAGAGGAACATCTAATGGGTTGCTCTCTTCCCATAGTTCCATTAATTCATTTAATGCTTTAATTTCATTTTTTTTTTTTTTTTTTCCAGATCTACCTTGAAAATTGATCTGTTTCAGGGGTGATCTGTTGTTTATCATAGATTGCCTTAAACATAAGTCTGCGAGCAAACAAATTGACATCTTTTGTGATCTCAAAAGAATCCACCTCCTGATCCGGACAAAAGGTCAGGCCCAGGCTAAGAACCTGGGCCTGCTCTTCTGATAAAGGACAGGAGGATATATTAATTATTTGGAAACTGTTTTGTTTGTTATCTTGGGAGTTGCTCCCTGAACATTTTGGTGGCTTTTTTGAATCCATTGTCATCTGAGAAGTGAAGATTGGTGCATTTTTTAGTTCCCCTAGCACGGGAACCAGTAGATGGTCCTCCGATAGGGAAACTGAAGTTGCCTGACTGACCTTTGGAAGAACTACATGATTCAAATATATTTGTGCTTGGTTACCTACTTCTGCTTGATTTTGGGAGTCAATTGGAGCTGCACTTTTCTTCTGGGATCGAAGACCCGAACGGATATTATTTCGTTGATTTATTTTACCTGACAACTTTTGTGCTGAAAAACTATATTTACGTTTATCGGTACCAGTTGTAGAGCCTTGAAAGGAGCCTGCTTGTTGAGAAGAAACAGAAGAAAAATTAGACTCATCTGAGTTAGTATTCCTTTGGAGAGGTTTTCTCTTACGCCCCCCCTCCCTCCATAGGCCATTTGTAAGCTGTACTTGTTTCATATGAGAGTCTATCTCTATAATATTTTTTATCTTTAGTTTTTAAAATTTCAGCTACAAATACTTCCAAATGTTTTTCCAAAGCAAGTTCCGAATCTCTAAATGAAGAATCCAATAAGAGACTCCCATTATCTAAATATAGTTTCTCAATGTCAGTATCAATAGTAGCAATCTCCCTCGAATAATGTCAGCATAATGACTCCATCATACCAAAGGAGCAGCTTTGTAGGTTACATTCCCATTCAGTTTTAAAATCTGTTTCTACCTTGAAGAGGTTTGGAAAGATTTGTACTCGAAGACCCCATGGAACAATCTTATCCTCAATATACTTTGCAAAATACTTTCTATTCCAAAAGATACGTGCCTTTTTCTCCAGTTGTTTTTTTAAACTCCAAAAGAACCGATCCAAAGTTATTCCACCAAAAGAAGCCCCTTGTGCCAGATGTATTTTGTTTATCAAGCCATCGAATCCCAAGCCTCTATAGGTCGCCATTGTCCATTACATAGGTACAAAAATAAATTAAATACACACAGAAAAATTAATACATATAAACTCAAAAATAATTACAATAATAGGTTTCAGAAATCAGCTCATTGAGGTAATTGGTGTTTGCCACCATGTGATATATAAAAAAAAGGAGAAAATTTGAATTATGAGCTAACTTGCTGAAGCTATGGTTAAGGCGCTATAACCATAGCTTCAGCAAGTTGGCTCATAATTCAAATTAACACTATGGGGGGATTTACTAAAACTTGAGTACACAGAAACTGGTGCAGCTGTGCATAGTAACCAGTCAGCTTCCAGGTTTTATTGTCAAAGCTTAAATGAACAAGCTGAAGTTAGAAGCTTAATGACTACTATGCACAGCTGCACCAGATTCTGTGTGCTCCAGTTTTAGTAAATCACAGTCAGTTTAAAAATTGATTACCTGCTGCATGTACCTTCAGACTTTACATCAGGCCCAATTTATTCACCTTCAGAGCTCAAGTTAACCCCAATGCATGCATGTACTTTAGACCTTCAAAAGGGTCCAATCTATACACTTTGAACCTTAGATCCGCCCCAATGCTTGCATGCACTTCAGACCTCCGGTGAGCCCCATTCCATAAACTTTAGACCTTAAACCAGCTCCAATCCATACACTTCAGTCCCTTGATGAGCCCCAATTTATACACTTCAGTCATCAGATCAGCCCCAATTCATACAATTCAGTACTCAGATCAGCCCCAATGCTCACATGCACTTCAGGCCTCCAATTAGCCACAATCCATACACTTCAGACCTCAGATCAGCCCTAAATGCTCACATGCAGCTCAGACCTCGGATCATCCACGATCCATACACTTCAGACCTCAAATCAGTCGCAATTTATACACTACAGACCTCCGATCAGCCACGATCCATACTCTCTAGTCCTCAAATCAATTTCAATCCATATACTTAATACCTTGGATCAGCCCCAATGTTCACATACACTTCAGACTCCGATCAGCCCAATCCATACACTTTAGACCTTGGACCAGTTTGCATATGTTACTAACGCACCATTCCTTATAGCCATTATGTGTTGACATCAGACATACTTTTTTAATCATGGGATTGAATAGAAAATGCATACATAATATTTAAAACCTTCCTTAAAGGTGGGTTAACACTTTTTGGACCAAAACCAATGTAATCAGAGTTTGGAGACTATCACGTACCTTACAGCGGAGTCCGGATGCTGGGGATGGCCTCGTGCACGGTTCCGGTCCAAACACCCCTGGTGGTGGGAACAGGGAGTGCTGGGGCACGAAAGGGTGCAAGTGCCTGCGGCTGGTAGACTGGTACTTGGAAGTACTGGTTCCTCTGAAGAGCTGGTGTTCACGTTGGTATCCAAGGCTGTGTGCAGCAACAGCCGAACAGATGGATGTAGGCACCGCGAGGTCAAGACAGGAAACAGGTCGGCAACTGGCTGGCAAACAAGGTACAAGGCAGAGGGCAAGTTCGTGGTCAAAAAGCAGGCAAGTAGGTCGGCAACTGGCTGGCAAACAAGGTACAAGGCAGAAGGCAAGTTCGTGGTCAAGGCAGGCAATAGGAATTTTCTTCTGGGCCAAAACCTTTCCATTTAATTAAATATTGGTCCTCACCTTGCCGTTTTCTGTGATCCAGGATAGCTTCAATTTCAAATTCCTCTTCCCCATTAACTCGGATAGCCTCTGGAGGTCCCACTTCACGATCTGGAAAGGAATTTGGAACATCAGGTTTAAGTAGGGAGACATGAAACACCGGATGTATCCTGAATGAGGCAGGGAGTTCAAGTTCATAGGCCACTGGGTTGACCTTTCTCTTGACAGGGAAAGGGCCCAAGTATCTAGGTCCCAATTTCTTGGAGGGGCATGCTAGTTTTAAATTTGTAGTAGATAGCCACACACGATCTCCTACCTCCAAGTTCAATTCTCCCCTTCTCTTCTTGTCGAAGTATTTTTTGTCATCCTCCTGTGCTTTAGCAATAGTTTCCCTGAGCATCTGGTTGTTGGAGGAAAGGAAATCCAGTCTATCTTGAACAGCCGGTACAGAAGATTCGGGCACAAGTGCGGGTAGAAAGGAGGGATGAAATCCGTAGTTGGAGAAAAACGGTGATTGGTTTGTGGTGGAGTGGATGGAATTGTTAAAAGCAAATTCTGCCAAGGGAAGCAATGAGGCCCAATCCTCTTGGGAAAACGAGGAGAAGCAACGTAGGTATTGTTCCAACGTTTGGTTGGTACGTTCGGTCTGCCCGTTGGTCTGTGGATGGTAAGCTGAAGAGAGACTACATTTAATACCTAGTGCCTTGCATAACGACCTCCAAAACTTGGACGTGAACTGCACTCCACGGTCAGAGACGATGTCACTGGGGATTCCATGAAGTCTGACAATTTCTTTAATGAAGATCCTGGCGGTTTCAATTGCTGAAGGTGTCCCTTTCATGGGAATGAAATGTGCCATCCGAGAAAAGCGGTCTACCACCACAAAAATAGAAGAGAACCCTTTAGAGGGGGGAAGCTCCACAATAAAATCCATGGCGATTTTGTCCCATGGTCTCTCGGGAATAGACAGTGGTTTTAGCAGGCCCCATGATTTATTTTTACTGCTTTTATTTCTGAGACAAATCAGACAAGAGTTAACATAATTCCTGCAGTCCCTGGCCAGATTTGGCCACCAAAAGTGTCTCTGGATTAGATCCATAGTCTTGTGGCCCCCAAAGTGACCCCCCAGAGGATAGTCATGGCAGGCCTGTAAGACGGTGGTGCGTAGGTCTCGAGGGATAAAAATTTTATTGTTGAGCCAAAAAAAACCATCCTTCTTCTGAAGGTTGATGCCCGGAGGTAATTGTGTTTCCACGGAAGCTTGGCGGAGCTGTGTCATGAAACTGGATTGGGTCAGGAGAAAATTCCCTGCTTGCAGGATAGTATCTGGTGGAGACGGGGTTTCAAGTTCTGTGAACATTCGGGATAAGGCATCGGGTTTAACGTTTTTAGATCCAGGGCGATAAGTAATATGAAAATTAAAACGGGAAAAGAAAAGAGCCCATCTGGCCTGTCGGGGTCTAAGGCGTCTGGCAGTTCTGAGGTATTCTAAATTTTTGTGATCTGTGAAGATCAGTATCGGATGTGCTGCCCCTTCCAGGAGATACCGCCATTCTTCCAGGGCCAGTTTTATTGCTAGGAGTTCTCGGTCACCTACGTCATAGTTCCTTTCTGATACACCTAGTTTCCTGGAAAAGAAAGCCACCGGGTGCATTAGAGACTTGGGTCCTTGGCGTTGAGACAGGATGGCTCCCACTGCACTCTCTGAAGCATCGACCTCCAGAGTGTAGGGTAATGCAGGGTCAGGGTGCTTCAGTACTGGAGCGGAGGTGAATGCCCTTTTTAATTGGTCGCCTTGTGCTGGGATTGGTGGAGGTACGGGTCCGTGCGTGATTACGCGCACACGTTCGTGCTGACGTGGAAGTGCGCGCCCTTGTTCGTATTGACAAACGAGGGCGCGCACAGGTCAGCGTCAGCACGCGGGTACGCCCGCACGTTCGGTTTCGTTGAGAAGGCTGCGCATGGGTATTGGCGCTTGCCGAACGGAGATTAACCCCTACTGGACGAGGACGGGCATGGAACGCGTGAGTTCTCTGACAGAGACTCTTTCCCACCTAAAGTCAGTCTGAGTTTCTGAATTTCGTGTCCTAAATGAGGACTTCTCAATCCAGAGAGTACCAAAACCAGTGCTCTTCTCTCCGACTGGGCCACCACAGAACCCTCCACCCTACTAAAAATGTCCCTGGAACTCTCTTTTAAAGGGATCATAACTCAAATATTTTGAAAATATATCTCCTGTCCAAGACCCATCCTTGTCATCCTGTACACATGGTATAATCATGGTAAGGCATGCAGGCCGCAGATGATCTTTTAGCTTTTTTTATCCCCTCCTTATATTTATTTTCTACACCTTTCCTTTAGCAGCTACTGTGTATTTCTGTTCATTGCTAACATAGATACATCAGAATGCCATGGGCAGCTAGAGTACAGGCAGGTTTCTTGAAGCACAGCTGCCAGCTTGCTTTCATGATGTCAGAGGGATAATGTCATTCCATCGACCAAAAACTTACAGCCATATGATTCCCAGGACTTCCTGCAATGGTGAATGAATGAGCTTGATGCTAACAAGCCATCAATCGCATTTGTTCATATCATTTGCACAGCTCCCCCATGCTGCCCCTGCCAGGAATGTACAAAAGACAGCAGTGGCTAGCGAGCAGCGGTGCCAGTGTGGAGGAGCAGGGAGATTAGTAAACATAGTAAAACTGAATAAGAAGCAGTACTTTATGAGCACAACTTATATAGTGTGGTGCTGGGCACTGGGGGATAAGGAGACTGAGAATGTTTCTTCTGAAGCATAAAGTGGAGACATCAGGGGTCTGTTAGACCATGATATCATTAAGGAGGACCTGTTACCATGGGTTATTTTTCTGCTAGTGACAGTACTTAGGTATAAACATAAAGTGTTAAAAAATGAATGATAAAAAAATACACAGACACCCCTACTCCCCCCATACCCACCCATTTTTTTCTGAATTATAGTGTGTTGCTGCATATGTATTAACGTGCATTGCATCACATAAGCACATTCATTTTAAATGGTCTGTCAACACACCCCAATCCAGGCAAAAACTTACAGGGCCCAGTCAGATTTTTGTGATGTATTACCATGTGTTAACGGTGCCTTGCATTAAGGCAACGCACCCAAATGTGCTTAAAAATGCACATACATTTTTTTCCTAACACAATGCACTACTGTGTATTTAGGCATGCTACACAATGCAGGTGTGCCGCCCTTGTACAATAGCATTGTTATTACCACACTGCATAACTGTAAAGCAAGCCTTAAGGTTTTTATCTTAACCGCTTGACACCTTTTCCCTTTAGGAGATTCTTTATGCCATAGGCATTTTCTGGGCTACCTAATCTTATGACCACTTTGAATGGCTGTCACTTTGGTCACATGATTGGAAGCCCATCCTACAAACTTCCAGTGTACACAGGAAAATTAAAAGTTTGTGAACCGGTATTATAGCTGTTCCCAGCTGATAAATGGTAAGCATGAGAGATTGACCTTTGAAGCAGCAAGGAACATATGAGAAGTGGAGCACCTGTCTATAGGATCTCAGTTGGTGGATTTTAACGCACTTTTAGTAAATCGAATCCATATTGGGAAGAAGGACTACATTGATCATGGACTGATTTGTGGTGTTCATAGTTTCTGCCCATGTACATAATTTGCGTTTGTTGCACAAATTTGGAGGAGTTTGTGTCACTGCACAATACTTGGATATTATTGTATATACTGTATTCTCACATGTATAGGTTGTTTATGTGATACCATCATGGAGGGTTGGTTTAGTGCAGCACAGTTTGTTACATTTAGCCCCAGCATTGTCGCAACATATAGTTTAGGTGATTTATTTACAGTTTTGTGTTTTTTTTTATTTTTACCTTTTCACAAAAAGGCACAATTTAAAGTTTACACATATCTGTTATTTAATAACATTTATTTATTGACAGTTTTATCTTTTAGAGTAAGTAATAATTTAGGAAATGATGTTGTATTTATATGCACTAATACTGATTTTAGTGCTTTTTTTAATTAAAAATATATATTAAATAAACATTTGTGCAACTATCATGGGACATAACACAACAGCAACATCCATTTATTCTACAGCTCCTTTGCTTTCAGAAAATATATGGTTTGAGGGGTCTTTTACTAACTTTCAGAGCTGTAAGAGAAAAACTGTAGAAAATTACAAAAAATAAATAAAAAAATGGGATAGGCCTGGCAGCGAAAGGGTTAAAGCTTACCAGACACATATCAATGTTTACATTAGTTTTATTTTTAATTTAAACAAAATATTTTGACTGCATTTTAAAGTATTTTTTACATGGTTTTGCTTATTATTTTAATTCCATCTTAATTAAAAGTGTAACTTTAATCATTAAGTGTTCTTGCATAGCAAGATCACTTATTGTTATCTCACATATATATTATTATTCTTATTATAGCCAAATTTTGCACGCTAACTCCTCCCACAGTTTTTATGCTACATATACCAAATATATACCAAAACGTGCGGATTGTTCCCGAATGGTGTGCTATTACTTTGTGGAACGTTTTTCCGAATGGTTCACGAAATATCGTCATTTTTGCGGCGAAATTTGTCCCATAGGAATGAATGGAGAAATGTTCAAAACTAGAGTGGGAGGTGACAAAAGCTCTGAGGGGAATTATAGCTCCTCCCACACAGCTCTGAGGGGATTATAGGTAGTCCCACACAGCCCTGAGGGGATTATAGGTAGTCCCACACATCTCTGAGGGGGATTATAGGTAGTCCCACACAGCCCTGAGGGGATTATAGGTAGTCCCACACATCTCTGAGGGGGATTATAGGTAGTCCCACACAGCTCTGAGGGAAATTATAGGTAGTCCCACACATCTCTGAGGGGAATTATAGGTAGTCCCACACAGCTGAGGGGGATTATAGGTAGTCCCACACAGCTCTGAGGGGGGTTATAGGTAGTCCTACGCAACTCTGAGGGGAATTATAACTAGTCCCACACAGCTCTGAGGGGAATTATGAAATTTGAAAAGAAAAAATTAAAAAATAATAATAATAATAATAATAAAAAAAAAATAATAATTTTAGAAAAAAAAAATATGAAAATTAGGAAATTTAAAAAAAAGAATTCTTTTTTGAAAAAAAAAATATTTTAGAAAAAAAAATATCATTTAAAAAAAAAAAATAATAATTAAAAAAAATCATTAAAAAAAAAAAAACATTTTTGAAAAAAAAAATAATTAAAAAAAAAATAATAATAAAAAAATAAAAAATATTTTTGGGAAAAAAAAATATTTTTTGAAAAAAATATCATTTAAAAAAAAATAATAATAACTCAAAAAAAAATTTAAATTTTTTTTTTTTTTTTATAAAAAAAAAATCAATCATTTTAGAAAAAAATGAAAATGAGGAAATTTTAAAAAAAATAATCTTTTTGGAAAAAAAAAAATTTTTGAGAAAAAAAAATTTTTTTGAAAAAAAAAAAAATTTTTGAAAAAATTTTTTTTTAAAAATAATTAAATAAAAATCAAAAAAATTATAAAAAAAAATTATAACTAGTCCCACACAGCTCTGAGGGGAATTATAACTAGTCCCACACAGCTCTGAGGGGAATTATAACTAGTCCCACACAGCTCTGAGGGGAATTATGAAATTTGAAAAGAAAAAATTAAAAAAAAACTAATAATAATAAAAAAATTAAAAAAAAATTATTTTAGAAAAAAAATATCATTTAAAAAAATAAATAATAATTAAAAAAAATCATTAAAAAAAAAAAAAACATTTTTGAAAAAAAAAAAATTATATAAAAAAAAAATAATAATTTTAGAAAAAAAAATAGGAAATTTGAAAAAAAATAATATTCTTTGAAAAAAAAATATTTTTTGAAAAATATTATTTTCAAAAAAAAAATTTTCTTTTAAAAAATAATAATAATAATAATTATAAATTAGGAAATTTGAAAAAACCTATAAATTTGAAAAAAATATATATTTTGAAAAAATAAATTATATTTTGAAAAATTTTTTTTTAGAAAAATCAATCATTTAAAAAAAAATATAATTTTGGAAAAAAATGTCATTCTTGAAAAAAAAAAATATTTAAAAAAAAAATCAATCATTTTAGAAAAAACATTTTTTGGAAAAAAAAAAAATCATAAAAAAACACAGCTCTGAGGGGGATTATAGGTAGTCCCACACAGCTGAGGGGAATTATAGGTAGTCCCAAACAGCTCTGAGGGGAATTATGAAATTTAAAAAAAAAAATAATAATTAAAAAAAAAATAATAATAATAAAAAAGTAAAAAAAATAATTTTAGAAAAAAAATATTTAAAAAATAAATCATTAAAAAAATTTTTTTTAGAAAAAATAAAAAATTTTTGAAAAAAAATAAAAAATGTCATTCTTGGAAAAAAAAATAATTTTACAAAAAAAAATCAATCATTTTAGAAAAAAAAGGAAAATTAGGAAATTTGAAAAGAAAAATCATTTTAGAAAAAAAAATCATTTAAAAAATAAAATCATTAAAAAAATAATCATTTTTGAAAAAATAAATAAAAAGTTTAGTTACTCAAGCCACTCCACCCAGTTACTCCGCCCACTCCAGTAGGTGGAGGCAAGAACACGTCACACAATTTCCCCAGAAATTGTAGATTTTCTAGTTTAAAAAGCTTCTTTTTTTTTCTTTTGCATTATTTTTTTCAGCATGTGATAAAACATTACATTTTAAAAACAAATTCAATACATTTGTCACAGGCACTGCAGACCCATTAAAAACTATCAACAGTTTTTAAATTTGTCTGAATGCTTTATTGTCCTTTGTATACAAGAAAATAAAATGCATAACCCCTGACAATTGTCTAGAGACACAACTGAAATATTACAACAATCAGATTATAGAAGGATCAGATTGAAACATGTTTGGGTATATTAAGGCTTCTAAGGTCTTCACCTTCCACTGGCATGTGTTAGAGGAAATTCAATTAGCAATGAGCCCACAAGATTTCAAATTGTTATAGAGGGAATTTTATTGGATTTTACATTGCAGACCTTGTCAGCCTACGACCTTAATGAAGAAGCCAACAATAAATGTTTATTGTTCTAACATAGGTCCTGTTACTCCTTTATATGAATTTCTATTTCTTTTTCTACACTCTTACCACAATACATTGATAGGATTTTTTTTTTTTACTTGTTTCTGCTTTCAAGTTTATTATCTTTACTCTTTTTAGTGTGAATTATTGCTGTGTTCAAACACTTTAAAAAAAAAAAAAAAAAAAAATGCATTTATTTTGCTCCATTCCATTCTACTGTGCTCTTATTATTATCATGCAGTTTTCATCACTGGCTGTCTTGGTCTATTTTTAAACTCTTTCACTCTCTTCCTTTATAGCCGTAGTAGAGTATATTTTATCATTAGCTATTGATTAATGCAGAAAGTTTGGAGTTTAAGTGATTCCATTTATTGGCTAACTTACGTATATTATTAAAGATGCAGGCTTTCAGGATGACTTAGATCCCTATTCAGGCTTATGCCATTGTTTATACAATGGTATAAAACCTAAATATGAGATCTAAGTCATCCCGAAAGCCTGCATCTTTAATAAATTAAGTTAACCAATAACTTCAAACTTATTATCCTTTGTAGTATGTCTCCTCCTCCACTTCCTTACCCCTTTAATTAGAGCTGTCGCTATATACCACTCTGTCCATTTTTTCATTTTCTCTCTTGCTATTTTGTCTGTCCTTTTGTTTCTGTATTTACTTTCCAGTTTTGTTATTCAATTGTATTTCAGTCTTTTTGTGATAGTGTGCAGTCTTTACTATTAACATCCTTTAACTTCTTTTATTTTTTATCCCTCACTCTCTGTTTCCACTCATTTGATTTTGGTACCTTTTTGTTATGCTAATGCCGCGTACAGACGATTGGACATTCCGACAACCAAACCGTGGATTTTTTTCCGACGGATGTTGGCTTAAACTTGTCTTGCATACACACGGTCGCACAAATGTTGTCGGAAATTCTGAACGTCAAGAATGCGGTGATGTACAACAAGCTGAGAAAAATTAAGTTCAATAGCCAGTGCGGCTCTTCTGCTTGATTCCGAGCATGCGTGGACTTTTGTGCGCCGGAATTGTGTACACACGCTCAGAATTTCCGACAACAAGTCTTGGAAAATTTGAGAACCAGCTCTCCAACAGTTGTTGTTGGAAATTCTGACAGCAAATGTCCGATGGAGCATACACACGGTCGGAATTTCTGACACCAAGCTCACATCGAACATTTGTTGTCGGAAATTCTGATCGTCTGTATGCCGAATAAGTCTTTAATTTATGTATGTACTGTACCTTTTAACCTAGATTCTAATATTCAGCAACACCTTACTACAGTATGTTTTTGTGCAGAGAATTTGGAACCTCATAGTCCTTGGCATGGGGGTTTTGGTCCCCCCCAAAAAACAAGCAAAAAAAAAACACTGGCTGACCCCTAAACTTAATTTGACTGAGATAATAACTCTAACCCTCTCTAAACCCTGAGAGGAAATCATCCTTAAATTACCCTTAACACGACTAAGACAGTTAATTCTTTCCCTCACTCCAAAAAAAAGTCTTAACCTACTCCTGTCAATTAAATCTTAACAGTTATCCCTAAAAAATTGCCTAAGATCCACTGCAATCTATTTATAACCTTAACCTGACCCCTAATTTGAAATCCTAACTTTCAGTTGATCATGTTCTAATGTTTCAACTATATTTACCAACCTCCCAATATACAAACTAATGCCGCGTACACACGGTGAGCCGAGAAAATGAAGTTCAATGCTTCCGAGCATGCGTCAAATTGTTTCCGACTTCGAGCATGCATAGGAATTTTGCACGTCAGAAATGATACAGACGATCGGAATTTCCGATCGAAACTTTTTCCAACCGAAAAATTGAGAACCTGCTCTCAATCTTTTGCTGGCTGGAATTCCGCCAGCAAAAGTCCGATGGAGCATACACACGGTCACATTTTCCGACCAAAGGCTCTCATCAGACTTTTGCTGGTGGAATTTCCGATCGTGTGTACGCGGCATAAGAGTTAACCAATTAAAACATAACCATAATCCTACCCTTAGCTTAAAGTATTACTAAACCCAGGACTCTGCATTCACTATATCTGGTCTCCCACAGTACACAGAACACTGAAATGCAATTACTTTAGTAAATATAAACTGCTAAATACCTTTTCTCATTGGCAGTTAGAGCAGTCTTGTGACTTCTATCAGTGCCCAGCCAAGCACTGGTTAAAGCTTGTAGGAGGAGTTTTCTGAATGTCCTATGAGACTGCTAGACCCTTGAACCTCTGTCTGGACAGTGCTGATCACATGCACTTTCCCAAGAAAAAAAAAAACTCTAGCAATACACACCAAACTGAGCATGTACAGCCTGACTCCATAGGCTCTGTGTTATCAGGAAATTTTTAGGGGACAGTGGAAAGAGGGGAGGATCAGAGAAGATAGGATCAAACAGCCTTTTTATACAATGCAGTGGATTAACCCCTTAGGTTCCACAGAGAGTATAACAAGCATGCTTTACTGCATATACTGTACAGACTGATTTTACTGTTGTGGGTTTAGTAATACTTTAACATGTAGTTTAACCTAACAATAATTTTAACCCTTAAGACTTGGCTAGCCCTACAGACTCCTCACCAGTCCTCATCATATTGGGCTATTTTGTGCTGGCATGAACTCCGAAATCACTTCAACAAACAGTTCTTGGTGCTAAAACAAAATTATTCAAGCTGACACCTTATGCCTGTCTTGTTTACAGTTATGTTGCTGGTTTGTCTTTTTACATCTGCTCTGATACCATTCACTTGTGCTGCTCTTACAGCCACAGGGTGTCATTAGGTCAGTTTTGAACCATCTTCCCTATATACCCTGTAGAATTTACTGCTCCTCCACTCAGTCCAGAGGCTATGCACATTAATTGGAACTGTATTTTATACAAATATACATAAAGACCTGTGGGAAGCCATGGTGCATAAACCCATTGCTAGCTTAACCATATATGATCATTAACTCATTTATTTTCAAATATACCAAGCAGACAATCATGAAGTCATAACACAAAAGAAGAGACCGCAAAGCCGTCCTAGTGTAACTCGGCTTTAATACGGTAAAGATAAAAACACTACAATGGTCAAACTCACATTGTGTGAAGATAGATACAGCATAAGGGTTCCACTGTGGCCACACTCCTAAAACCACCTCAAGATCCCGACAGGGATGGGGGGAGCTGTGGACGTTCAACCTAGCTGCCTGGATCCTGGCAGCAAATCCAAGGCTATACACCCGGTCCAGCCAGCACTGCTCTCTGAGGACACAGGAACCCACACAAGCAGGATACAGGGGGGAACAGAGTGAGGACATCACACAGTTAACATGAAAACGTGTTTCAGGAGGCATGACCTCCTTCCTCAGGTCACCTCATCAATCATAAAGTCATAGAAGCTGTTATCCCTAAACTACCAGGAAGTACTCCAATGAATAATTGGCAGTATCAATTAAAAAAATGACCACTATCTTTCAGAACTCGCATAATAAATTCTTATGGCTACTGTCACAATGAGGCGGTTTTCAGGCATTTAACGCTAAAAATAGCACCTGTGAAGTGCCTGAAAATTGCCTCCCATGCCACTCCAGTGCGAAAGCCCGAGTGCTTTCTCACTGGGCGATGTGCTTGCGGGACGGAAAAAAAAGTCCTGCAAGCAGCATCTTTGGGGTGGTTTGGGAGCGCTATATACACCACCCCTGCCCATTGTAATGAATGGATAGCTCTTCCAAAGTGACTGTAAAGCACTTCGGAAGCCCCGCAACACGGGCGGTTTTTAACCTTTTCATTGGCCGCTAGCAGGGGTTAAAAGCGCCCCGCTAGCAGCCAAAAAATGCAGCTAAAATGACGGTAAAGCGCCACTTAAACAAGTGTCGCTTTACCGCCAATGCGGCCACGACTGCAGTGTGAAAGCAGCCTTACTCATTGATTCTGCTCCTTTACTAGACTTCATATCTGTTTATTGTTGGCAGATAACTTCCTTTTAATTTTATTGACAGACAGTTTCACTTGATCGTTTCCTCGAATTGACTGGCTGCAATGCCACGGCCTAATTACACATTGTACATTGCCATGTTGTATATCTGCGTTGCCATATCAATGTGAACAAGTTTGTTTTTGTAATGAGGATCTCCCGATAGTGATTTACAGATGTGCTTGTTAGCCGAAGTTACTTGTGGGAGGAGGGAACTTTGTCTTTTCTTTATTCCCCTTTTTTGTGCCTCCAATAAATGTCAGCAAAGTTTAATCCATTTTTTTTAACTGCAAATTGAGCCTGGCTAGTAATTTATTTCTTAATATTGCTTGGCTGTCGGGTAGGACGGTTATGGTGTCCTAAACACCTAGGTACTATATGCCTAGCAATCTACTGTTTATTTCTCTAATCAAACATGGCTGTAAACTATACACACATCAGGCTGGCCTGGGTTTGTGCAAAATGTACACGTTAGGGAATGGGGTGGTAATGCTTCCGAAAGCAATATGTTCACCTTTGTTTCAATATCTTTTCACATTTATTTCTGATGTAAGCTTGTAAAGATAAAACATGATCACATATTATCATCAGGTTTATGCAGCACATCCATTTTTTGTGTAAAACGAGCAGCCACAAAGATCATCAGCTGTAGTGATAGCATAGTAAATGTATACTGGGTTGGGACACATCTGAAATACAAATAAGAGCAGCAAGCTATAGTGTGTAAGTATAAAGAAAACAGCATATACAAATGAGGGCACTGCAGCACTGAACAGTGAAAACACCATCTATCCTTTCCTTTCAGTTATTATATCTTAGTGGCTATAACTGGATAGAACAAACTGAGCCTATAGAATGGCGTTCTATTTTTGCAGTTGAAGTGTGTATATTTTAAAGGTGGTTGTTCATCACTCATTCAATAGGTAGAATATATCAAGCAAAGAGCTGACACAGTCAGGTACTTCTCTTGCATAAATGCAGATGCCTTTCATTTATCACAGGATATGTGATGTTTTTCTGTTTGGGGGTGATACTAGGCAGCCGGTGAGTGAATAAAATTTACAGTATTTTTTTTTTTACAAACTAACGAACCTGTAAAAAGTGGTAAATCTGCCTAAAAATGATATAAACTCAACTGAAACTGTGAAGACAGCAATATAAGAGCAGCATTTGCTGATTTTTGCAGGCTCCAGATTTTGATCCTGAACCAGGATTCACCATGCAGGGAAAATATCTCTGGAGGGAGTCCCCTGATGCCACCTTACCATCGATCCCTCATTGTTCTGTCCCTGTCAGCACTACCTGGTACTTACAGGTACAGTATGAAGGAGCATGTGACCTCCTCTGTGACAGTTGTCAGGTTAGCAGCAAATTACTAGGTCTAAACATTGTTACCATACCATCTGACTGTCCTAATTTCTATGGGACTAGGATTTTAACCAAATCTGTAGACCCACCCCATGTTCCATCACCTTATCAGACTGATACCTTTACAGCAGGGATATGCAATTAGCGGACCTCCAGCTGATGCAGAACTACAAGTCCCATGATGCATAGCAAGACTCTGACAGCCACAAGCATGGCACCCAGAGGCAGAGGCATGATGGGACTTGTTTTGCAGTTTTGCAACAGCTTAAGGTCTGCTAATTGCATATCCCTGCTTTACAGGATAGGGAGAAACACCTGTAGCGGAGTGCTCTTCTACATATTATGCTCAGAAATAGAGGCTTCCACCTATCTCCTCTCGCCACAACCTCCTAGGTCAGTGATGGCGAACCTTGGCACCTCAGATGTTTTGGAACTACATTTGCCACGATGCTCAACTATACTGCAGAATGTATGACCATCGTGGGAAATGTAATTTTTAAAACATCTGGAGTGCCAAGGTTCGCCATCACTGCCCTAGGTTCTTAAAAATTTCCTGGACTCCTGGACACACCCAGGGTCCAGCAACATTTAACTCAGTATAATTTTAACCCATTTTCATGGCGCCCAGGCTGGCACCTCCTGAGGGTGTGTAAAAAAATTTACAAAAACAATGATACACTGCTGTAAAGGCAAATATTCCAATGGGAACACTTGTTTGGGCTGTCAAAGGGGAGAATTCCTTTCAGTTTCTAGGGATTTCCTTTCACTTCCTATTGCATCTTCGGGAGAGGAAGTTAAAGGGAATCTTTCCACTGGGACACAAACAACAAAAGATAACTGACAATGTTTTATAATTTCCCAAATTTGTCCAAACCCCCCAAAAAAATAGATTTTGGCTTTATATAAATTTTAAGTGTTGAAGATTAACTGAAGTACTACAGAGCTCTCAAGTGAATTAATGAGAGTACAAAGCACATGTGTAGCCCCAGGCTAAGAACATTTTGATAAGTGGCTGTGTGTGATTAGTGATATCTCAGTGGATCAGGGACAGGTAAGGTTCAAATAATAAGCCTGGGAAGAAAGTCTGAGGATCGCAGAACTGTAACAAAAATGGAACTGTACCATAGAAGCAGTTACACTTGAAGAGCTAACTTTAGGAGTTTGTTTGAGTATTAAGGTTTTGGGGGTTAAGTATTAAGGGACCTTGTTAAATGTTGATAGTTTAGTGCTGGGAATAGGAGGTTAAAGCATAGCTAAACCTAAGAGCAAAAATGAATATATTGCATCTTATCAGTCTTTAGATATGGTGGGTGTTTTAGTTTTTATATACAGTATCTCACAAAAGTGTGTACACCTCTCACATTTTTGTAAATATTTTATTATATCTTTTCATGTGACAACACTGAAGAAATGACACTTTACTACAATGTAAAGTAGTGAGTGTACAGCTTGTATAACAGTGTAAATTTGATGTCCCCCTCAAAATAACTCAACACACATTATAGGGGAAAGGGGAGGGGGAAGGGAGAGAGAAAAGAGATCCGGGTAACCGGGAATGACCTACCAGGTGCGGGTACACAAGAAGAAATTCACAACGTGTTGGACTACAGAAGGGAGGGGGCCAGATCATAATCACCGGGGAGGGCCACAACCTATGTGGGTAAAACGATAAGAGAACTTTGTCAGAGAATTGGCGATCACTTATACCACCCCCCCCCCCTTATTTCTGTTACCTTTGTTTTTATTCCCGTTGACTAGTTGCCAGAAACTCCCTTTGGCTCACCAACTTTTTCAGCAAATCATTTAAATACATTTCATCTCCCCTGTCTTGAGATGGATAACCCGCCAGACTACATTTGTGTTTTTGTTTTTAATTATAATATTTCTTGAGCTATTTGTATTCATTTGGTGCAGATTTCATCTTCAACCAATACCTTCTATTACCTCATGAGTAATTGTTTTTCTATCTGTGATGGCTTATGTTTATGATATTGTTTGTTTTTTGTTTACCCCACGCCCTTAGCTAACCTTGAGCCATCTGTTTCCCTTTTAAACGGTGGTCATATGACTCCCCTGGTGGGCTCATCCATTGTTCGGGAAGGCCACCTCCCACTTGTATTTTCTTAGTCTGTTTGCCCATTTGACTTGAGGCGATGCACGCATGTGCATCAACATCATGACATACACATAGTGCATGGAGCCAGACCTGGTGACGTCACACGCTGTCGACTGGCGGCGTTTTGGCACCTTTTGGGTTAGGGAGCTCACTTAATGGGCTTTTGCCCATCAGGGAGAATTGCGGACAGCTTCTCCAGGAGATTGAGACTTTGGCCAGATTTATACCTACTGACCTGTTAAAGGCTTTCTCTTTTATTTACCAAATTTTTCTGACTGTCTGTTTATTTACAGACTGGACTATCTTGATCGCACTTCGATCAGTAGATCTGCTCAGTGCAGCGCCATATGAGGTTTTTTTAACCTCTGAAACTAGTAGCCCAAAGACTCTACCTTACAAACTGCTAAGCCAGCATGATTAGTCCCTGTTATACCTCGCCTTTGCTTGTGACCCTCCCCGGTGATTATCATCTGGCACCCTCCCTCCTGTAGTCCAACACGTTGTGAATTTCTTCTGGTGTACCTGTACCTGGTATGTGATTCCCTGTTACCGGGATTAGTAATATATACTACCTTTTTAACTACCCTCCATTCTGCTTTGTTTCTACACTTATGACTAATTCCCCTTTCATCACACACCCTCCCCCCTTTCCTCTTCTACCCTTCCTTCCCTCCCCCCTTTCCCCTCCCTCTCTCCCCTTCTTTCCTCCCTTTCTCCCCCTTCTCTTTTCTCTCTCCCTTCCCCTCTCTTTTCCCTCCCCCTCTCCCCCCATCTTTTCCCTCCTCCCACTCCCCCCCAGCTCCCCCCTTTCCTTCCCTCCTCCCCCCCTCCCTTCCGTCCTTTCTTTCTGCCAATGGAGCCTTATACAGTATTTACTCATTTACATTTCCACTACTTTATACATAGTCTCCGCTAACAAATCCCCCATGTACGCCACAGGGGGAATAAATTGGTGGCCTGGGACCTTTTTGGCTTTTGGTTTGTAGGTAAGCAATCTCCTATTGTTATTGCTGTTGTTGCCGTTTTTCTAATATATATTTGCTAAATTGTGTATATTTTTGTTCTAAATAAACTACCTGTTTTTATAGATTATTCCTCCTGAGGAAGCGGCATTACGACCACGCAACTAGTATAGGATTTCTAATCTATGCGGATAATTCCATTACCTGATACACCCCTTGGGAATAAACCTACGAGTTATTGTATGATGTGAGGTTTAATTTCCCATTTTTTTTATTGTCTTTCTGTATGTTTTTTATATGTAATAAATGCGAATTTTTATTAAATTGATTGATTGTTTGTCTATCAGTACCGGGATAGTCCATAAATTTCTTCTTTTTTATTTTAATGTTTTAGGGGACAGTCTCAGCAACTGTCCCCTTAGGGGACAGTCTTTCCTTCCCCTTTTTTGTTTATATATAAAATCTGGATGAGGGTACTTTTTTACTGCAAACTCTGACATTGTTTACTTGAAGCTATACCCAATAATTTTTTATCTTATTTTAGATACAGTGATATACTATAAAAACATGACTGCAAAGCAGCAATTAGTGCAAATATGGCTACCCCCATACAAACATATCATTAGAAACTATACATAAAGAAGGTTTTACAACATTAGCACACGTTGACAATATTATTTACATTAGACTGTTTTCTTTTACTTTTGTATTGAAAAGGACACTATGAGGTAGATTTACTAAAACTGGTACACACAGAATCTGGTCCAGCTGTGCATGGTAGCCAATCAGCTTCTAACCTCAGCTTGTTCAATTAAGCTTTGGCCAATAAAGCCTGGAAGTTGATTGACTTCTATGCAGATGTGATCCTGATTTAGCATTCTCCAGCTTTAGTAAATAAACCCCTATATGACTAAAATTTTCATTTAACAGAGACTCAGAAAAAGCCTTTCAGAGTAAGCAGCAGGAAATTGTGATATTGCAAGAAGAATACATAGAAAGAAAAGAAAGGATGTCTATGGAAAACAAGTACAGTATATTATGCAAATTGCCATATCCATTGACAGCTCAGTTCAATACGGCAAACGAGTCAATTTATTGAAAACAATGTCATTGTAAAAAAAATCACTGTTTTAGTCTTAAAAGAAGCAAACGTTTAAGTGCAGGTAACTACATAAAGATGTGTTCTCCTTTTCTTTTCATAAACAGAAAAAAACCCTAGATAGGGGAAACAATGTAGTTGTCACTTTTATGAACAGCTGACTGCACATTCATTCAGCATTTCTCTAGTTGTTAAAATTCTAACATTAGTCATTGGTTACATAAAGGAGAATTACCAGATCATTCAGATCTTTCCAAATGCTGATCTTTTAATTCATGTTGTATGGTAATTTTTTGAATTGGCAAAGAAACCAATGTTTGAAAAAAAATATTATGTCAAAAGAACATGTAATGTGCAGTGCATTTTTGCATGTAGGAATTAGCTTTACTACATATTTCAGATTTTTTGTTTACAGCTATAAAGGTACCAGTATTAGTGTTTGCATTTTTAAATGATAACTTAACTTAACTTAATTTTCCACTTTGAATGAAGAAAATAAAAAAAAATGCTAGGTTGATTGGTTGAAAAGGGACAGTTGGTAGATTCAACCCTTTAATGAAAATTCGCACATTTATTCTATCTAAGTAAAGGTATAAACCTCTGCCAAATGCAGGAAATCAATGGGGCTGATTTACTAAATGAGTAGAGAATGTTTACTAAATGTTTAGTCTCAAAAGTGGTTATGCTAAGCCAGCACAAAGGAACCCCTCAAATAACTTTTCAGTATCAGGCAACCCCTGCTAAAAATTACTATATCTACAACTGTCCTGTTGCGACGGGCCTGATCGGGAGCACAAGTACTCAATGCAAATACCCAGTATCAGCATCAATACCGGTATCGGTGCAACCTTTCTTTATACCATCAACAACTGATCTGAAGGTTTATGCATGGTTTACCATGCCCAATTTCTAAAGCACCAAGGCCTTTTTAGCCACATTTCAACAGAAATGTGTGCATGTGTCTTTTTTCAAAAATGTTTAGTGTTTGTAGCATTCACATATCCCCTGTACTATCCCATGTTTGATGTGATATTGGTATTAAGCAAATCTGTAGCTTTCTCTCATTTCTTCTGCTGGAAGAGTAAATCAACTGTGGAAGAAATGCTTTCCAGCAAACATTGGTGATAGATGCTCTTCTGCTTATGTCCATGTTGTGCAGCCATTGAAGGTTGGAGGTGGGGTGCTGCACTGTGGAGTGAAAACATGAATGAATATTTCATAAAAATCACATATGCAATTCATAGAGTATTACTATAATCCCCATACAGGTGCTCTAGTGAGTGATCAATAAAATGCAAATCCATATCCGCAAAGTGAAAAATGCAATTAATACAAGTGCCAGCATGTGAAATGTCCACACTCCGGTTCTTCCAAACAAAGTTTCCTCTCCTGGGGACCTCCAGGTGGTGATAAACTCACCTCCTAGTATTGACTATTTAACTTAATAAAATGGTCAAATGAAGCAGAAGTTACTGTTTCTTCCAACTACACAAAGGTACCACAGGGAAAATAAATGCGCGTTATTCTCCTTTCACTTAACACTCTGCCCAACACATAACAAAAGAGGGGGAAATATAGAAGCTTATCGTGCAAACATAATTTATTAAAACATGCAAGAAAATGAATAAAATACACTTTTGTGATTACACCTAGCACTAAGGATCATACAGTATGTCCAGTATCGTTTTGAGGGAGCCACATGACTTCCTGCTGTTTTGTGTGCATAAAGTCTCAATGTGCATGATGATGTCAGAGCATTCCACCTCCACCCAATGTATTTCATCTAAATGACTTTGTCAAGGATGGTGGATGTTTGTATCATGGCTACCTGTAGCTTTATCCTCTGCTGAAAAGGCATATCAACTGTGGAAGGAATGGTTTCCAAGAAACATTGGTAATGGATGTTTCTGCTTATGACCATGGTCGGTGGCCATAGAGGGTTGGAGGTGGAGCAGTGAACTGTGTGGTGAGTAGATGCTCAACTTAAAGTGGTCAGTTGTTTTGGCAGGCTGAGAATTGGCAGGCCTGTGTGTCTTTTTTCCTGCTGTAGCTGATGCCAAAACAAAGTACACCAGCAGCAGCAGCAGGGAAACCTTGTGAGCCTTTTATCCTGGGGAACTGAAATATTCATGGTGCTCTCGTATACCACAGAAGGACAAATATTTTCTGAACTGTGATTCTTGCTAAAGCTTTCTGTGCAGTGTTAAGCCCCATACACACGGTCTGATTTTCGCATTGGATTCTGTCCGATCGGACAATGTTGTCGAAAAATCCGACCGTGTGTATGCACCATCGGACAGTGTACGTCGGATTGTCCGACGGACAAAGTCCTATCTCCTGCTGGAAAGATTTTTGGACAACAAGGTCCGATCACACCAAATCCGATCGTGTGTATGGTAGTCCGACGGACAAAGTGCTACGCATGCTCAGATCACATTAGAAGACCAAAGCTATTGGCTATTAGCCTCTACGTAGTCCCGTCGTAGGCAACAAACGTCACCACGTTCAGAATGATCAGATTTTCCGACAACTTTGTCCGACCGTGTGTACGCAAAACCAACATCGGGCAAAGTACGACGGACATGATCCGACGGACCTGGTCCTCGGATAATCCGCGCGTGTGTATGGGGCTTTAGGGTTGTAAATCTCCGACCTGTGTTGTGCAACACTGGTATTAGAAGATATAACTGTGTTTGTCTATGGTTGCACGCAGCCCGGCTCAGTAATGCACCTGCATGTTAGCCCCCGTAGAATGTGGCTTCCTATGGTGACACACAGTGAAAAGGCAGAGTAGAGAGTGCTGGTGGGGGGGGGGGTAGAATAGGAGGTTTGGGGCCACTCTGCAGGGTATTGTAGGTAAGTATAACATCCTTTCTATTTTAGTCTAAAAAATTACTTTACAGCCTCTTTATAGACTCAAACAACATATGAAGTTTATCAGTCTTAAAAAGCATGTGAAAAAAATAGCTATAAATGATTTGAAATGTTTGAAATTTCTTGGCACTGGAACATATTGATCTGTGTAATTCTGTGACTGAAGAATAATTTTTAATTATTTGCCTTTAATTGCAGATTTTCCACTGTAACCGGAAGGTAAGATTTTCCTCGAGCCATAGACATCAACTTGGAGTCAGAAGCAAATTTAAAAATGTTTTTTTCAGTCAACATAGTTTTATTGAATTTTATGTGATATAAGTTGTATACACAGGTGCTTCCTATACATTCCCAATCACAAATTATAGGAAGAAAAAACTATATAAAAAATATATATATTACACAATATTCCATGAATATGCACCCTTGTATCTCACTTTATGTTTGTAACACATGCAGCCATGTGCTCCTCTGTAGTGATGAGCTTGGGGTTGCACTTGGGTTCACAAGCGCGTTCAAAACCATAAGGTATTTGTCATTGCTGGGCCAATGAGCTTCAGGTGGGGGATTCCTTGTCCCGCAGCTGATGTGAAGTGTAGTATGACCTTGTGGCCATATTAGATCAATGATGTCAAAAGCAACCCTGCCACTTTATATACGTGCAGCTGTGGGTTGGGGAATCATCCATCAGTAGCTCATTGGCCCTGCTCATTTCTGGATTCGGACCAAACCTAAGCCTATACCTACTCCCCTGGTTATCTGTTGGTGGGGTATCTGTTCATTTGTTGTGTCCACACAAATTCCATTTGATATCCATTTACCAAAACAGGAAGATCATCTTGTTTACTGCAGAAAAAGGCAATTGCAGTTATTGCATAAGCACTTGCACATACTTTATCCTTGCTTACAAAATTTGGCTGTGCACTGAACTGCAGTAAAATATTCTGAGATGGCAAAAATGCAATCAGGACAAGCATAAACCATCCAATTTATAAAATATATAATTCAACAGTTGCAGCTGATGTTACAAAAACAAAAAATCAATTAAGTCATATATTAAAGCACATCCATGGTAATTTTCTTAATATACTTGCATTGCTGCAATAAGTGTATCCAGTTCTTAGCAGTAAATGAAAGCAGTTAATCTTATTAAATGGCTATTCATCATAGATCCAATAGTACTAACACAGTCTGCTCTCTGGATAGGACATAACCAGTGGCCTATGCGTGGATGCTTTTCCTTTCATAAAGGGGAATGAATGACTTTAACTCAAACTGAACAGAGTGGAGGAGAAGGAGTGGTTAATTGGTATTGACCAAGCAAAACCTCACAAGCACAGCAAGGCCTCAGGGCCCTATTGCATATTGGATTCGTTCTAGTTTTCTACTGCTAATTCCTAAACTAAGCAGGATATTTTTTAATAGTGCTGCAGAGATTAACCTCTTCTTGGTAGTCACTTGATTTGCAACACATTGCAACAGGGGATTAATCTCAAAACACAGCAATTTAAAAATCTCCTGTGTAGTTTTGGATTTCAGAGTACAGAACTAGAAAGTTTCCAATAAATATGCTGGCTTCACACAGGGCTGCGAAAGCAGAAAACCTGTTAGACAATCCTGCAGAGGCTTGCCTACAATTTAAAAAACAATATCATCATTACAAAATTCGAATACAATTACATATAGCCATGAACAAGCAAATGTCTTTCTGAGAGCAAGCTGCAAAGATGCAAAGTCACTAGCATTCTAACAGTGACACTATGATACTATGGTGCCTTGAGAAAGGGACCCTGCAAGGCTTTGAACATTGTCTATGATGCCTTTTGTGATGCTGTTTTCTCAATAAATAAGCAAAACGCATCTATTTAGAGTGTTGGTGACTTTGAATCTTTGCATTTGGTTCTGGCATGGCACCATCTGTGGTATTTCGCTTCAAGCACCCATTATTACATCTAGTACTGTGAGGAGTGCAGCTTCTTTCTTGCTCTGAGAAATTCCTGAGAGCAAAGCACTGGAAAATATCTGCCCACAGTGTTTACATTGTGAATCATCTGACAGACAAAAGTGGTACAAGCGTTGTCATTTACTTCCTTTTCTATTTAACAGGAAGTGCTCAGTCCTATTTCAGAATGATTTTCCAGTATGAGAAGGACCCATAATAAACCCCAAGGGTAGCCCTAAAGAGTCTAACCATGATAAGAGTATCCCTTCACACTGCTGAATGTGGGGCATGGAGAAACCATGTATGGCCACCCCTATAGGTCTAATAGGCGCTAACTTATTTGTGAATTACCATTTTGTTTGAATAAAAAATATTCTACTGTTCCAAAAATGTATTTAGGGGACTGTTCATAACAGAGAGCAGATACAACTATCTGCTCTCCTCTGGACACCATAAAGTTCACTGTACACTGCACCTGCATTTTACGTGGACTTCATAAATGCAAAGCTGGTGTGTCGTCAAGGGAATCCTTCCTCTCCTTCTGCAGTGTCCCTGTTCTCTGCTTGATGCTGCAGAAAACACTCCATGATTGAAAAAGAGGATCTCCTCACATGGCTTTTTTTTTCCTGTTCATTGGAAAGAAAGGGGGCTATGTTTTCTTTGGTATACTAAAGCAAGCAAAGCACTAAGCACATAGCAACCAAAAGTGCAATGTAAAGTGCAATGTTGTAGCAAAATGGTTTCAGTATGACCATACTACTGATCACAAAAAATAGGCCCTCACTATGTAAAAATGCACTTTATCCCCTATAAGTGGTAGAACACCCTTTACCAGTTTTGGGGGCCTACTGTGGTGCTCTGCTGGTCTAAAATCTCTATGTCTGAAATCCAGCACTGAGATGGCCTGGCCATCTGCCAAAGTAACTTAGTATTGGCACTAGACATGTGCACCGCCAATAAATTTGTTTTGTTTCGTTCCGTTTCGTATTAGAATTAGAAATTCAATTTGGATTCGTACGAAATACGAATTTTCGTTAGGTTCGTTAACTTTTCGTTACAATTATGAATGTTCGTTATGATGAATTTATCATTATGAGGGGCTCCCACCATCCCTGTGCTGTGCTGACTTCCTGGGTTTTTAACTTTTAGGTACGTTAAATTTTCGCAACAATTACGAATGTTGGTTATGATGAATTTATCATATGAGGGGCTCCCACCATCCCTATGCTGTGCTGAATTCCTGGGTTTTTTAACTTCATCATAACGAATAATCATAATTAATGAACATTCTTATTTTGTCCGATTCTGAATTTCCCATTGACTACCAGTACCAGTCTCCCACTCCCATATTAAAAAAGGTAATTTTCCCAACCCTCAATCAGCAGCAGAAGAAAACCTTGATTGGTCAACAAAACACCAGTAACGTTTCCGTTGTAAAGGAAATTTCGTATTTTTCGTACAAAATTCGGAAGCATAGCAATTCGTATTTCAGATCCCCCCGAATGTACGAATTTACAGAAATTCGAACAAATTTTCGATTCGTAGGAAACTAATCGCACATGTCTAATTGGCACAAGGGGCTCTCAATTGATGTAAATGTGCAGAATCAAGCTGGATTAGCCCCAATCCAGTAATGTGAAGGAAGAAGCTGTCTAGAGGCTAATTGTCACACAGCAAGGTTTCTATTGACAAACCTTTTTTCCAGAGTGCCATAGTGGAGATTAAAGAGGAATCAGGCAAATGTTGGTCTGCTTGAAAAGGGGTGGTATTCATTTAGAGGTAGTGTGTGCCTCTTTTCTATATTTAGAAACCTTTTTTTAAATCACTCAATTAATAGTTGCTTAGTTGATGACCCGAGGATGCATGCTGCCATTTGAGTTAACTCAGCAGGTATTGGTTAATAATTAATTTTGTTAATATTGACTTTTCTTTCCTTCTTTAAGAGGATAGATAACTAATTAGGAGCTTACAACTTTTCTGCACTGTACAACACAAGTAAGAATCATGAATTTATTCTACTTTCTGTAAATGGAAGTACAAAAGACTACAGTGGTGAAAAAAATGGGTGAGGGCTTCTGTGCAGGAAAATTGCTAGGGTTTTTCCTAACAGAGGCCAGAAGCTATAGCAGTTGAAAGTTCACACAGAAACCAGCAGGATAAATGCACAAGGAGTTTCCCTGGCTGGTGATGTGGGCTCACTCAAAGCATGGGATCTACGCACTAAGAACCAGAGCTTCTGATGGTGGAGATGGGTTTTGCTACTTGCTAATACCAGGTCACAGTCCTCAGGATCATTCCACCAGTAGGTGAGCAAGCCAGGTTCTGGTAACAGATGTAGCAAGTAAGGATTAAGCAGAAGCATAGGCAGTAAATAAGCCATAAGTTGGTAACAAGTGGTTGCAGGTTGGGATCAAGCAGAAGTGTAGGTAAGGAACAAGCCAAAGGTTAGTAATGAGTGGTAATGGAGATACAGATAGTAGCAGGAGTGTAATGAAGCAAGATATTGGCTGGAGAAGGGAATAATAACCTGGCAAACAGGATGTGCTAAGGTATGGCTTAAGTAGGAAGTTCATTGGAGGAGCAAGGAGTTTAATGTTCATCAGAACCAAGATAGAAAGTAAGGTTGTCTGAGGGATCAGGCATTGAGCTGTCCAGCATCTCAAGTGACACAGTAAGAGGCGCTTCTGTGAGATGCAACAAAGATTCTGGGTTCAGATCTGGGTCCTATCAATATCACTCTTGTCCATGTGTAAGAGATGGTTCCCAATAATAAAAAAGGCATTCAATGGGAGTCTCTGTGGTTGCATCTTCCCACAATGTATACATTATTGATGATGTAGAGGAGTGGACCTGGTACAACGATCTGTTTGGTCAGCATAAAGCGGTTTGTCTTAGCAGGCTGTGTGTTTGTCCAAATGTACATGGTATCAGAACATGTGACCCCAGTGATACTGAGGATCACACCAACATCAGCAATAAAGTAGTAGCCACAAATCTATTTTATTATTTTCTTTGTACAACATAGTTAAATGTGTCTACTCAGCTACATATAGCTATTGTGATCATCATCATCTGTGTTGGATGATATGATTTGCTTCTGTTGCTGATCATTCCCTACTAGCTCCAAATGCTGGAAAAAAGTTGTTATGGATGTTATGTTTGCTTGTATGCAACTCTATGATGCATCTCTGTGGTACTTACTTCCTGTGTTGTGTTTCCTGTTCCTGCTGAGTATTATTCAGTGAACATGGCTTCTGTGCAGTAATGACATTTGCTGTCCTTACTTACATCACATGAAACATGGTGTCAGAAGTAGGGATGGGCCCGGTGCTCGATGCGAAACCACGTTCGCATCGAGCACCGGGCGTTCGCTCGCTCGGCGAGCCCAGAACTATTTTGGCCGCTCGCATTACGTTCGTGTGATGCGAGCGGCCCCCGCAATGCATTGCGGCCGGCGCGGCCGGCGCAGTGCATTGCTGGCTGATGATTGGCCAAGCATGCACTGTGACCCCGCATGCTTGGCCAATCACAGCCCCGGAAACTCGAAGAGCCATAATTGGCTACAGGCAGGACGCCTGTAGCCAATTACAGCTCAGGGGCTGTAGTACACGCCCCCCCCTATAAAAGGCCGCCACGCCGTCTGCGCCGGTCACATGCTGTTCCGGCGCAGATAGAGCAGGCTAGATCTGTGACACTCTGCTGGATTTAGTTAGTTAGAGAGATTTACTTAGAGAGATTGAGTTAGATAGATTCATTCATTTAGATTGATTTAGAAAGAGGGGCTTGTAGTGTGTTCGTGGCAGGCAGGCAGAGCTCCTATATTTTGTTCCCAGAAGCACCTATAGGACTTGTAGTGTGTTCCTGGCAGGCAGGCAGAGCTCCTATATTTTGTTCCCAGAAGCACCTATAGGACTTGTAGTGTGTTCGTGGCAGGCAGGCAGAGCTCCTATATTTTTTGTTCCCAGAATCAACTATAGGACTTGTAGTGTGTTCCTGGCAGGCAGGCAGAGCTCCTATATTTTGTTCCCAGAAGCACCTATAGGACTTGTAGTGTGTTCCTGGCAGGCAGGCAGAGCTCCTATATTTTGTTCCCAGAAGCACCTATAGGACTTGTAGTGTGTTCCTGGCAGGCAGGCAGAGCTCCTATATTTTGTTCCCAGAAGCACCTATAGGACTTGTAGTGTGTTAGTGGCAGGCAGGCAGAGCTCCTATATTTTGTTCCCAGAAGCACCTATAGGACTTGTAGTGTGTTCCTGGCAGGCACACAGAGCTCCTATATTTTGTTCCCAGAAGCACCTATAGGACTTGAAGTGTGTTAGTCCATCACACAGAGATCATATATTTTGTTCCCAGAAGCACCTATAGGACTTAAAGTGTGTTAGTCCAATCACACAGAGATCATATATTTTGTTCCCAGAAGCACCTATAGGACTTGAAGTGTGTTAGTCCAATCACACAGAGATCATATATTTTGTTCCCAGAAGCACCTATAGGACTTGAAGTGTGTTAGTCCCATCACACAGAGATCATATATTTTCTTCCCAGAAGCACCTATAGGACTTGAAGTGTGTTAGTCCCATCACACAGAGATCATATATTTTCTTCCCAGAAGCACCTATAGGACTTGAAGTGTGTTAGTCCCATCACACAGAGATCATATATTTTGTTCCCAGAAGCACCTATAGGACTTGAAGTGTGTTAGTCCCATCACACAGAGATCATATATTTTCTTCCCAGAAGCACCTATAGGACTTGAAGTGTGTTAGTCCAATCACACAGAGATCATATATTTTGTTCCCAGAAGCACCTATAGGACTTGAAGTGTGTTAGTCCCATCACACAGACCTATATTTTCTTCCCAGAAGCACCTATAGGACTTGAAGTGTGTTAGTCCAATCACACAGAGATCTTATATTTTGTTCCCAGAAGCACCTATAGGACTTGAAGTGTGTTAGTCCCATCACACAGAGATCATATATTTTCTTCCCAGAAGCACCTATAGGACTTGAAGTGTGTTAGTCCCATCACACAGAGATCTATATTTTCTTCCCAGAAGCACCTATAGGACTTGAAGTGTGTTAGTCCCATCACACAGAGATCATATATTTTCTTCCCAGAAGCACCTATAGAGATCATATATTTTGTTCCCTATAGGACTTGAAGTGTGTTAGTCCCATCACACAGAGATCCTATATTTTCTTCCCAGAAGCAGCACCTATAGGACTTGAAGTGTGTTAGTCCCATCACACAGAGCTCATATATTTTCTTCCCAGAAGCACCTATAGGACTTGAAGTGTGTTAGTCCAATCACACAGAGCTCTTATATTTTCTTCCCAGAAGCACCTATAGGTGTTACGTACCTGGACGTAGAGCCTGACTTGGTAGGAGGAGACCTCTCATACAGCGCTGGTTCACGTGCCACTGGAGATGGGGACAGTGGTGACGTGAGCACAGTGGGGTAGGAGTGCCTGGTTTGTAGAGGAAGGTGTTGGAACCAACAGGAAGGTCCTCCAGTAAGGTCCGTATGCGGATGGCAGGATGTAAGATCTGCAGCTGTAGGTGGTAGAAGCAGGATACAAGAACCAGGCAACAGGTGGATCAACAAGTGGGAATCAGCAGAGCAAGGTCAGACAGTCCAGTTGGCAACAGCAGATCAATCAGATGATAGGAGCAGGCAATGGCAGAGTCGGTAGGCAGGCTGGAGTCGGTAACCAAAGGCAGATGTAGCAAGGTCAGGCAGGCCGGGTCGGGTAGGAGAAGGTAGAGTAGTCCAAACAGAGCCGGGTCGGTAACGGGAGATCACAAGTTCAGGTTTCGGATCAGGTTTTCGGGTGGCTGACAAGCAGGAAGCTTAAAGACAACACAGCACAGGCTGAGTGTCACTGCTGGGCTTTTAAAGCCCGTTTTGGCGCCAATTGCGTTCCCGCGCATGCGCACATGCACGCGCGCGCCGCGCGCGCGCTAACGCGCACGCTAACGCGCACGCTAACGTGCACGCGCGCGCGCCCGCCGCGCACCTATGTGCGCACGGAAGGCCCGGAAATGCCTGGAACGTTCTTGACATTGCCCCCCCACAAGGGGCAGCCTCCGGATGCCCAGGCGGCTTGCCTTCTCAGGGTGGGAAATCAGGTAAGTACGAACTAGCCGTTTTGCATGTAAGTTGCTGTCAGGTTCCCAGGAATTACTTTCTGGACCGTAACCCTTCCATTTGACCAAAAATTGTACTTGCCCATGTCTTCTTCTACAATTGAGGATAGCCTCCACCTCGTATTCCTGGTTACCATCCACCAAAACAGGTTCAGGCGGGTCAGTTCCTCTGTCAGGGAAGGGATTAGGCACAGCAGGTTTCAACAACGACACGTGAAATACCGGGTGAACTTTAAGAGAATCAGGTAAAGACAGTTCATAGGCTACTTCATTAATTTTCTTCTTAACAGGAAAAGGTCCCATAAATTTAGGTGCAAGTTTTTTAGAAGGGCACATCAATTTGATATTGGATGTAGACAGCCATACCTGATCTCCCGGTTGCAGAACCAGCTCCCCCCTTCTCTTTTGGTCGAAGTTCCTCTTGCTATCTGCCTGGGCCTTGGACATAGTTTCTTGTAGGACCTGATTGTTGCGTTTGAGGAATTCCACTGTCTTCTGAACTGCCGGAACTGAGGATTCTGAAACAAAATCTGGTAAAAAAGTCAAGTGGAAGCCATAATTGGCAAAGAAGGGAGATTGGTTAGTGGTTGAGTGACTGGCATTATTGTATGCGAATTCCGCTAGAGGCAGCAGGGAAACCCAATTGTCCTGAGAAAAGGAAGTAAAACATCGGATATATTGCTCGAGGGTTTGGTTGGTTCTCTCTGTCTGCCCATTGGTCTGTGGATGATAGGCTGAGGAGAGAGAAAGCTCAATCTTCAAGATTTCACAGAGTGCCTTCCAGAAGCGTGAGGTAAATTGTACCCCTCTGTCGGAGACTATATTTGTAGGTACTCCGTGTAGTCTGACGATCTCCTTAATAAATACACGGGCTGTCTCTGTAGCAGATGGGGTTCCCTTCAGGGGCAAAAAATGGGCCATCTTAGATAGGCGATCTACAACCACAAAAATGGCTGTGCACCCCTCAGAACGGGGTAGTTCGACTATAAAGTCCATAGAAATCATTTTCCAAGGTCTGTCTGGTATAGGTAAGGGTTTAAGCAGTCCCCAGGCTCGGTTCTTTGAAGTCTTGTTCCGTGAGCAGATGGAGCAGGAATTGACGTATTTTTCACAAAACTCCCTTAAATTGGGCCACCAGAATGTACGCTGTACAAGTTCACGAGTTTTCCGTACCCCGAAATGTCCTGCTAAGGGATGATCATGAAGCAATGTTAGTACTTTAACTCGGATACCTTCAGGGACAAAGATTTGACTTCCCTTCCATAGCAAGCCATCTCGAGATGTCAAGGTGGTTCCTGGAGGTTTTGGAGAGTGAGAAGAGGCTTCCTTGATTAAAGATAAGAGATCTGTGTGTAAGAGCAAAAAACTGTTAGTGGGTAGAATTGTGTCAGGAGCAGGTGAGTCCTTAGGGTTATCATGCATGCGTGACAATGCGTCTGGTTTGACGTTTTTTGATCCTGGCCGATAAGTGATGTGGAAACAGAAGCGAGTGAAAAACAAGGCCCAACGAGCTTGTCGGGGTCTCAAACGTTTGGCAGATCTTAGATATTCTAAATTTTTATGGTCGGTATATATTAATACCGGGTGAACTGCACCCTCTAACAGATACCTCCACTCCTCCAAGGCGGTTTTGATGGCTAGAAGCTCCCGATCCCCTACGTCGTAATTTCTTTCAGCTGGAGATAACTTTCGGGAGAAAAAGCCCACAGGGTGAATCAAGTCCTCCTTACCCTGTCTTTGCGAAATGACCGCTCCCACCGCTATTTCGGATGCATCAACTTCTAATAAAAAAGGTAAAGATGGGTTAGGGTGACTGAGAATTGGAGCTGATGTGAAAAGTCTTTTAAGTCTCTCAAATGCCTCTTGAGCCTCTGTACTCCAATGAAACCTGACATGTTGTTGTGTCAACCGTGTAATAGGGGCTATGATGGCAGAGAATCCCTTGATAAATTTCCTGTAAAAGTTTGCGAAACCAATGAAGCGTTGAATACCTTTTTTATCGACGGGTGCAGGCCAATCCAGAACAGCAGACACTTTTTGGGGGTCCATCTTGATACCAGTCGCGGATATTATCAAACCCAAAAACTGGATTTCTTGTTGCTCGAACTCGCATTTTTCTGCTTTTGCGTATAGCCCATGTAAGCGAAGACGGTCCAAGACTCTGCAAACGTGTTCCCGGTGTTGGCTAAGGGATTCAGAAAAAAACAAAATATCATCCAAATAAACAATTACAAAAATATCTAAGAAGTCCTTGAATACATCGTTAATCAGATGTTGAAACGTGGCAGGTGCATTACATAAACCAAAGGGCATGACCAGATATTCAAAATGCCCGAACCTTGTCCGGAATGCCGTCTTCCACTCATGCCCAGCCCGGATGCGGACCAGATTATATGCCCCTCTTAAATCGAGCTTCGTAAAAATAGTAGCAGACCTTAATTTTTGGAATAGTTCGGGTATTAAGGGCAACGGATAACGGTTCTTAACCGTAATTTTATTCAACTCCCGGTAATCCACACACGGGCGGAGAGTTTGATCCTTTTTAGTCACAAAAAATATTCCAGCCCCAGCTGGAGATGTAGATGGGCGGATGAATCCTTTTTCCAGGTTTTCGTTGATGTAAATCTTTAGTGCTTCCTGTTCTTTTTCTGTCAGGGGAAAAATGCGCCCAAAAGGAATCTCAGCCCCAGGTAAAAGTTCAATTGGGCAGTCATATGCCCGATGGGGTGGAAGAGAGTCTGCTCCCTTTTTACTGAAAACATCAAGGAACCCATGATATGGTTCGGGTACTGATTGGCGTAGGTTTCGATCAATGTCCATGCAACATAAGGTGACAGAGGATTGAGTAGACTCATCTTGACAATGTTCTTGGCAGTAGGGGGACAAGAACCTGATCTCTCTGGTAGTCCAATTGATGGAGGGATTATGGGCCTGAAGCCAGGGGATGCCCAGGATGATTGGGAACAACGGGGAAGAGATCACATCAAGGATCAGCAGCTCCTTATGCTGGAAGGAGGTGATGGCAGGTACGGGAAAAGTCTCTTGGGTTACCTGTCCGGAGCTGATGCGGGAGCCATCGGCCAAGAAGACTGAAAGTCGATGGGTCTTATTCCGTAGGGGAATGTTGTGTTGGTTAGCGAAGGCAGAATCAATGAAGCAACTGCAGGCTCCGGAATCAATAATTGCTTTAACTGGAATTGTCCTTCCTTGGAGCTGCAATGAGAGAGGGAGAGCAATGTGGGTTGTGTTAGCAGAAAGTGCTGAAAGGCTGGCAGGAACAGAGGAAAAGCACTTACGCATCTTGACCGGACAGTTGCGCACGTAGTGTCCTGTTGTTCCGCAGTACAGGCAGAGATTAAGTTGATGGCGGCGTGTGCGCTCTTCCGGGGTTAAGGTGGGTCGAATCAGTCCCAACTGCATTGGCTCGGAGGCATCTGGTGCAGGGCGGATTGGCTGGAAGTTGGGTGGTGGTGAGTAGCGGGCAGCCGGAATTGGGGCTTTAGCAGTCATCCAAGTGGGGCGATTATGTTGGTAGGCCCGTTCAGTGCGACGTTCCCGAAGGCGGCGGTCAATCTGGATGGTTAAGGTGATTAAGGCCTCAAGAGTATCAGGTATGCCCACCCGGGCCAATTCATCTTTCAGTCCTTCAGATAAGCCCATGCGGAACTGATGCCGTAGAGCTGCATCATTCCATTGAGTGTCCGCACTCCAGCGTCTAAAATCCGAAATGTACTCCTCGGCCGCCCGGCGACCCTGCTGGAGTGTAGTTAAGGTGGCCTCTGCTGAGGCGACCCGTTCAGGGTCCTCATAAAGCTGGGACATAGCTTCAAAGAAGGCCGCCAGTGATTGAATCAAAACAGAGTCCTCTTCGAGAAGCCGGTGTGCCCAGATCTGTGGTTCTCCTAGCAGTAGAGAGACCACAAACCCCACTTTAGTGGCTTCAAGTGAAAAAGTCCGGGGTTGCAGGGCGAAGTAAAGTCGACAAGCACTGCGGAAGGCCCGGAATTTAGTTCGGTCCCCTGAAAACTTCTCAGGTATGGGGACCCTTGGCTCAGGTGGAAGCATAACAACAGAAGGAGGGGAAACAGCCTGAGCAGGGGCGGAAACGGACCCAGGAGCCACGTGTATGGGGTTGATGATGTTCTGGACTTGTCCCTCCAATCTGGTGTAACCGTCTTGTAAGGATTTTACGGCTTGAGTGAGGGCTGACAGGTGTGAACAGATATCTGTCATGGGAGGGGTCTCTCCTGCAGGCTCAGTCATGGCTGTGTTGTACTGTTACGTACCTGGACGTAGAGCCTGACTTGGTAGGAGGAGACCTCTCATACAGCGCTGGTTCACGTGCCACTGGAGATGGGGACAGTGGTGACGTGAGCACAGTGGGGTAGGAGTGCCTGGTTTGTAGAGGAAGGTGTTGGAACCAACAGGAAGGTCCTCCAGTAAGGTCCGTATGCGGATGGCAGGATGTAAGATCTGCAGCTGTAGGTGGTAGAAGCAGGATACAAGAACCAGGCAACAGGTGGATCAACAAGTGGGAATCAGCAGAGCAAGGTCAGACAGTCCAGTTGGCAACAGCAGATCAATCAGATGATAGGAGCAGGCAATGGCAGAGTCGGTAGGCAGGCTGGAGTCGGTAACCAAAGGCAGATGTAGCAAGGTCAGGCAGGCCGGGTCGGGTAGGAGAAGGTAGAGTAGTCCAAACAGAGCCGGGTCGGTAACGGGAGATCACAAGTTCAGGTTTCGGATCAGGTTTTCGGGTGGCTGACAAGCAGGAAGCTTAAAGACAACACAGCACAGGCTGAGTGTCACTGCTGGGCTTTTAAAGCCCGTTTTGGCGCCAATTGCGTTCCCGCGCATGCGCACATGCACGCGCGCCGCCGCGCGCGCACGCGCACGCTAACGCGCACGCGCACGCTAACGTGCACGCGCGCGCGCCCGCCGCGCACCTATGTGCGCACGGAAGGCCCGGAAATGCCTGGAACGTTCTTGACACAGAGCTCCTATATTTTCTTCTCAGCATCACACAGAGCTCCTATATTTTCTTCTCACAGCACCCACAGGACTTCTAGTGTGTTAGTGGCATCACACAGAGCTCCTCTATTTTCTTTGCAGAAGCACCCATAGGACTTCTAGTGTGTTAGTGGCATCACACAGAGCTCCTCTATTTTCTTTGCAGAAGCACCCATAGGACTTCTAGTGTGTTAGTGGCATCACACAGAGCTCCTATATTTTCTTCTCAGCAGCACCCACAGGACTTCTAGTGTGTTAGTGGCATCACACAGAGCTCCTATATATTCTTCTCAGCAGCACCCACAGGACTACCGACTACAATGGCTGGAAGACCGCCAAGGGGAGGCAGAGCGTGCAGAGCCAAGAACACAGGGCAGGCAGGCTCTGTTTCTAGTGGACGTGGCCGTGGACGTGGACGTGGTCGTGCATCGTCATCAGCACGTGGCCATGGGACACGCGCGTCTTTGTTTTCGGCAGCTGGACATGTGGAGCCGCATCATGCTGAAGGCTTGGTAGAATGGATGACCAAGCCCTCCTCATCCTCCTCATCCTCTCTCACCCAGGCTCAGGGTACTGGCAGAGCATCATCAGCCACCCCTTCCCTAGACCCACCATGTCCTCCTGAGGAGTCCCCCGAACTCTTTGAGCACAGTGTTGGGTACATGCTCCAGGAGGATGCCCAACGATTCGAAGGCTCGGATGATGATACCCAGCTTGAGGAATCTGGCAGTACTGTTCCACCAGCTGCAGCTTACTGCCAGGTTTGCTCTAGTGGTGAAGAGGGAGGGGATGATGAGGTCACTGACTCCACGTGGGTGCCTGAAGGGAGAGAGGATGAGAAGGAGGACGAGGAGGAGGAGGAGGATGCGGCGTCACATGTCCAACGAGGCAGGGTGCCCCCTGGAGGCCAGGTAGAGGCCAGCACAGCAACTGTACAACACCGCAGAGCTCCGCCTGTGCAGGGCGCTGCCTCTGCACGTTATCAGAAAAGTTCTTTGGTGTGGGCCTTTTTTGAGACGAGTGCAGCAGATCGCACCACTGCTATTTGCAATATTTGTCTCAAGCGTATCTCGCGTGGCCAAAACATCAGCCGCTTGGGCACCACAAGCATGACCAGACATATGGCGACCTGCCATGCAGCTCGTTGGCAGGCACACATAAAAGACCCACACCAAAGAACTAAGCGGACCTCTCCTTGCTCCTCCTCAGCTGGGATCTCCATCCCCACTACACCTTCAGTCCTCTCTGAAAGCTGCTCTGAGAGGACTGAAGGTGTAGAATTAGGTGTGTCACAACCAAGTACTTGCAGTACACCGACGTCCGATTGCAGCAGGCAAATTTCCCTGCCCCAGCTGCTGGACCGTAGAAAGAAGTACACTCCCAGCCATCCACATGCCCAGCGGTTGAATGCTAGCCTGGCTAAATTGCTAGCACTTCAACTGCTGCCTTTTCAGTTGGTAGACTCGGCCCCCTTCCGTGAGTTTGTTCAATGTGCGGTTCCTCAGTGGCAGGTTCCCAAACACCACTTTTTCTCACGGAAGGCGATTCCGTCTCTCTACCGGCATGTGGAGGGCAATGTCCATGCCTCGCTGGACAGGGCGGTCAGCGGTAAGGTGCATATTACCGTTGACTCATGGTCCAGCAGGCATGGACAGGGACGGTACCTTTCTTTCACGGCCCATTGGGTCACTCTATTGGCAGCTGGGAGGGATGCAGGACAAGGTGCAGTAGTGTTGGAGGTTGTTCCGCCACCACGCCTCCAAAACGCTACTACTGCTACTGGTTGTGACACACCTCTCTCCTCCACCCCCTCCTCTTCTTCTTCCTCCAGTGCTCTGTCCTTGGAACCAGCGGTGCTCCGTAGGCGTACAAGGGGCTACGCAAGTACGCAGGCAAAAAGATGCCATGCCGTGCTTGCGCTGGTGTGTTTGGGGGACAGGAGCCACACTGGGCCAGAGGTTCTGGCAGCTCTGCAGGGGCAGGCCGAGAGGTGGTTGACGCCACGTCAGCTTAAGCCAGGAATGGTCGTTTCTGACAATGGCACCAACCTCCTCTCCGCCCTGCGACAGGGGCAGCTCACCCATGTGCCCTGCATGGCTCACGTCCTCAACCTGGTGGTGCAGCGGTTCTTGGGCAGGTTCCCAGGCTTACAGGATGTCCTGAGGCAGGCCAGGAAAGTCTGTGTGCATTTCCGCCGATCTTATAATGCCAGTGCTCGGCTGACTGAGCTGCAAAAGGAGCTGAACCTGCCCAAGAACCGCCTAATATGTGACATGCCCACCAGGTGGAACTCAACGTTGGCCATGCTGCAGCGACTGCACACGCAGCAGAGGGCCATCAATGAGTACCTTTGCGACTACGGCACCAGGACAGGGTCAGGGGAGCTTGGTTTTTTTTCCCCACGTCAGTGGAGCATGATCAGGGATGCATGCACTGTCCTCTCACCATTTGAGGAGGCCACGAGGATGGTGAGCAGTGACAGTGCATGCATCAGTGACACTGTCCCTCTTGTCCACCTGTTGGAGCATACGCTGCGTGGGATAATGGACAGGGCACTTGAGGCAGAACAGAGGCAGGAAGAGGAGGACTTCCTTGCCTCTCAAGGCCCCCTTTATCCGGACAGTGTTCCTCCTGTCCCACCCATCACACAGGAAGAGGATGAGGAGGAGGAGGAGGAGGAGGAGGAGGAGGAGGAGGAGGATTGTGTGAGCATGGAGGTGGAGCCTGGCACTCAGCATCAGCAGCAGCAGTCTTTTAGGGATGATGTACAGTCCCAACAAACCAGTGGACTTGTACGTGGCTGGGAGGAGGTGGCTGGCGATCATGTCATCCTCAGTGACCCAGAAGACTCCGGACCGAATGCCTCAGCTAACCTACGCTGCATGGCCTCCCTGATCCTGCAAAGCCTGCGGAAGGATCCTCGTGTTCTTCGGATCAAGGAGAGGGACCATTACTGGCTGGCCACTCTCCTTGATCCGCGGTACAAGGGTAAGGTTGCGGACCTTATCTTGCCGTCGCAGAGGGAGCAGAGGATGAGACATCTCAGGGAGGCCTTGCAGAAAGGTCTGTGCAACGCGTTCCCAGAAACTGGGAGGCTACAAACTCCTGGTCCTGGGCGACGAGTAGCTGAGGCTTCGGTCAGTAGCAGAAGGAGCGGTGGGGAAGGTGGACGTCTGACCGATGCGTTCAGACAATTTTTTAGTCCGCAGCCCCAAGGTATGATCGGTTCCAGCAACCATCGCCAGCGTCTGATATACATGGTGCAGGAATACCTTGGGGCAAGGTCAGACTTGGACACCTTTCCCACCGAAAATCCTCTGGCTTACTGGGTCCTGAGGATGGATCACTGGCCAGAGCTTGCACAGTATGCAATTGAGCTACTGGCCTGTCCTGCCTCCAGCGTTCTGTCCGAACGCACATTCAGTGCTGCTGGAGGATTTGTGACTGATCATAGGGTGCGCCTGTCCACCGCCTCGGTTGATCGACTGACCTTCATCAAAATGAATCAGTCTTGGATCACCACCAGCTACCAGGCACCTGAGGCGGATATAACCGAATCATTTTTAATGTCACATCACATCCCTTCAAGACTGCCTATGCTGATGCTGAGTGACTGTCCTCTTATGTTCACTGACTATCCTCTTCCTCCTCCTCAATGATCCATGCCACCACACCAGTGCCTAAGGCACAATTTTTCAGCCCCTGTTTAACAGGGGCGTGTACATACAATTTTTATAAAAAAATGCTTCGCAACACTGTGCTCCAAGTACAGTATCTGTGAGGGGTTGCAGTGTTGTGGCACCAGCACCAGTGCCTAAGGCACAATTTTTCAGCCCCTGTTTAACAGGGGCGTGTACTTACAATTTTTTAAAAAAATGCTTCGCAACACGTGTGACTGCTGTGCTCCAAGTACAGTATCTGTGAGGGGTTGCAGTGTTGTGGCACCAGCACCAGTGCCTAAGGCACAATTTTTCAGCCCCTGTTTAACAGGGGCGGGTAATTACAAATCTTGATCTAATAGTTCACAGCAGGGCCCATTCCTGCGCCCACCAAGAGTAACTATGAGGGCCTACAGTCTTGTGGCAACACCGTCCACCACCACCGCCAAAGGCCCAATTTTTCTGCCCTGTTCATCAGGTGCTTGCAATTACAAATCTTGATCTAATAACTCACAGCAGGGCCCATTCCTGCGCCCACCAAGAGTAACTGTGAGAGCTTACAGTCTTGTGGCAACACCGTCCACCACCACCACCACCACCCCCAATTTTTCTGCCCTGTTCAACAGGTGCATGCAATTACAAATCTTGATCTATTAACTCACAGCAGGGCCCATTCCTGTGCCCACCAGTCTTGTGGCTACACCAACATCTAATAGGGCAAATTTCTGCAGAGTATATACGCCAGGCCCCTACTTTCATACATCCAACTTACAAACGACTCCTACTTGCAAATGGAAAGAGAAAACAGGAAGTGAGAGGAAATCTACCCCTAGGAAGGGAAATTCTATGCTGTTAGATTTAATTTGGGAAAAAGGTATCTCCTCTCTACTGATACTTTATCACCAATCCTTGTTTCAATTAAAACCCCACTTTTCCAAAAACATTTGTCATTGGGACGGAAAGTGAGGTGACATGTTCTGAACAGATGTGCAAAGACAGCAAATGTTACAGGGGTGATAACCCCTCCCTATGTTCTCCAAAAAGCTTATAAATAGATTTTTTTGGGATGGAGCTACACTTCATAATGTACCTGTTCAGATTCTACTTAAGAACAAACCTAAAGCCGCAAGTGGTTTTAAATGGCTTCTTTTTTTCCTTTAAAAATGTCATTTTGTGCAAGGACAGTTCTAAACACGGGAAACACATGCCACTTCACAGGCATACTTTAGACACCCCCCAGGTACCATATTTAAAGGAAAATTTCACTTTTTTTTTTTTCACTTTATGCATCATTAAAATGACTGCTCCCGAAAAAACGTTAGTTTTTAAAAGTTCTTTTTGCATTGATATATGTCCCCTGGGGCAGGACCCGGGTCCCCAAACCTGTTTTATGACATTAACATGCATATTGGCCGTTGTAATTAGCACTTTTGATTTCGAACGTTCGCGTCCATTATAACGTATAGGGTTCGAAAATTCGCGCGAACTTTCGGTCGGTTCGAAGGTTCTGGTGCGAACCGAACCGGGGGTGTTCGGCTCATCCCTAGTCAGAAGTATCTGGATTTTCACTGTTTCTACACATGTGAAACTGAGAGCCTGCTAGTCTTGATGTGAGAGTCCTTAGAACTGATTGTACCACCTAGCAATTGCAGTCCTGTCCTGGAAGCTGAGCATTTGAAGCAAGGAAAACAGCATCATGGCAGCTAACGGTATTCCACTACCTGAGGCAATGAGAGTGAGTGGAGATAGCAGTAACTAGGACAATTTCAGGGCTGATTTCGGGAACTACTCCCTAGCCACAGGGTTAAATGAGAAACCTGCAGCAGTGCAAGCAGTCACACTGTGGAGCGGGATGGGTAGCGAATTCCTCCATGTTTAAAAGCATAATCTGAACGTCACAGAGGAGCAAAAGAGTGACACTAAAGCCATTCTGGATGCATTAGAAGCTTTCTTCAGGCCCCCTAAAAATGTCATTTATGAAAGATATATATTTGGCTGCTGCAAGCAAGAAGGCTGTGAATCAATATACATGTTTGTCACATGGCTAAGAGAAAAAGCTGCAAGCTGTGAGTATGGCTCTTTGAGAGATGAACTGATAAAATAGTTCTGGGTATCACTGGTGAAAGCATATGCTGCCACCAATTGAGGAAACATGATTTAGACCTACAAACGCAATTGAGATATGTCGTACCGCAGAACTTACTGACAAACATGAAAGCTACGGAGCAGGATAAACTGATTGACAATATCAATGCAGCCTCTAAACAACAGCAAAGGTTCAAGAACCCCCAGCACATAGTCGCCTATACACCTGACCTGGGAGGAAGCCTGCATCATGCAAGTATTGTGGCAATGTGCATGTACAAGAGAAAGAAAGGTGTCCTGCATGTGAGAAAATCTGTACTGCATGTGGTAAACCAAATCACTTTACAAGAGTGTGTCTCTCCAGTAAAATGGAAGTAAGGAAGCTGCACACAATTGAGCAAATGTCAGATATGGAGGATGCACGCCTGCTTAGCACTGATATGGTTTACTCCTCAGAATGCATTGGTGCTGTAAACACAAAGGGCAAAAAATGGTTTGTATACCTCAGATTAAACAATATAATCAAACCCTGCCAGCTGGACTCGGGTGCAACGTGTGATGTCATGAGTTTAAAGGACAAAATTAAACTGGCAACCAGAGCACCCCTTAAGCCTAGTAGCACCAAACTAAAGTTGTATTCAGGGGAACTAATGGAATCATTGGGGCTTTTTCAAATAGAATGCAGCATATGTGATTTTATACACAAACTGAACTTTGAGATTGTTGAAGCCGATCAGAAACCACTATTATGGGGTTCAACACGTGAGCGCCTTGGACTGATGCAGTTTACCGTTCCTGCTGAGCTACACAATGTTGATAATCAGCTTGCAAAATCTCTGATGAAGCTGCTGACAAAATAGCAAATTCTTCACACATCCAGTGATGTGTTTGAGGGCCTGATAGTCTCTGTTACAGGAAAGGTTCATTTTGAACTCGATCCTACCATTCAACCTGTACAATGTGCCCCATGCAACATGCCTATTGCCATTAAGCCACAGGTTAAAGCTCAACTAGATAAATATGATTGGATCAGCAACATGGTTGTTATCAGAAAAATTTATGGAAAACGAAAAAACTGCGCTGGACAAAAAGGTGTATTTAGAGATCAGCAAACCACATGTGATAAACAAAAATAGAAGTGTAGAAAAAAGGTTGCGCTGTATATAATAATAATAAATCACGAATGAATACGTCATTTCTGTGACGAAACGCGTAGGGAGGAGCGACGTGCTGACGTCACCGCGTTCTACGCCCCGGACAAGCACGGGCGTCTTGTTACTGCAGCCGGCCGGCCACAAATTTTTGAATTTTACTTTGCTGTTTTTACTCGGATGTCTGTACACCTTTGGCGTCTTTTTTTAAAATAAATCAGTTGGATCCTACCTATGGTCTGCCCTCTTTCCTTCTCTTTTTCGGCCTTGGGGAATTGTTTTACCTGGCGAGATACACGCTGCAGTGGATGGATTGAGCAATCCCTGACAAAGATACGGATGTTCTGACTCGCCGCACAGAAGGGAGATAGAGGAAAAAGGCCCTGGCTGGGTTGTAGCCACATGCGATTTCTTGATCTACAGCTGGTAAGCCTTCAATTCATTTGGTGGTGGGACCACAGAGGAAAAAGTCACAAAATCACGGATACTAATCTGATTTGAAAAGTCACCTACTACACGGATGTCACTCCTTTGCTTATAGCCCTATATGACTACCTATGGACTGTATAGCATCAGTTTATTGTGTCTGTTTGTTTAATATCGACACTTATGGTTTCTAATTACCCACCTATTGCCTTACAGTTATATATGGGTGTTTTTTTCATTTTTTATTTTTTTCTATTTCCAATTTATTGTATAATAATTTTTCAGTTTATTGCACAATATTTGTTGGTACAAACTTCCAATAGGTGACGACGATTGTCACTTATCAACTCACGGTATACACACATTTGTGATTTTATTATTATATACAGCGCAACCTTTTTTCTACACTTGTTATCAGAAAGCCTGAGAAGATCAGAATATGCATTGATCCTAAGTTTCTGAATATGGCCCTGAAACGGTCACACTACTTAATGCCAACACTCTATTTTGCACAAACTACCCAAAGCACGTGTCTTCACACTTGTGGATGCTAGAGATGCCTTTTTACAGTGCAAACTGAATGACAAGAGTAGCTACATGACCACTGTCTGGACTCCTTGGGGCATAAAGAGATGGCTCAAACTACCATTTGGAGTCTCTGTAGCACCTGAGGTATACCAGCGAAAGCAGCATGAACTATTGGGTGGGCTTCATGGAATTGAGCCAATAGCTGATGACATTCTTATAGTTGGCTGCGGTAATACAGATGATGAGGCTGAGCATGACCATGATGAAAATGTAATAACGCTACTGGATTGTTGTAGGCAGGTGATGCTGAGGTTTAGTGTAAAGAAATTGCAGTTCAAGGTAAAAGAAGTCAGTTTCCATGAACATATCCTGTCTTCACAAGGCTTAAATCTGACCTGGATAAGATTAAAGCCACTGTTGACATGCCACAGCCCGCTGATGCCAAAGCGGTACATACCTAGCAAAATTCCTGCCATACTTATCTGAGGTGTGTGAGCCATTAAGGCGACTTCTGGACAAAGATGCAGTTTGGCACTGGCTTCCCAAGCATGACCAGGCAGTAGAGCATATAAAACGCTTGGTCACCTCTGCTCCAGTGTTGAAATACTATGATGTCGCAAAGCGAGAGTGGCAGAGCAGACTGAATCACAGTATCCTCTTGATAGATCAGACTAGCTCAGTATCCCAAGGACATACTCACCCATTGACAGTGAGGAATGTATAGAGGCTATGCCTCATACCAATGGTAATGATAGTTCTGAGCAAGCAAGTATACCTCACAGCTGTCAAGCGCAGAGCATGCCAGTAAGTGATAAGAGGAGCCCAGTAACTTCAGAGAGGGCTAAAAGAATCTTTGTACAAGGGCCGGTCTTCACCCGTAGTGGTAGATGTTCAAAACCACCTATGAGACTTAACCTATAGAATGTACAACATTTGTACAGCATGGCCAAAAGTCCTTTAAAACCATGTAAAGTAATATCCCATCTCCAACTTCAACACCTGCACCAACAACTTTGTGATATGTGCTCTGACGTGCTCTTGTGGCTTATTATATATTGGTAGAACCATTCGACCCTTATGCCGCGTACATACGCCCGGACTTTCTGGCAGACTAGGTCCAACGATCTTCCCGACTGACTTTCGAACGAACGGACTTGCACACACACAAATGGACTAAGTCGGTTCGAAAGTCCGTTCGTTTTGAACGTGATGATGTAAGTCGGGACTAAAAAAGGAAGTTCAATAGCCAGTAGTCAATAGCTGCCATTGAGTCGTATTTGGTCCGTCGGACCAGCATACAGACGAACGGTTTTCCTGATAGGAATTGAGTCTGTTGGAAATATTTGAAACGTGTTCTCTTTCTAGGTCCTTCTGACTTTTTTTACAAAAACGATCGCATTATTCCACACACGATCGGAATATCCGACGGAAAAAACGGTCAAGTGTACGCGGTATTACTGGTAAGATTCAATGATCACTGATGTGCCATTGAACAAGAGTGAGTTGACTATGGAATATAGTTCCACTATTGGTCACTTATATTTATTTATTTTGGTGATATATAATTTTTAAAGAATTTTTTCTATTATTATATATTATTTCACAGTATATGTTTAATAATCACTATTGAACACTTTGAGCGCCGCACTATATACTTATTCACGCTTTTTCATAAAATAGTATAGTCCATATCCACAAAAAATATATATATATATATATGACAAAATGCATGTAATAGCATAAATAAAATAATAAATAAATAAATAAAAAATCTAATTTCTTGAGACACTAAAGCCTCGTACACACGATCGGATTGTTTGCCGAACCATTGGCCCAAACTTGTCTTGCATACACACGGCACACAATTGTTGGCCAACAATTATGAATGTAGTGACGTACTAGACGTACTACGAGCCAATAAAAAGGAAGTTCAATAGTCATGTGCCATCCTTTGGGCTCATTCTGCTAATCTCTTGTTAGTAGAAGTTTGGTGAGTGACAATTTTCGCTTTTCAGTTCGTGCTTGTCAGTTTGTTTCTGATTTTCAGTGTGTGCTTTTCAGTTAGTTTCTGATTTTCAGTGCGTGCTTGTCAGTTAGTTTCTGAACGGCCATTCGTCTACTAGCCATGTGGCATTCTCGTCGGAGAGATTGTGCTATCATTGGGCTTGGAGTAATTGCTTTGATCCAAGTCCAGTCCAGGAACAGGAGGAGGAGGAGTTCTTGGACCAAGAATTGGTTGCCTAATCGTGACCAATTATGTCATATGCCTTTGCTGCGGGAGCTCCAGGAGAATAATCCTGATGATTTCAGGAATTATCTCCGGATAACGGACCCCTGCTTTCACCGTCTATTAGTATTGCTGACCCCCTATATTAGTAAGCAGGACACATGCAGGTGGCTTGCCATCACTCCCAAGCAAAGGCTCATAGCCATCTTGCAGTACTTGGCAAGGGGGAGAAGTCTCCAGGACTTGAAGTTTACAACTGGGATCTCCACCCAGGCTCTGGGACTCATTATTCCAGAGACCTGTTCTGCCATTATCCAAGTCCTGCAGAAGGACTATGTTCAGATAAGTTTTATGCCGCGTACACACGTTCGGACTTTGTCCGCCGGACCTAGTCCAGCGGACAAACCGCCCGGACTTTCTGAGCGTGTGACTTGCCCACACACGCCCGGACTTCTCCGGCGGACAATCCGCGGGAAAAAGTCTGCGGGACTTTTGAAAATGAACGGACTTGCCCACACACGGAGCAGTCCGTTCATTTAGAACGTAACTGCAGGTAGACGGGGCTAGCGAAGGCAGTGAATGCCGCCGCGCTAGCCCCGTCACCTGGTATGGATTTAAAGGGAATCCCCACGCCGAAAAAATCCATCTCAGACCCTTATCCGAGCACGCAGCCCGGCAGGCCAGGAAAGGGGTGGGGACGAGCGAGCGCCCCCCCTCCTGAGCCGTAACAGGCCGCGTGCCCTCAACATGGGTGCCCTGGGGAAAGGGGGGCCGTGCGGCCCCCCACCCCAAAGCACCTTGTCCCCATGTTGATGAGGACAAGGGCCTCTTCCCGACAACCCTGGCCGTTGGTTGTCGGGGTCTGTGGGTGGGGGCTTATCGGAATCCGGGAGCCCCCTTTAATAAGGGGGCCCCCAGATCCCGGCCCCCCACCCTATGTGAATGAGTATGGGGTACGATGTACCCCTACCCATTCACCTAAAGTGTAAAGAAAAAAAAACACACAATTTTTAAAAAATATTTTATTGCACTGCTCCGGGGGTCTTCTTCCGTCTTGGGGTCTTCTCGTCGGACTCCTCCGCTATTTACCTAGCTCTTTTACCGAGCAGAGGAGTCCAGCTACCTTCTTCGCCGTCATCTGGGGGTCTCGATCCGCCTTCGGGGGTCTTCCGGGGTCTCTTCTGTTCTTGCCGCTGTCGTCGTTTTCTGCGCCGCCTTCTTCTTCTTCTTCTTCCGATGTTGACTCGACACTGTCTCTGGCCGGAATGCCAGAGCCGCGCTGTGCTGGGACTTATATAGGAACAAGGGGACAGAGTCACATGCTCATGTCACATGGTGACCCCTCCCCCCTATGAGAAGAAGAAGAAGAAGAAGAAGTCCTCTGCTCGGTAAAAGAGCTAGGTAAATAGCGGAGGAGTCCAGCGAGAAGACCCCCGGAGCAGTGCCATAAAATATTTTTAAAAAATTGTGTGGTTTTTTTTCTTTACACTTTAGGTGAATGGGCCCATACTCATTCACATAGGGTGGGGGGCCGGGATCTGGGGGCCCCCTTATTAAAGGGGGCTCCCGGATTCCGATAAGCCCCCGCCCACAGACCCCGACAACCAATGGCCAGGGTTGTCGGGAAGAGGCCCTTGTCCTCATCAACATGGGGACAAGGTGCTTTGGGGTGGGGGGCCGCACGGCCCCCCTTTCCCCAGGGCACCCACCATGTTGAGGGCACGCAGCCTGGTACGGCTCAGGAGGGGGGGCGCTCGCTCGTCCCCACCCCTTTCCTAACCTGCCGGGCTGCGTGCTCGGATAAGGGTCTGAGATGGATTTGGGGGGACCCCCACGCCGTTTTTTCGGCGTGGGGATTCCCTTTAAATCCATGCCAGGTGACGGGGCTAGCGCGGCGGCATTCACTGCCTTCGCTAGCTCCGTCTACCTGAAGTCACGTGCTAAATGAAGGGACTTTCCGATGATCGGCAAGTCCGTTCATTTACAAAAGTCCAGCGGACTAGCATACTAACGGCGGGATTGTCCGCCGGACTGCCAAGTCCAGCGGATAATTTTAAAACAAAACTTAAAACCTAGTCCGCCGGACTTTTGGCGCCAAAAAGTCCGCCGGCGCCCACACATGGGGGGATTGTCCGCCGGACTGCCAAGTCCAGCGGATAATTTTAAAACAAAACTTAAAACCTAGTCCGCCGGACTTTTGGCGCCAAAAAGTCCGCCGGCGCCCACACATGGGGGGATTGTCCGCCGGACTGCCAAGTCCAGCGGATAATTTTAAAACAAAACTTAAAACCTAGTCCGCCGGACTTTTGGCGCCAAAAAGTCCGCCGGCGCCCACACATGGGGGGATTGTCCGCCGGACTGAAGTCCGGCGGACAATCCCGCGGGATAGTCCGCTCGTGTGTACGCCGCATTAGCCTTTAACATCACATTCTATGTATTTAATGTTTGCTAATGTATTGTATTAATTTCTTCATTCCATAATTACCATTATTGTAATATGCTGTGAATGTCCTCCTTGTTCTCATGCATGCTGTAAGCTTTTAATGCTCATTATTTGCCCTTCGTGCATATTTTCCTTCACTAACCTCCCCAGCATGCTGTCCTGGGCCCATACACACCTAGCCTAGTAACTTAACAATGTATTTTGTCAGCTACATTTTTGTGCTTACCCTAAACACCCCCTAAAATGTGTACAAATGTTATTGTTTTGGGGGCACAAACTCATTTGGAACCCCCCCCCCCCCCAAATGCTAAGTCAACCGATACCAATACTCTATATATATATATATATCTGCTGACTTTGCAAAACCCATTGACAGTATACCTCTTTTGTGGTGGTCATATTTCTGGATGAATTCACCAAAGAATGTAGTACAAGGGCCTGCCTGAATACCTTCAAATTGTACTGTTGAAAGTTTTCATCTCCTATTATCTTGATAGGTAATTTATGAATGTAAAAATGTGCTTCAATTTGGACAGTGTGTATCCATATTTTTGGATTATGACACTTCTTACCTGTCCAGTGGGCTGCCAATAGTGTAAGTAAGGAGGGGCTGGCCAAAGTATCACACATTATTTGTGCATTCAGCTCTCATGGAAGTGGAGAAAAACAAAACATCTACCCATTACCCCCCCCCCCCCCCCCCCCCCACCATAACATTTTTTGACTCCACAGTTTCCTTCCAACCCACAGCAATGGAAGGCTGTTGCAGCCCAGTTCCACCATCAGTGGGATTTTCCCAACTGTGGTGGGGCGATTGATGGGAAGCATGTCCATATTGTCCCACCACCCAATTCGGGATCCTATTATTATAACTACAAGGGCTTTTGCAGCATAGTCATGCTAGCGGTAGGGTCTGCCAACTACTCTCGTGCCCGGAGGGTTGTGGAAAATGCCTTTAGCATACTGTCCAGTCGGTTCGGGCTGTTTCTAACCTCAATTAACATGGCTGAATACAAGATCAACCTACTGCATACTGCACAATTACTTACGGAGGAATGCAAGCAGCTACCTTGCCTCACTGCAAAGTGAGGTTGACCTTTCAGTCTCAGGCCCAGCTGATCCTGGCATGATGACGGCTCTTGAAACTGGCCGTGCTGGGTTGCCCTCCCAAACTGCCCAAGATGTTCGGCAACAGTATATGGACTACTTTGTGGGTAGAGGGGCAGTGGCTTGGCAGGAAACTGTTGCTGATCATTAATTAATCTTTGATTTGATACTAAACTCCTATTTCATTTGAACTACTGTTTGTGTTTCTTATCTGTCTCCTAGGTGCTCAAATGGCCTTAATTTTGGACATTTTATACAATAATGCAAACGTACCTTATTTGTTCCATGGGGTGACAATCTCTTCAGCTAACTATTATGTTGTGCTGTGGGTCTGCTACACACACACACAATGTTATTGTTGTTAATGTATCTAATGTATTAATGTTAAAAATATTCTGCCTTTTCAACTCCTTTAATTCATTTCTTTGAGGCCCTAATGTGTTCTTTGACACATTTTAGAGCACATTGTCACTGTAACTACAACAACTTAACAAATACACTGGTATTGAGCATTGAAATAAGAAGCCACACATTGTTTAGTATAAAACATTTTACTCCAAGCACATTCACATTTGCGTTTTAAAAGGTTTTTGAACAAACCGACATCTTGGTGTATAACATGTATGTTTGCCAGTATTTTGCCTTTTTTGGGGCTAAACAGGCATGTTTAACTGCTTCAGCCCCGGAAGATTTTACCCCCTTGCTGACCAGAGCACTTTTTGCGATTCGGCACTGCTTCACTTTAACTGCCAATTACGCGGTCGTGCGACGTTGCACCCAAACAAAATTGACGTCCTTTTTTTCCCACAAATAGAGCTATTTTTTGGTGGTATTTGATCATTTATTTTTTGTGCTAAAAGCAAAAAAAGAGCGACAATTTTGAAAAAAACACATTTGTTTTAACTTTTTGCTATAATAAAAAACCCCCAAAAATATATAAAAAACTTTTTTTTTCCTCAGTTTAGGCCGATATGTATTCTTCTACATATTTTTGGTAAAAAAATCACAATAAGCGTATATTGATTGGTTTGCACAAAAGGTATACAAAATAGGGGATAGTTTTATGGCATTTTTATCATTATTTTTTTTTTTACTAGTAATGGCAGCGATCTGCGATTTTTATCGGGACTGCGACATTATGGCGGACACATTGGACAATTCTGACTTATTTTTGGGACCATTGGCATTAATACAGTGATCAATGCTATAGAAAATGCATTGATTACTGTAAAAATGTCACTGCCCGGGAAGGGGTTAACATTAAGGGCGATCAAGGGGTTAATTCCCTAGTTTGTGTTCTAACTGAAGGGGGGAGGGGACTGTTCAGGGGAGATGACAGATCGCTGTTCATACTCTGTATGAACAGACGATCTGTCTTCTCCCCTCAGAGAACCGTAAACTGTATTTACACACACAGATCCCCCAGTTCTCCGTGTGTCAGTGATCGTGACCGCCGGGCACTCGCATCGGCCCAGGGGGCGAGTGCGCGCCCCCTAGTGGCCCAGTTGTGCCATTCTGCCGTAGTACAAATGGCAAGTGGTTATTTATGAAAAGCAAATTCACTTTTCACTGCAAATGCACTGCAAGTGCACTTGTAGTGCAAAGTGGATTGTCCTTTGTGGCTTCAGCAAACTAGATGTAGGGAAAGACACACATTTTAGGCATGGCATCATGAGGGAAATCAGAATTTTGTGCCCCAATTTGTGTTCTTCTTCAATTTTTTGCTTTGCGATTCTTAAAAACACATAAAGATTACAATTTAAACATTACTTAGGGCAGTGTTTCACAACTCCCCTTCTCCAGATGCATTTCCAGGTCATGTTTTCTATATTTTTTGCTTTTGGCATGTCATTTCCGAGGTTAGTAATTCACACAGTTATTTTTATCCTGCGGAGCACAGTGCAGTCATTTTACAGAGGGGAAACACTGGACAAGTGCCAACATTGAAAAAACTCATGCAGTTGCCCTCCACCCCTCTTGTCTCCTATGGTATAGGGGATATATGAGGCTCATTCTAGCAGGCGTGACTCTGTGTGACTGTGATCCCCGGGGCCTCTCCTCTACCCATGTCTACCCTGGCAAGGCTGCATTAATGGGCTCTGATGAGCCAGGCAGCTACCAGAAAGTGTTCTTTACCCCTTAAGTCCCGCCCTAAGCCCAGGGCCTTTGGTCCACCTAGAATCACCCCTGCCAGTGGCTAAATTAGTGTGTTTTAAGTTGTCAGTTACGATTTTGGGGGGAAGATGACCTTGTTGTCTCCCCTGTTGGGGCCCGGGCGAGGGTAGCCTGCCTTTGTCCCCTCTGGAGGCTTGTCTGTAGCCTCCTTTTTTTGTGCTTCCCTGTTGACAGAAGAGTAAAAAAATATTTTTTTGCACATATAAAAAATATTGTTTTTGCTTGCGGTGCTTTAAATCAGATCATTGCTTTCGGATTTGGTCCTTTGTTCGTTTCACTGAAAATTCGACCTCCAAAATGGCGATGACCTTCTCCAAAATGAGGTCCTGTCGGCTGTTGGGCCTTTCGTAGTTGCGCAGCTTGCAATCGTAGTCGTGCTTATCAAGGATGCGCACCATCTCCACCAGCTCACCCTTGCTCATGGGGGTGGCTTTGTGCCTCTTATAAGCTCCACCACGCGGACCTGCCTCAAATTCTCTGAATCTGCCATGCTGTCACACTCCCAAATCTTCCGCCCTATGTGTCGCATGCAGAAGAGAGATGGTTACGCCCCAGCATCATGACGCACTATCTACACATGCCCAGTGTATATAAAGCTATAACGCACGGTCGATGTAACGGCCATAGGAACGATCTGGGAGTGGAGGACAAATGATCAACATCCCCAAAAGGAAACATAAAACAAAGGTACAATTGTAAATTGGGGCATCAGGGGTTAGTGTCATATACTGCTTAGATTGAGGCTTATATTGGGACCAGAGTATTTATGAGTTAAGCCTGACATTAGGGTTTATCTTGTGTTCTGTCTTGCAGGCATCTGCTAATTGAATTCACAATGGTGGATAAATTCACAGCACCAGACTTTTTGCCAGAATTTATAGAGCAGTACCGGGAGCTGCCGTTTCTATGTAAAGTAAAGAGTAGGGATTACTCAAATAAAATCAAGAGGAAGGCAGCTGTGGTACAGCCTGCGTTTTTTGTCCGACCACACCAAACCATGCTCATCACTCTCAACGCTTCCTTCCACATCGGCTGAGGCCACGGCTCCTGAGGTCCACCCTGGTCCTTCTACACAGGAAGAAGATGTGGAGGAGCCCAGCTTGACCCAGGCATAGCATTGTTAAACATATTTGTAGCCAAAAATAGAATGATGTTAACTAGACGTTATTAATCCCAAATTGCTGCCTTGGTGGTTTACATATCAATAGACAGTAGTTGCCAAAAATGATTTGGACAAGAATTAAAAATGCTGGGGTCAGAAAAATAGTCTTTTCTATTTGACAACATTCAATTTGCAACAGTCATGAGCTCAAAATTGTGTGTGATTGATGACCAAAAACCAACAAATGTCCCATTTTCATACACAGGAAAGTCTCAGTCAGGACGAACCCATGCCCAGCAGCCAGACAGAGTCACAGATCCCTCCCCTACACCCTCTTACAAAAAGGGCCAGGAAGACTAGGAACCTGGATGAGGCCACGGTTGCCTTCCTCAGCCATGCAACAACGGAAATTAGTACAGCCCTGGATGCACAGGAGGCATTTGGCTGTATGACAGGGAATAAGCTGAGAGATATGGAGGAGGAGCAAAGGCGTATGTGTGAGGAGCTGATCCTGAAGCTCCTCAACAAGGGGAGGAGGGGACAGACAAATGACACCTAAAACACACATCTGTGATTTTAGATGACATACCTCCATCACCTCCAGAGACACCACAGCAACCCCACCCACCACAGCAGCATGGCGGACCGTGGCAAATACAGCTCCAACACCCCCAACAAGCCCACTGGCCTGGGGATTTTCACCCCTACAATTTCTAATTTTCTTTTTGTTTATTTTTTAAATTATGATTTGAGTTGTTATACTTTATTTATTTTTTGTGCAGAGAATGCAGTTTTTATTTAAATTTGTTTATTTTGATTTGTAGCGCAGATTACATGTATAATTTAGTTTATTAGATTTTTTAAAGAATGCACAACAAAAAAAATCGCCTCAGCCAATGTGGAAGGAAGCGTTGAGAGCGATGGACTGGTTTCAGTCTGGTCTGGCAAAAAACGCAGGCTGTTGTAAGACCACAGCATGGGGAAATATATGTCATCTGCTGCTGCTCCCGATCTCTCGGAGTCCAGGACCGTATTGTGCTCCCTATTAAATGGACTCCTCAGGTTCCCAATTTTGTTCTTCACATAATTGAGCTCTGCCCTGGGGTACAAAGTCTTCAACAATTCCAACAGTTCCAACAGTTTCTCCATCGCTGCCTTCCTCTTGATTTTTATGTGACCTTCTTGTGCTCCCTACAATTCAGAAAATTCAGAAATTTCAATGCCAAATTAACAAGGGACACCAACATAGTTGTATCTTTGAGCTTAAAAACTATGAGATAATAATGGTGTTGTGGTATCTTGACCCAAAATAAAAAATAAATATATATTATTCTGGATATCACTAGAAAAAAAAAGCCTTTTGAAATACGTTTGGCAGAATTTTGTCAATATCTCCAGCAAAGAAGAGAATGTGCGCTGCATTTTGAGATTTCATAATTTACTGCGTCACAAATGTGAAATCTCTATTACGAGCGCTAGTTTTACAAGACCGACCGCTTCCGGCTCGTCCTTGTTTCTAAGCATGTGTGTTTGTACTTTGGACTTTTGTCTGACAGACTTGTGTACACACGCTCGGAAAATCCGACAACAGACATTTGTCCCCGGAAAATGTTAAAACCTGCCCTCCATCATTTGTCCACGGAAAATCCGAAAACAATTGTCCGATGAAGCGTATACACACTTTCGGATCTACTGCCAACAGCCTGTCATCACACATTTCCCATCGGAAAGTCTGATCGTGTGTACGAGGCTTAAGACCCCATACACACTATACAACTTTGGTTGTCTGATTTCCTTTAGATTTGCCAAAATCATGTAGTGCAAGGGCCTGCCTGATTGCATACAAATTGAAACTCTTAAGGCTTGACCTCATATTATATGGTTTTGGTAAATTTGAAGGAAAACATCTACAGAAAATTGTATAGAGTGTATCCAGCATTAGGCTGCATTCACACCTGAGCGTAGCATCTTTGAGCGCTTTTCCCAGTGTTTTTTCACGCGTTTTTATGCGCGATTTTGGCACGTTTTTATGCATGACTTGTGCGGTTTTATACAGCGTTTTTGAGCTTTAACATTTTTTTATTAGCCAATAGAGAAAACTATTATCTGTTGCATCATTTGTTGCTAGGTATTTCAGCTTTTTTTTAGCTTTATTTTTTATTATTATTATTCATTTTTATTATAATGTTTTTTCGTTAGGGTAAGGGGTTAGAGTTCAGTTTAGGTTAGGGTTAGGTTTAGGAGTTGGAGTTAGGGTTACTTATTATTATTTTATTTATTTTTTAATTTATTATTACTACTACTAATATTAATAATAATAATAATAAATGAATAAATAAATGTAAAATAAATACACAAATAAATAAAAATCATAAATAAAAAAGAAATAAATTCAATAAATGAATACTAAGTAACAATAAATAATTAACCCTTAACTTTAACCCCCTACCCCTTAAAAAATAAAATAATAATAAATAACTAATCCTAACACAAAATAAATAAATAAATTATTATTATTATCAATAATAATAATAAAAAAAAATCAGGTTTGGGGGTTTATTGTTATTTTATTATTATTATTATTATTATTATTATTATTAATAATAATATTATTATTATTAATAATAATTAAAAATAAATAAGGTTAGTGGTTAATTATTATGTATTATTACATATTAATAACTTATTTTATTTATGATGATTTGTAGCTATTTGTGTATTTATTTGACATTTATTTATTCATATATTATTATTATTTAATTTTTTACTTTTCTTCATTTGAGCAGAAAATCACGCAAAAACCCACGAATGTGCAGATTAATTTTCTATTAATTTCTATGAGAATAAAAACGTGCCAAAAACGCTCAAATCAGCCTGATTCAAGGTAAAAAAAAAGCTCCAGAACTTTTTTGAGCTTCAAGTGTTTGATTTCAGGAAACTTAGAGTGGAGATGTGAACCATCTCCATAGAGAATAATAGATTTTTTCCACTCCAGCGTTTTGGAGCTTCGAGCTTGTATGGGGCCTAACAAGCCAGGACAGTACAGATACCCCCCAAACAGTGGTGACTGGTGCTCCATCGGTCAAGTGGGCGGCGGCAGACAGCCCCCCACCAACCGCCAGTCACCACCACCACCCCGATCGCTGGCTCTTTCACCCTGTGCTGTGTTCGACGGACAAGCAGGAGATATTAGGGGGAGCTGTGCAGGCTCCTTGCCCCGGGATGCCAGCTTGATGAGGTCGGCGACAGGGGGGGATCGATGTCAGAGAGGTGTGCGCAGTGTCAAAGGTGCGACCCATGGGCGATCTTCTATAGATGTGTGCTCTGCCTCTTCTGCATCCACAGGAGGAGCTGACAGCACTCAGCATGGAGGGGTCGGAGGACTGGACTTTGCTGCTGGTGGTCGGTCGCTCGGTCCTTGGCATCACGGCCGCTGTACGTCTTCTCCCTCCTCCTCCTAGGCCTCCTTATGGATGGGCCGCCACTGCCCCCAAATGACCCTTTTTGGAAAGTAGACATTCCAAGGTATTTAGTAAGAGGCATAGTGAGTTTTTTTAAGTTGTGTACCTAATATTTTTTATTGAAGATTTTTTTAGAGTAAAGAAATTCCAATAAAGATTTCAAACAATACACAATTTCCACAGCATAAAATGCATATATAATAATAACAAAAAGATTTAGCATTATAATCAAAGGAAGAACATATGAGGCATAATGAGTCTTTTGAACATGTCATTTTTTTTCCCACAAGCTTTTGGAAAATGTGGAAAGAAACTGAAAACACATTTTTTTAACACAAAGTTGTCCATTTATAAGATATTTCTAACATATAGCGTGTACATACCAACAATTACACTCCAAAATACATTCTGCTACTCCTTCTAAGTATGGCACTACCTCATGTGTAAGACTTTTACATGTGTAAGACGCCTGGTCACATATAGAGGCCCAACATGCAAGGAGCACCATCAGGTGTTCTAGGAGCATAAATTACACATCTAATTTCCTGACTATCTATCACATTTGTGAAGGCCCTAGAGCACCAGGACAGTTGAAACACCCACAAAACTACCCCATTTTGGAAAGCAAACACCCCAACATATATTCTAATGGGCAAAGTGAGTCTTTTGAACATGTCATTTTTGTCAACAAGTTTTTGGAAAATGTGGAAAGAAAATAAAAACTCATTTGTTTTACACAAAGTTGTCCATTTATAAGATATTTCTAACACATAGCATATACATACCAAAAATTGCTCCCCAAAATACATTCTGCTACTTCTCCAGAGTATGGCGATACCACAGTGTGAGACCTTCACGCAGCCTGGTCACATACAGAGGCCCAACATGCAAGGAGCACTGTCAGGTGTTCTAGGAGCATAAATTACACATCTAATTTCCTGACCACCTATCACATTTTTGAAGGTCTTTCATATTTCTAACACATAACATGCCTATACCAAGAATTACACCCCAAAATACATTCTGAGCAAAGGATAAACAAAAGATTACCTGTGGTTTTAGTAGTACAGTTGTCCACAGAGGAGAGCATTGGTCCAGGCAGCAGGCAGGGACGTGGCCAGCGACAGTGAAAGAAATCATCCAGAGGGACCAGCACCCCAGGTTGAACAAAGCTTTTTTTGGAGGATTAAGACAACGTTGTGATCTGAAGACCATCATACCACCTATGTGTCAGGCTGGGCTCAGCCCTTCCTTTTCAAAGCTGGCCGATCAACTGTCGGCTAATTGCCAGCTCCTTTCTCTCCACAGTGACTCACATGTTGATGATATCCTGCTCGTCAGTCCTGCCTACTTAAGCCGTCCAGCCCAGATGATCTCTGCCTTTGCCTTGGTCACATCTCTAGAGACGCTCTCCTGTGTTCCTGTTAAAGACTTGCTTGGCTGACATTCCTTCTGTCTCCAAATCCTGCTTGCTGTTCTACTACGCTCATCTCTGGCTCCCTGTCAATTTGGCTTGTCTGACTATCTGTTCCGGGTCCTGAACTCTGGCTATGTTTTGACTACGTTTACTCTGTTTACCTTATTATTATTATTATTATTATTATTATTATTATTATTAATAAACAAGTGTGATTTAACTGTACTTCTGTCTCAGTCTGATTCATGGTTTATGACACTATGGAATTGTGATCATAAGGCATATTTGAAAAGTTACTAAGGTGAGAGAGTTCTGTGAGCACAGAGGTGTTATATGGAGGTGGAAGCACACCATATGGTTTCATATTATAACATATGGATTCATCTTTTGAAGAAGTAGACTATTTTTATTTTTCACTATTGAGGATTGATTTATAACCCATTACATGCAATTCGTCTACATATAAAGATGTTTCACTTTTATTTTTTTTATATATCTGAACTCATGACAGTTTGTATATGTTTTATCAAGTTTGATTATTACTAGTGCAAAGGAACTTTACCCTTGTGAGGCTGCGCAACACTATTTACAATATTTGGTCACTTTACTGTAGGAACACATTTAGAAGTTGCAGTAACCATTTCATATACTATAGGAAGGGAGGACCCTCACCATGCCAACACCCGATATATATATATATATATATATATATATATATATATATATATATATATATATATATATATAAGGATTGAGAAGCTCAAAAAATAGGTGGACTAGTTAAAAAATTATACATTTTATTACAACATGATTAAAAAACCTAGAAAATATACAACCAACACCCTATATGGACACACTTACCAGTTACCCAATAAGAAATGCAGTTTTGAAGGTTGGATCTAAAATAGAAGCAATTGACTTAATAGTATGTCTAATAAAGAAAGTTTGATCCAATATCGACTCCAAAACTTGCTTGTCGACACGTTTCACTAGAGATTAGGACAGATACTGTGTAGGTGCTGGTCAATCTGTATCCAGGTGTATAGGGACAATCCACAAGACTAGACAAACAGGCAAAGCCTCCAATCTAATATAAGTATATATCAAATTGATGCAAATGCGTAAACCATTAGCTGTATTACATCCACTGGATAAAGAGGAAGAGCTATGGGCCACTATTGAGGCAGGATTCAGTCATACACAATTCTGATATTGAGTAAAAGCATCAACCGCCATGCGGCAGAGTCAGAGTCCAGATCAACAATGAAGATAGATTCTAGTAAATTGCGATATAAATCATCAAAGATCAAGGTATCAAAAGCGTAAGTTTATTGAACCTGAGATTTTTTAACTTAAGTGTCAGATAAATAAAAAGAAATCTCCAGACTCAAGTCAAGAAGAGGACAGATCAGCATCTGGGGAAAGATAATATAGAGAACTATATCATATAAGTATGGCATATATCCCCATTTGGGGGGCCTGTTATTGGGGCCCTGGCAATTAGCGCAGAGAAGCCAATGGTAGATCCTTCAGAGCTGCTCAAGAGCTGCTCAACAGTGTGTGGCTGTCCTCCCAGAGTATTTATTTACATTTTGTATGCACTATTTTACACACAGGTAGCGCAGAGGTGTTTTCTGTCTATTTTTCACTGTTCAAGTATAAGGATTTTGCCACTATGATTACCATTATGTAACCATGTTATTGTAAACCGAGATATGTTGCATTTCTGCTTTTCCCATGGCCTACACTGCTACTGTATAGCCAAAAGACAAAATATGCTGCTATTACGCTGCTGAAAGTAAACTATCTATTTTTCCTGCAGTATCAGAGTCCTATGTTCCTTAGTTTCCTTTCACTCGTCACCTGTCCTTTACACATTGCACTTTTGTCAAGTGCCCATTATCTGTTTCTACCAGTAGCTCATTAGGGACTCTGGACTGCACCACACACCTCATCCTAGGAGCAGCTCTCCACTTTGTCTTCTCTTTCTCCCTACAAGTCACTCATTGAACCTCTAGAGAGCAGCAGCTCCCTCAACGATTGACAGGTGACAGCTGTACCACTAAAAAGCTTGTGTACATTTTTGTTTGTTTCTCTAGCCTAACATGCAGTTGTAAAGTAGTTTGCAGGGCTTTAGAATGCAATGTCTGAATTTTGTTGCTATTCAACCGCGTTCATTTCTACATGTGCCAGGCTTTGTGTTTTACCAAAACAGCATGTCCTGTTCTACCTCATCTGAACTACATTTTCCCCTAAATGAATAACTGTGAAAACTATACATATATAATGGTAACAGTTAATAAAGCTATGTTAGTTACAGTGATGCTTAGGAATAATACTGTATTACAGAGTATCAAAAAAATCAAAATGAAAAAAAAATGTAGCACGTGCTAAAATACAGCTACTTTTGTGGTTCCCTTCACTCTAGCTGTTAGTTCAGGTAATGGGAAGCAAGGATCCACAGACAGTCAGTCTCCACAAAGGTAAAGTTGGATGAGTCTCTGGTCTAAGGTTCTCTTGGCTGAAGATAATGAAACCCCACTGGAAAGACAGTATTCCAAAGCTAATCAGCACAGTGTCCCCCTTGACTTGGGCTACATGAAAACTGCATGTTCTTACATTCACAAAGTTAGATAGGAGCTCAGGGGAATGTAGAGAAAGGAGTTAAGGAAGCCCATGCCCGTTGGTAAGAAAAAGCAAGTAAAGGGCACTCCACTACACATTTACCTTTTCAAGTGGTGTAACTAGCACTTGTAGAGTAACTGCTGAACAGGCATGTGTCCTGAGGTGTATTGAGCAATGCTGATGTCATCATAAGGATTGCCTCGGGCTGGAGAAGAGGTGAAAAGGACTCAGTATATCATGGGACTGGCTGGAAAACAAGAAAAATCAAGGTATTGAAAGAGGAATCCAAGTGGTTGTAAAGGCTGATGGTTTTGTACCCTAATGCATTCTCTGCCAACCTTCTATTGTCACCAGGGGGCAGTTGGGTGAAAGATGGAAATGGAGTGCTGAGGAGGCTGTCGGTGGCCCCTGAGGATGCCCCCTAGTCTGGGGGGGTGACATTGGGCTGGGGCTCGGGTGCTGGAAGGATCCTGCCAAAACACAGGGGGGAAGTCCTTCCTGGAGGTACTGGAGCAAGGAGTGAGGACAGCAGGAGCACTACTGGGAAATCTCCTGAGAGTCAGCCAGGTGGAATGGTGAGTATCAGTTTGGAGGACTGTGGGGAGAAGGTAGCTTTGAGGGCTAGTGAAAGGGGCTGCTGCATCCAGGTGGGTTGGCAGTGCCTGAAGAGGTGTTGCTAGGATCAGTAGCCACAGGTGTGATACAAGCTGGAAACTGTTCTCTTTGCTACACATACAAGGGGCCTCGGGTTCCTGCCTGTAATGGGCTAATGCTTAAAATCTGACTGAGATCCTCACAGTGATCAAGCTGGGTTCTGCAAGCAAGTGAGTGCTGGAGTAGAGGCAGGGCTTTATCACCTTACATCAGAGCTGCCCCAGATGACTGGCAATCTGATGACTGGTAAAAGAATGAAGCAGTAGAAGAGATAAAGAAAGTACTGATCCAAAGAGTGAATAAAACAGAAGCAATGATATCCTTGTGTTGCAAATCCTCAGGTAAACCTTTATCTCCAGCAAGGAGAACAATAAGCAACACATTACTGATTTCTAGACATGTGCATTCGTTTTCGTCTGAATGCATTTTCGTCCGAATTTCGAGGAATTTTAACGTGCAGAATCCAAAAACTGAAAGATCCGACATAAACAAATGCTTTATTTTCATTTTCGTTGCGACAACAGTTCGATATAGATAGGAGATTAGACATGACGATGACAATAGCGATCTGTGTCCATCGAACCTGTGGTCGAATGTGCCTAACCTTAGCTCTATTAGTCCAATATTATTTTACAAAGAGAGAAAAGATTCGACATAGAGAGAAAAAATTCTAAATTATAGAGACACTAGCAAAAAAGGTCGAATGTGCCTAACCTAACTCTATTAGTCCAAGATTATTCGACATACAGAGAAAAGATTTGACATGAAGATTCGACGAAGCAGTCGCCGCGAGTGGGATTTTATGGTCAAATGCTGTGCCCATAGGCTATAGAAGAATTCTAATGTTGGTTGACTAGTAATAATAATTAATAAATATAATTATTACTAGTGTCATACAACATTAGAATTCTACTATAGCTTGTAGGCGGAACATTACCGGAAATGTATGATTGCGGCGTCGTACAGTTTAGCTGCTCCGTCGAATCTTGAGAACATTCGACAGACACAATAAGCCTTCAATGACAGATCCGACCTTAATTATTTCGGATTTTCAGACAAATGCTTTTTTTTTAACAAAACAAAATAAATAAAAACAAATTTCGGGAGTAACTAAATAAATGTATTTTTGGACGAAAACGAAAATTCTGAAACGAAATATTTCAGTGTGCACATGTCTACTGGTTTCAATTAACATCACTCCAGGATCTCATCAGATTAGCAGTTAGATGCAGCAGTGCCTTAGCTGATCTCTCTCTGCAGATATAGAACTATAAGGGTAAAGAACAGATGTGCCTAGGAAATGTGTAGAAACGCACTGCTATTTTCAGGGGGATTTAAGATAAAAGGTAGATTTTTCAGGGTACTGCTTAGGAATCTTTGGCCATCTTGGCTGGCTGTCCTGGGATGATATAACTCCTGTACATGCTCACAGGAGTTACAGTAATTCATAATTGCACCAAGGAATGCAACGGTTGTATACTGAGCTGGCAAGAGATATTACATTTTGAAACTAGGTTGCTGCTATGAGGTGCCTTAACTGACCTTGTCAACACTCATGATTAAAGTCATCCCAGTTTCACCTTATTTACTACAGTACACCATGTATAAAATTCACTTAAATTAGTGAAAGAGGTGAAGCTGTGTTGATATCAATCATCCAATCATATGCAACCAAAAATCCCCTTTTTCCTTTTTCAATGTTCCTTGCAAAGACTCTGTATTCTTTGCAAAGTATTTCTCACTTGTCTTCACTCCCATTCACTAATGTAAGTGAACATTCACTTTGGAAAGAAATCACATAGAAAAGTGAGTAATCTGTATTTATTTAGTGAATCACCCCCAAATCACCCCATTGTACCTCAGCTCTTTTTTTCCAGTTATTCACTTTATGAGATTAACCCTTTTCCTGTTAATTCTCAATGTAAAACCTTTAAAATCAACCTGGTGGAAATTAAGTGATTGTCAACAAGGGGCTAATCCCACAGTACTACACAATTAAAAATAACCTTTGCAGCTAAGGGCACAGCATAGAGCTCGTATTAAATGAACCCTTCCCTATCCAGATATTTAGACCCTTTTCACACTGGGGCTGTTTTCACTAGAAATAGCCTCTGCTAAGCACCTGAAAACCACCTCCCATTCATTCAAGTGTGACTTTTCACACTGGGGCGGTGCGCTTGTGGGACGTTCCAAAAAGTTCTGCAAGCAGCATCTTTGGGGCGGGTTAAGAGCTCCGTATTTAGCGTTCCCAAAACGTCCTGCCCATTGGAATGAAAGGGGTCTTAGAAGTAAGAGTGCTGTAAGTTTTATTAAATATAAGTAAAGTGTGATTTCATTATGATTAAAAAGCTGTTCTCAGACAAGGTCTCAATCAAAGTTAATTAATAACAGAATGAAACAAATGATATCCCGTTGTTCATCTTTGTCTCTATTTTCTGTAATGAAAGTGAAAAATAAACATGTCCTTTAATTTCTGTCTGTTGCTGTTTTGATTTGTGAATGATCATTTGTATCCTTTTTGTATATCTCTTTGAAGAGGCACCTGAACCGTTAACCAATGGCAGAAATACTGTGGGTGCAGCAGCTTTAAGAGTCATTAAGAATAAATGAGGTTCAACCAAGTGCATTCTCTCTTCTCTAAAATTTGAAGCCGCCCTCTATAGGCTTTTCCTGCATGGAGAAATGTCTGTTAAACCATTCTGTAAAAACTGGATTTTTTTCTACTCACCGCAAAATCCCTTTCTCTGAGTTCATTGACGGACACAGCACTTCCATTCTTGACCTTAGGGTTATATACCTTCAGGAGTAGAACTAGGCAGAAAAAAAAAACAACAAGCACAGCACCACCTAGGGGCGGTCCTTACTGGCAGTAACCTCCACCCCCCCCACTCTGCTACAGGCAGCTCAGTTCATTACAAAGCAGTACAAACACAAACAGGAGGGGTGAGTGCTGTGTCTGTCAATGAACTCAGAGAAAGGGATTTTACGGTGAGTGGAAAAAAATCCTGTTTTCTCTTTGGCTCATTGACGGACACAGCACTTCCATTCTTGACCTTAGGGATGTCCCAAAGCAGTGCCACAATGAGGGCTGGGAACACAGAAAAAAGGAAAAATAACCTCCACCCAAACAGAACCCCCCGTAAGGGGAGCCAAAACCTCAGACGGCCACCTACAAAATTTTGCGGCCGAAACACACATTCGAAGATGCCCTAACATCCACCCTGTAACACTTGGTGAAAGTGTACACAGACAACCAGGTAGCCGCCTTACACACTTGAGAGACAGACATTTGATGTCGAAAGGCCCAAGAAGCACCAATCACCCTGGTAGAATGCGCCATGATGGGAAAGGGGGGCACCCGCCCCCAAATGGCATAAGCTTGGACAATAGTCTGTCTGATCCAATGAGAAATAGTGGCTGAAGAGGCCGCAGGGCCTTCCTCGGGCCATCCACATTTACAAACAGCGAATCTGACTTCTGAAAAGGAGCCGTAAACGGCAGATACACACGGAGAGCCCGAACCACTACCAAAGAGTGCAAGGCGACCTCCTTGGGGTGAGACAGTCGAGGACACAAGGAAGGAAGGACAATGTCCTTGTTTGGATGAAAGGAAGATACCACCTTGGGGAGAAACGAGGGATGCAAACGCAGCACCACCTTATCCTTGTTGAGAACCAAATGGGGAGACTTACACGACAAGGCCACCAGCTCAGAAACTCGCAGAGCAGACGTAATAGCCACTAGAAAGACAACCTTCTGAGAGAGCGTGAGTAAGAGGATCTCCCTAATGTTCTCGAATGGTGGCTTCTGAAGTACCGAGCGCACCAGGTTTAGATCCCACGGAGACAGAGGTGAGCGTACAACACCCAGCCAAACTCTTGTAAGGCTTTCATGGCGATCACCACATTGTCCCTCAGTTCTGAAACTGCTGCTGCTCGCAGGAGGAGATCGTCCAGGTAGCCCACGACTGTGATCCTCACTGTCTCAGCAATGGCAGAACCGGTGCCAGCACCTTGGAGAAGATCTGGGGAGCCGAGGCCAGGCCAAAGGGAAGTGCCACAAACTGATAGTTTGCATCCCCGACTGCAAACCGCAGGAAACGCTGGTGCCTGACACAGATAGGGAAATGCAAGTACACATCCTTGATGTCCAGGGAGGCCAGGAAATCTCCCTGATGGAGAGCGGCCACCACAGAACGAACAGACTACATCCTGAACCTCCATACCTTCACAAAACAATTGAAGGCTTTAAGATCCAGGATCGGACGAACCCCTCCCTTCTTTGGAACTATGAACAGATTGGAGTAGAAACCCTGAAACCTTTCCGAAGCTGGCACAGGAACTTTGCTGCCCACCCAGGAAAGGTAAATCCGCCAGAGCCTTCTTAGACATTTGGTCTGCCAACCAGCACTTAAGCCAAAGCAAACGGTGAAGAACCACGGCTGACACAGAGCTTTTAGAAAGTAACGGGCCGTGTCCAAGGCCGCATTACAAACATACTTGAGCCCTTGCACTAACTGGTCTGCAGTTCCACACAGACCGGAGAAACTTGCTCATTACCCAACTCGCGGTGAAATTGCTTAGCCCATTTAGTAAGCGCCTGCGACACCAGAGCTGTGGCTAACACCGGAAGGGCCGAACCTGCCATCGTAAACATAGACCGAGCGACCACCTCGGCCTTTCTGTCAGCAGGGTCCTAGAAAGAAGGGGACCCCTCAACTGGAATCATGGTCGCCTTGTTCAACCTAGATACTGGAGGATCAACGACAGGAGGGGAAGCCCATTTCTTCAGCAGACTCTCCTCAAAAGGGGAGCGCACCTAATAACACCTCGGGACCGAAAAGGACCGCTGCGGGCGTTCCCAATCCTTGTAAATCGAAATAAGACAGGTAAGGAAACACCTTAAAAGGGAGGACTGGCTTATGAGAACCAAAGGGGACCGACACCTCTTCAGACGTCCCCGCCGGATCCTCAGTTTTTAAGGTATTGTGCATAGTCATGAGTGCGCCCACCAGCTATTTTTCATGCTCAGTGTTGGACGTGGAGGATTCCTCCTTGCTGTCCGTAAGATCAGGGGCCGCATCATCTGAGCCCTCCAGGCAGGGACCACCCACTACGGTGGAGCCTAAGTCCGGATCAGAGTCCTCCCCAGAAGAAGGAGGGAGTAGGGGATGTTTTTTACCCGCCTTCCACCCGCACTCCACTTCAACCCGTGAGATGAAGGATTCCAGGACAGCTGACAAAGCATCCAGGAGAACAGCAGACCCAGAGGGACCAGCTGCCATCACGGGGGTGTCTGGTGGAGTGGCACCTGCTTGAGACACCATGGAAGTCCCACGCTCAACCGGACACCACCAGGGACCAAACGCCCATGAGGGAGAGAGAGAAGGGAAACCACCCCCCTAGCTGCTGCAGACTGGGGGAACCCCAGAAGGACTCACCACCCCGACCCAAACCTCAGAGGAGCAGTGCTGTGTGCTGTCCATCCTCCGGCAGATGGGATAAGCCACGAGGAGATCCGCGCTTGTGCCAGGCTCCAGGTGTAACGTCCATCGCTAGAGGGCCAGCAGTAGTCTCCCCACGAGGCTACAAGAAATTGGCCACCGACTGCACTTTCGCAAACAGAGCACGAAGCCAGGAATGCCCAAAGACTAAGCCAAAATGGCCACCGTGGCTACTGGAAAATGGCCACGGCGCCCAGTCCCAAACAAATGGCAGCTGCTACATGCGGAGGAGGATGCCAGCTACACAAAACCACTGGAGGTACTGGGAAGAGAAACAGAAGGCGCCACTCTAAGTGCAACAAATAGTGGAAATTTTTAATATAAAGGGTTAAAAATAGCTGTACTCACAAAAGTACTATGTCCAAGGGCGTGTAATACTGAGATGGAGAGCCAGATGTCCATGGAGGGTGTAGAACAAGCAATTTCCGTATCCTGGAGGTGCTGTCTTGTTGCTAAAAACGAGCTGGGGCATCCACTGCTGACACCTTCTGGTCAGTGGAGTGCACACCAGCAACCAGGTGGATCGGTTTACTTCCGGTGGCGGGATCTGGTCTCGTCCAATAGGCAAATGTTTTCAGAGCATGCGCTCTTTCCTCAGGCCTGATAGCTGGTTGTGCCCCCATTGGGAACATTGCCCTTGCTTTCTATCACACTGATCTTGGTCACTAGGGATGAGCCGAACACCCCCCCCGTTCGGCTCGCACCAGAACCCGCGAACGGACCTAAAGTCCGTGCAAGCTTTAGAACCCTATTAGTTATAATGGATGCGAACGTTCGAAATTAAAAGTGCTAATTTTAAAGGCTAATATGCATGTTAATGTCATAAAAAGTGTTTGGGGACCTGGGTCCTGCCCCAGGGGACATGTATCAATGCAAAAAGACGTTTTAAAAACGGCCGTTTTTTCAGGAGCAGTGATTTTAATAATGCTTAAATTGAAACAATAAAAGTGTAATATTCCTTTAAATTTCGTACCTGGGGGGTGTCTATAGTATGCCTGTGAAGGGGCGCATGTTTCCCGTGTTTAGAACTGTCTCTGCGCAAAGTGTCATTTTTGAAAGTAAAAAAGCTATTGAAATTAATCGCGGCTAATGTTAATTGACAGCTCCCGTAATACAGAGAACAGTCATTCATTGAAACTCATTCATAAAAAAAAAAGTCATTGATAAAAAATAAAAAAAATGAAAAAAAAAAAGCATAGGGGTCCCCCCAAATTCAATAACCAGGCCCTTCAGGTCTGGGATGGATATTAAGGGGAACCCCAGCCAAAAAAAAATCAAAATCCATACCAGACCCTTGAGGTCTGGTATGGATTTTAAGGGGAACCCTAGCCAAAAAAATTGGCGTGGGGTCCCCTCAAAATCCATACCAGACCCTTATCCGAGCACGCAACCTGGCAGGCCGCAGGAAAAGAGGGGGGACGAGAGCGGCCCCCCCTCCCGTCCTTCTCGTCCGGCATCTTCTTCCGTCGGCGTCGGTGTCGGTGTCTTCTTGGGCCGCTCCGCGCAATGGGAGGCTCCCGCTGTGTGAGGCTCCGCTCCGTCTGACAGGTCTTTTAAAACGGAGGGCACCTGGTGACCCCGCCCCCCTTTGACGTCATGGGGAAAGCCATCATGGAATTCCCCATGACGTCCCCGTGCGTCAGAGGGGGCGGGGTCACCAGGTGCCCTCCATTATAAAAGACCTGTCAGACGGAGCGGAGCCTCACACAGCGGGAGCCTCCCATTGCGCGGAGCGGCCCAAGAAGAGACAGAGACACCGACGCCGACGCCGACGGAAGAAGATGCCGGATGAGAAGGACGAGAAGACCAGCGCAAGAAGAAGCGGATCGGAGGAAGAAGAAAATGGAAGAAGAAGATGGAAGAAGATGACGGAAGGAGAAGATGAAGAAACCGAAGGATGAAGAAAGAATAAAGAAGATTTTAATAAAGGAATTGTCAAAGACTGTCCCCTGTAATTTTTACAATTTTTGCCACTTTTTTGGTGAAATGGTAGGGGTACTTTTGTACCCCCTTACCATTTCACACAGGGGGGGGGCCGGGATCTGGGGGTCCCCTTGTTAAAGGGGGCTTCCAGATTCCGATAAGCCCCCCGCCCGCAGACCCCCACAACCACCGGGCACGGTTGTGGGGAAGAGGCCCTTGTCCTCATCAACATGGGGACAAGGTGCTTTGGGGGTCTTAGACCCCCAAAGCATCCTCCCAATGTTGAGGGCATGTGGCCTGGTACGGTTCAGGCGGGAGGGGGGGGCGCTCTCGTCCCCCCCTCTTTTCCTGCGGCCTGCCAGGTTGCGTGCTCGGATAAGGGTCTGGTATGGATTTTGAGGGGACCCCACGCCATTTTTTTGGGCTAGGGTTCCCCTTAAAATCCATACCAGACCTCAAGGGTCTGGTATGGATTTTGAGGGGGATCCTACGCCATTTTTTATTTTTTTTTTGGCTGGGGTTCCCCTTAATATCCATCCCAGACCTGAAGGGCCTGGTTATTGAATTAGGGGGGACCCCTACGCTTTTTTTTTTTTTTTTTTATCAATGAATGACAGTTCTCTGTGTTACAGGAGCCATCAATTCATTAGCCGTGAGTGCTTTTAAATAGCTTTTTTCCTGCAAAAATGACACTTTTTTGCAGGGAAAGTTCTAAGCACAGGAAACCTGCCCCCCTTCACAGGCCACCTATAGACACCCCCCAGATGTGATACTGCAATGCTGTTCTAACAGCACGCACACACATATCCCCAGAAATAGAGCACATATTGTCAGCAGCACACTGACACGCTGACACTGACTGAAACAGAATATGCGAGGCCGCCGGCGTGTACTAAAGCCCCTGAGCTATAATTGGCTACAGGCATCCTGCCTGTAGCCAATTATGGCTCTCCTCGCTGCCGGCGCTGTGATTGGCCAAGCATGCGGGGTCACAGTGCATGCTTGGCCAATCATCAGCCAGCATTGCACTGCGCGGGCCGCAATGCATTGCGGGGCCGCTCGCATCACACGAATTTGATGCGAGCGGCCCCAATAGTTCTGGGCTCGCCGAGCGAGCGAACGCCCGGTGCTCGATTCGAACATGGGTTCGAATCGAACACCGGGCCCATCCCTATTGGTCACCCAAGCAGTGGACTCCGATGGAGGGACACACATAGATAAACTACTTTTTGACAGCATAGGAGGGGTCAGCCCTTTGCCAGGCTTTCCTAGCTGTCTTTGGCACCAATGGGAAATATTTACCTCACTTCCTGTCCAAGATCCAAGAGACAATGGTCAAAAAGGCAGAAAGTCACTCCAGGGGGGACACTTACATCAATAAAACCACTTGGTGGTTTGATGTATTAGAATGTCTGCCAAGTTTTTATAGATATGTGGCAGAGAATGGTCAGTGAAGAATATTATTAATATCTAATATTCTTGTATCTCAAGGGCATTTCAGGATGAATAGCATTGATAGTCAGACTGACTTAAAACAAAGTGTAAGTTTATTGTCACACTGTTGGCATCATAAATACAATGTAAAATGCATAATAGTTCAATTCAGTGTTCAGTAAAAATATATGAAATAGAAGCAATACTTATGAAAAATACATCAAGCTTGTAGTAATGGCTCCTCAGGCATATGTGTATTCCATGTGCTTTTCTTCAATGCTGTCTCTTGTAAGCAAGAAGAAGCAGGAAATGACGTTGTCTTTGGCTCCTGGGAGAAGGCACCTGTTCCAATTCATCAAAGGGTTTGTGCAATTGACAGGAGATTGGGCAGTCTCCTCTGTGTGTGTGAGTCTGTGTGTGTGTGTGTGTGTCTATTTATTATAATTAATCATAAATCCAAATATATTTTTCAAGCCTTCAATGAATATAATATAACACCTATAAGTGCCAAATTATGAAATATTCTAACAGTCAGCTGTACAACAAAAAACTGATTACTTGGAATTGCATGTCTGAATGGAAATCCAATGTTTTAGGCCCTTCAGGTCTGGGATGGATATTAAGGGGAACCCCAGCCAAAAATAAAATAAAAAATGGCGTAGGGTTCCCCTCAAAATCCATACCAGACCCTTGAGGTCTGGTATGGATTTTAAGGGGAACCCTAGCCAAAAAAAATGGCGTGGGGTCCCCCTCAAAATCCATACCAGACCCTTATCCGAGCACGCAACCTGGCAGGCCGCAGGAAAAGAGGGGGGGACGAGAGCGGCCCCCCCTCCCGTCCTTCTCGTCCGGCATCTTCTTCCGTCGGCGTCGGCGTCGGTGTCGGTGTCTTCTTGGGCCGCTCCGCGCAATGGGAGGCTCCCGCTGTGTGAGGCTCCGCTCAAACCCATACCAGCCTCCCATTGCGCGGAGCGGCCCAAGAAGAGACAGAGACACCGACGCCGACGGAAGAAGATGCCACACGAGAAGGACGAGAAGACCAGCGCAAGAAGAAGCGGATCGGAGGAAGAAGAAAATGGAAGAAGAAGATGGAAGAAGATGACGGAAGGAGAAGATGAAGAAACCGAAGGATGAAGAAAGAATAAAGAAGATTTTAATAAAGGAATTGTCAAAGACTGTCTCCTGTAATTTTTACAATTTTTGCCACTTTTTTGGTGAAATGGTAGGGGTACTTTTGTACCCCCTTACCATTTCATACAGGGGGGATCTGGGGGTCCCCTTGTTAAAGGGGGCTTCCAGATTCCGATAAGCCCCCCGCCTGCAGACCCCCACAACCACCGGGCACAGTTGTGGGGAAGAGGCCCTTGTCCTCATCAACATGGGGACAAGGTGCTTTGGGGGTCTTAGACCCCCAAAGCATCCTCCCAATGTTGAGGGCATGTGGCCTGGTACGGTTCAGGCAGGAGGGGGGGGCGCTCTCGTCCCCCCCTCTTTTCCTGCGGCCTGCCAGGTTGCGTGCTCGGATAAGGGTCTGGTATGGATTTTGAGGGGGACCCCACACCATTTTTTTTGGCTAGGGTTCCCCTTAAAATCCATACCAGACCTCAAGGGTCTGGTATGGATTTTGAGGGGGACCCTACGCCATTTTTTATTTTATTTTTGGCTGGGGTTCCCCTTAATATCCATCCCAGACCTGAAGGGCCTGGTTATTGAATTAGGGGGGACCCCTACGCTTTTTTTTTTTTTTTTATCAATGAATGACAGTTCTCTGTGTTACAGGAGCCATCAATTCATTAGCCGCGAGTGCTTTTAAATAGCTTTTTTCCTGCAAAAATTACACTTTTTTGCAGGGAAAGTTCTAAGCACAGGAAACCTGCCCCCCTTCACAGGCCACCTATAGACACCCCCCAGATGTGGTACTGCAATGCTGTTCTAACAGCACGCACACACATATCCCCAGAAATAGAGCACATATTGTCAGCAGCACACTGACACGCTGACACTGACTGAAACAGAATATGCGAGGCCACCGGCACGGCGGCCTCTTATACCGTGGGGCGTGTACTAAAGCCCCTGAGCTATAATTGGCTACAGGCATCCTGCCTGTAGCCAATTATGGCTCTCCTCGCTGCCGGCGCTGTGATTGGCCAAGCATGCGGGGTCACAGTGCATGCTTGGCCAATCATCAGCCAGCATTGCACTGCGCGGGCCGCAATGCATTGCGGGGCCGCTCGCATCACACGAATTTGATGCGAGCGGCCCCAATAGTTCTGGGCTCACCGAGCGAGCGAACGCCCGGTGCTCGATTCGAACATGGGTTCGAATCGAACACCGGGCCCATCCCTATTGGTCACCCAAGCAGTGGACTCCGATGGAGGGACACACATAGATAAACTACTTTTTGACAGCATAGGAGGGGTCAGCCCTTTGCCAGGCTTTCCTAGCTGTCTTTGGCACCAATGGGAAATATTTACCTCACTTCCTGTCCAAGATCCAAGAGACAATGGTCAATAAGGCAGAAAGTCACTCCAGGGGGGACACTTACATCAATAAAACCACTTGGTGGTTTGATGTATTAGAATGTCTGCCAAGTTTTTATAGATATGTGGCAGAGAATGGTCAGTGAAGAATATTATTAATATCTAATATTCTTGTATCTCAAGGGCATTTCAGGATGAATAGCATTGATAGTCAGACTGACTTAAAACAAAGTGTAAGTTTATTGTCACACTGTTGGCATCATAAATACAATGTAAAATGCATAATAGTTCAATTCAGTGTTCAGTAAAAATATATGAAATAGAAGCAATACTTATGAAAAATACATCAAGCTTGTAGTAATGGCTCCTCAGGCATATGTGTATTCCATGTGCTTTTCTTCAATGCTGTCTCTTGTAAGCAAGAAGAAGCAGGAAATGACGTTGTCTTTCGCTCCTGGGAGAAGGCACCTGTTCCAATTCATCAAAGGGTTTGTGCAATTGACAGGAGATTGGGCAGTCTCCTCTGTATGTGTGAGTCTGTGTGTGTGTGTGTGTCTTCCTCTCAATCTCAAAGTGCTGGCTTTATATGTTACATGTGGACATCATAACCTCACAAAAAATCAGCTAACTTCTGCAATTTGCTATGCAAGAGGAGGTACTAACTCAGAGAGTCATATATGGCTTGATTGACAAGCCCACATTTAACACTCTATACTTGTAGTAATGTGCTGATCATGTACTATAACCAAATGTCTACTAAAATGAACACACATTACCAATTTTAACTACATTAAGTAAATACATACTAACATTATTAATTATGACTGAGACTATGTTAGTCCCAACTTAATAGTATTTAAACAAATACTAGCATAGTAAACAAACATCTAGCATATTAATAACTCAACTACAGCTGAAGAATCTTATCAAATCAATTGATATAGGTCATTCACTTATACTGTATTTATTATAATTAATCATAAATCCATATATATTTTGCAAGCTTGCCATGAATATAATATAACACCTATAAGTGCCAAATTATGAATTTGGAATAATATTCTAACAGTCAGCTGTACAATGAAACTGATTACTTGGAATTGCATGTCTGAATGGAAATCCAATGTTTTAAAGACATGTAGGTCTCTTTATCAAAGTGTAAGACACAAAACAGAATATACTTTTTTTTTAAAGCATCACCAATGGGAGGACTGATTTCATTTCCCACATTGAGATGGTGATCAGCAATGCAAGATAGTTCTCCTATGGGAATGCATATTGTAGCAGTGCCACTGGGTAAAATGGTGGTTAATGCCAGATTTTGTAGGAAGCAAGCACACTAATGGCACAGGTGTGTACTGGCTTCATATGAGAGTCAGAGATAGAGCTCAGAGCCCCACCCACCTGAGGAAGTCTGAAAGGAGGCTTGAGAGGTGCTGGTATTTACCAGACTGTCCAGGACAGGACAGACGAAGGCCTGAGCTAGAGAGGGAGTCCAGGAGGGATAGAGCAGCTGGGGGGCTGAGGGAGTAAAAACGCATAGCTGAGGTACAGTGTCTGTGCATGAACATTGGGACATGTTTGATGGTCTGGAGGACCATGCCATACTACTCAGAGCAGTAAAGCTGCCACAAGACAGCTAGGAGGTTGAATGTTATGTTTCTTGCATTGACGGTGAGAGACACCTGCATGGGAAACTTTTCAAGTGTGAACTTTTTGCTTTGTTTTAAATAAAAGTGGTCAGAAAAAGCCCTGAAATGTACCGGCGTTGAGTAAACTCACTGTTTGGCGCTACCAATGAGCTACAAATTCCCCAATTTGTCACAATATATTAATAAAATCACCTGTTTAATAGGATCAAAAAGGGTTGAAACTTCTTTTTGGGAGATTTTTACTGCTGCCTGCAATCCAACCAGGCAGATTTCTTGAACATGGACCAAGACAGTAATATATAATTGATAGAAGCTCCAATACGTTATTTGAAATCCTTGGTTCCCCTTGTACATTAATAGCATGAGCTGATTCAGGGCCCAATGCTAGTCAAATTCTGTCTTTAAACCGATACACTCCTAACTTGTATTGCAATGGTATCTAAGAAAGTTGGACACATTTGTACTTCTTGCGGCAATGCCCTTTTTAGATTCACGGTACACAATCAAGTGTGAAGTACACAAAGGAATATATTTTTGCCCAGGACATTTTGTACATTATTTGTTTGTAAATTCCACAGACTGCAAATAAAAGGCATGCACTACTAATAGGAAAAGTCCTTGACTTCTGCAGTCTAAAATGGGAAGCATCATGGCTCAATTAGCTTCTCATTCAGGGAGATCAGATGAGGGTGAAACTGTATTACCATACTGCATGATGTTTCCAAAACCTATTTCCATAGTCTGCAATTTACATTGCAAATCAGTTGCTCAGGAAAAAATAAGTGGTTGTCTGATATGAAAGATCAAAGAGAAATACCTAAGCATAGATTTACCAGACATGCTTATATTTTACTATCAATCTCCATGTGTTTGTTCAAAGTGCTATTTGAACATTAGAAATGGACACATGTTAATTACCACTTATGGTAAAAAAGGAAAATAATGAGCGGATTGGTTAAGAAAGAGACTGTGCACTTGGGCATCATGGATATACACTAAAAGACAGTCATGTGGTCCTCAAATTCTAATAACAAGACCACATTTTCCATCCTATAATGATCCAAACATTTTATTCAGTGTAGCTTTTATTTGTTATTTAAAGACTCAGGGATTCTTAATAATTTACATATGCATGGTTACAATGAAAAAAGGTAGAAGTCTTAAAAAGTACAATGAATACTGCATTACAACTTATACATTTAGATAATTCGTTTTTAGCTCTCTGCTTCCGTAGAAGTGAAACTGATTCATTTTCTTGTGAAATGTTTATGGAAAGAGCTTATAATATTAAAGATTTAAATGTAATTTTTGTAGGAATCCCTCCTGGATGAAGCAGAATCTTCTAAATGGAAAAGATGGTGGGTGGTCAAATGTTTCAGTTCAACGGTTTTAATTAAGAAGGCAGGAGTAACCACTTTGATCAATAGATCCCTTCTGGCATTGGCTTACTTTCAATCTCTTCTAGTATGGAGAGTTCTGTACATAAGAATTAAGATAAATGAGGTAAAACACAGCCTCCTGTTCATGTTTTTAGTGTCTAACTCGTACCAAGAAACATTTTATCAGCAGTGAGAGTCAATTATATCAGGATTCTCAGACCCAATTATGTCTGGAGTTCGGAACAATGTAGCAGAGAGTAAGCAAAGCAAAAGAAAACCTCAGATGAATCGGGAAACCTATTATTTAGAAAACAATGTAAATCCCACACAAATGTGCCTTGTCATTTTTAAAAACTCCTGATGCAAGCTGATTTCTGAAGATTTTGAATTTGTCTTTTTTCCAAAGTGACATTATAGTCACTTATATCTTAACTTATATAGATAAGAGTCTATATGATTCAGCTGCATATTTATCTTTTGTACCCAAACCTGTTTTTGCTCCCAGATAAAAAAAAAAAAAAAAAAAGTGTCAGGGACCATGAATCAGGCAGACAGAAAATGCAGTCAAAATCACACCTTTAAAACTATAACATACTTGTAGTATTCTTCTATGACAGGCTTTCACATTATGGAAATTGTTGTTACTTTATTACTATCTGTATACAAAATTTACCAACTATGCATGTACACACCTTGATTGTTATTGTCACGTACCTGGTGGAAGAGCCTAACACAATGTGGAAGGCCTCTCTTACACCTCTGACTCAAGGCCTCTAAAAGAGTAGAAGGGAAGCGCAGGAGTACACAGTGGCATTAGTGCCTACTGGTCTTGCTAGCAGCAGGACTGGACAGACTCTCAGGATCAAGCAGGGGAAGACTATCAGTAGACCGCAGCGGAGCAGGAGTTCCAGATAGACACCAGGAGACAGGCTGGAACTTTAGATAGTGGACAGGCACAGGCTGGTAGCAGACAGGCGGTGAGAGATATCAGTGGAATCTAGGCAGAGGCTCGCAGCAGGCAGTTAAGCAGTGATGAGGACAGAAGAAGAGTCTGATCAAACCAGATCATACACAGGCAAATGGATTAGGTGCGGATGCGTAGGCAGGACCAATGTCAGGATGCAGGGCGAGTCAGTAACAGATCAGTGGAGCAGCAGCAAGAACAGGCAGACGCATGGTCAAGTTGGGATCAAGGCAGGAAGAGTTCAGGAGTAGTCAAGACAACCAGGGTCTGTAACAGTAGTCAGATGCAGAGTAACAGGTTGCAGATATGCACGAGAATGCTTTACAAAAGACAGCACTGAAGCATAGCACAGGCTCAGTTTAAATAGCCCACTTATACGCACCTGCATGCAAGAGCACGTGCTCAATTTCAATGGGCTTGAACAGGAACATGAATTAGCCTGTGCCTATGCACAGGATGTTGTCTAGAAGAGCCTGCTGGAATGTCCTTCCGGCCATTTTCACCTTGATGTCAACGCTCTTGAATTGGTCATATTCTCAATAAAGCTTTTGTATATTAAATCTAAGGCTTACTAAAGCGTATTTAAATCAAACATCTCAACCATTTTAAAATATGAAATGTAAAGATTCTGTCTATCTGAAACTGATTTTACTTTTAGGGAGGGGTCAGTCACTCAAAATGCAATCATTCTGCCACACACCAACATCCTCTACTTATAATGCTTTACCGGGGAACCTAGAGAGTATAAAAATAGCCATGCTGCTATGCCTTGTGTGCTGTTCTACTAAAGAAGTTCAAGCAGCAGATATTAGTGCGTGTGGGAAAATACATTAACACGGTATACTGTATATTAGGCCATTTTAGTTACTAGGTTTAGATCTACCAGCACCAGATCCTCCAGATGGCAGTAGAGAGGTTCAGTCTTCATTCAGGCAAGATGTCCTCTCTTCCCAAGTTAAAAAACATATACCTCTAATGAGAACATTAAGCATTCTAACTTACACCTAACCTCTATAAGCAGCCAGCACTTTACTTGAACAGACTCCTTATTTTTTATACATTTAGAGACTTTTGATGATCTGGTCCACTCTTGGTTTTGCACTGCTCCATGCCGGGCAATTTAGGTTCACCTGAGGCACATACTCAGTATACAATAACTCAAAAATAATAATGATAATTATTCCTGAACCCAGCGCTCAAAGTAAAATAAAAACAAATAAATAAATAAAGTAAAAATAATACAAGTGCAAAAAAGAATAGCTGCTGTTATCCACCTAGGGTAGGTAACAATCAATAAAACAAATATTCAGTGCATATGAACCAAACATTAACAGCGCTGTTAATGTTTGGTTCATATGAATTGAATATTTGTTTTATTGATGCATGTTTTGTTAGAAGTTGTATTTGTTTTCCTCTGAGACACTGTACAGCACCTGTAAATGGCATGTATAAACTGCAAAAACATTATTGGACTGGTATCTGTGCCTAAGGGCAAGTTCACACCAGAACACGGTTGTGAGAAACCTGCGTTCTGTGCGCATTTCCAGCACCGCGGTAATAACGCACTGTAGTTGCCATCTGCAGTGGGTGTTAATATTAAGCTAATGACACCCCAAATGCAGGTCACAAACGCAGTGCCTTTGCCCTCACCAGGTCACATGGTATGGAAGTGAGGGCACAGGTTTTTAAAATACTTTATTAGACAGCTCCAGGGGTCTTCTCTTCTTCCGTCTTCGGGGGTCTTCTCGCCGGACTCCTCCGCTATCTTTTGCTAGCTCTTTTACTAGTGGAGGAGCCCGGCTTTCTCCTTTGTCACCGCCGCCATCCAGGGGTCTTGTTCCGACTTCGGGGGTCTTGTCCCGCTCTTCTGTTCTTGCCGGGCCTCTGCTTTCTTCTTCCAGCTCTTTTACTAGCGTTGGCCCGGCCTTCTGTCGTTGTCGCTGTCGCCGCCACCGCCTTCTGCTTATTCTTTCTTCTCCCAATGTTGACACAATGCTGTCTCCGATTGTAAAGGCTGAGACGTGTTGCGCGGCCACTTATATAGGGTCAAGGGGCGGGGTCACCGGCTCATGTCACATGGTGACCATGCCCCTTATGATGTCACAGTCCCAGCATCTCCCGGGACTGTGACATCATAAGGGGGCGACATTGACTTCCTTCGCTAGTCCCTACTACCTGGAGTCACGTTATTAATGAACGGACTTTACTCCGTGTGTCGGCAAGTCCATTCATTTCAAAAAGTCTGGTGGATTGTCCGCCGGATTAAGTCCGCCGTATAGTCCGGCCAAAAAGTCAGATCGTGTGTACGCGGCATCAGGGAGAGCTGCCTACTAGCAGTTGTAAGGGGGATTCCCCCCACCCCCTCCTTCTTCATGTTTTCACTGACTGAGTTAATGTAATGTGAGCTGACACACACAGAGCTCTGCATTCAGTGGTCTCTCATGTGCCCCTAATGGCCGGAAGAGGAAAACCAATTGAGGGCACAGTTAAAACAACCAATGAAAGAGATTGTACTGAACTGCAGGGAGAGCTGCAATGGATTCTGGGACATGCAGTTCCCACACAAAACGGCCCCATAGACTGGTATACAGGGAGAAATACAAATCCCAAGAGGCTTTGCTGACAGGAAAGTAAAAGACTCCATTTTGTGTTCTGAGGTAAAGTTCAGTCAGCCTTAAGGGAGGGAACAGACCAGACCTGAGGGAGAGATGCTGTCTCTCAGATGATCTCTTTGCGTGATTCAGGCCTCACCCGCCATTTGGGATGTCAAACCTGAGAGAGGGGGATCCCAGGTGTATATTGAGGCGCATCTCCACCAACGGTGAACCGTTTCAGTGTGAGGGGAACGGTCAGGTCGCTGGGAAAGCTTGCCTGTTCCAGGACGTTTGTTTGGGCCCTGTTCGCAGGAATTGGTGAGAGGGCATTTCTGCCCATCTGCAGGGAACAGAGACACTGCACTACAGAAGGAGTTATTTGAACACTGTATACAAACATCATTGCCGGTAGTCATCTTTCTGACACTTGTAGTACTACAGGGACCAAGGTTATCCATTTCTGAGACATTGTATACAGACATCATTGTCCTCTCACCTTGTTGAACAAATCCTGTCTGTTTCACTTGATAATCTGGGCCAGTTATGTTGTTTGCCCTGCTACCCAGGAGTTAAAGTGCACCAACGAATGTGGCTAGATGAAGACACCAAATTTTATCTTTGCTTCAAAAAAAAGGGAGTAATTCCTCTGCTCTCCTCCTGCCTGGACTCATAGAGCCAATCTTAGTAAAGGTAACCAATCTAATTTGAAGTGCCATATTGTGCTTTATTTACCATTCAAGTGTGCCTCTGCTCTTGGGGACATTCTAGTGTTTGGAATCCCATGAAAGCAGCTTGAGAGCTATATCGCTCTTAATCTCAGTTATTGCTCTTCGGTTGATTATTTTGAATATATAGTGTTACTGTTTGTTACTCTTTTCCATGGAAATATTTCAGTATATCATAACCTGTGTGTTTCTCACTGTTCATTGCACTTACACTATTGCCAGGTGTGCCAGTGGGGCTGAGCCTGTTATTGGGGTTGAGAGGCAGAGTAACGGACTGAACTAACTTAAGCAGCTCCTGCGGGGGTATTGCTACAAATGGTTTTTGCATATAAAGCAGGATTTGTTCACATCAGTCATGTGAACAACAGAGGTTCTCCCACATGCTTGCTGCACACATAGTTACTGAAGACATGGAGAAGTATCACCAACTCTAAAACTACCCAAAAAAAGGTATTTACGAGCCTTCTAATTCATCAATGGACCTGCCTTGGTTTACATGATAAGCAGTGGAGCAAAGAGGAAATGCTCCGGTGTCATTCAAGATCTCTGAGCCATCCCCCATATGAGTGAGTGTCAAGTGGGGCGGTTCTCTGGGAAGGAAAGAGGCAGTTCACAGCTTCTGCACACAGAACTCAGAGCATATGCAGAATGAGTGGCAACATAGAAGAGAGAAGATCATGCAAAATAGCGTTGCCACTCTGAATAGGGAACTGGCAGGATCACCAGACATTTACAGACAAATCAAGACTTTTTTAAAAAAAAACACACACACATAATTAGATGTTATAAAGCTACATGCTTAGATAAAAAATTAAGTTTAGACCCCATACACACTATTAGATTTTCTGCAGATTTTTGTCTTTAGATTTACCAAAACCATATAATATGAGGTCAAACCTTAACAGTTTCAATTTGTATGGAATCAGGAAGGCACTTGCACTACATGGTTTTGGTAAATCTAAAGGAAATCAGACAATAAAAGTTGTATAGTGTGTATGGGGTCTTATGCCACGTACACACAGACGGACTTTCCAGCAGAAAAAGTCAGACAGAAACTTTTCATCGGATGTTCCGATCGTGTTTGTGCCTCATCGGAATTTTTTTTTTCGAAAAATTCTGACGGACCTAGAAATAGAACATGTTTTAAATATTTCCGACGGAATCAATTCCTATCTGGAAAACCACTCATCTGTATGCTGTTCCGACCAAAGGACCAAAAACGACGCATGCTCTGAAGCAAGTACGAGACGGCAGCTATTGAACTTCCTTTTTCTAGTCCCATCGTACATGTTGTAAGTCAACACGTTCTAGACGGTCAGACTTTGGTGTGATCGTGTGAAGGCAAGACAGTTTCAGCGGAACTCCGTCGGAAAATCCTTCAGAGTTTATTCTGATGGAAAAAACTGTCGTGTGTACGCGGCATTAGGGTTTATTGTCACTTTAAAGTGAAAAATGAAGACAAAAAAAAAAATACACTTTACTAGTAGTGTTCTATCAAAAGAGATCACTACATGTAGTAGCCCTCAGGATAAAACAACATCCATAATCCAAAAAGTGTTTAGATTATCCACAACAAACACAAACTCTGCACTGTGTATGTGAATCTCCCAGTGAAAGTCACTCTTGGTACACATTGAAACCACATGTTTCCATATAAAATTTACCTCATAGTGTGAATGAATCCATATGACATTTTCCACCAATTATAACTCTCACTCACCTTCTTCTTAGGATACAAACTAAAATATATTGGTTAGATCAATTATGCTTCTACCCTTTAGGGGTTAGGATGTCACCAGTTCCGTATCGCTTAAACCCTCAAAATGTTTCCCAGTACAACACAGGGAGAAAGGATATTAACCCTTTCATGACTACGCCTATTTCTGACATTTGGTGTTTACAAGTTAAAATCTGTATTTTTTGCTAGAAAATTACTTAGAACCCCCAAACATATATATTTTTAGCAGAGAATAAAATGGCGATTGTTGCAATATTTTATGTTACACTGTATTTGTGCAGCAGTGTTAAGCGTAACTTTTTGGGAAAAATATATTTTCATGAATTTAAAAAAATGAAACAGTAAAGTTAGCCCAATTTTTTTTATATAATGTGAAAGATGGTGTTACGTCGAGTAAATAGATACCAAACATGTCACGCTTTATAATTGCACGCACTCGTGAATTGGCGACAAACTACGGTACCTAAAAAAGGTATAAGTCTTCTTTTTGACTTGCACCTACAGGTAAGCCTACAGTATAATAAGGCTTTCCTGTAGGTACAATGAATATCTCCTAAACTTGCACTGTTTAGGAGATATTCACAATGCATGCAGCGGGTGACGTCACCAGCGAACATGCTCTGAAGGGATGGCATACCCGTGCTGTCCCTTCAGAGCTCCATGCCACGGCTGTGACTCCCGCGCACATGTGCAGGAGTGACGTCATCGTGGCTCAGTCAATTAGATGGCCCGAGCACCTGAACCTGGAAGGAAGACCAGGTGAAGATAAAAGCCCTGTCAGCAGTGACAAGCTTTCTTGATGAGAACCTGAGACAGTCCCTTAGTTCTTTTATCCCGTTCACTGGAAGGTTACATATGATGATGGGAATGGGTGGGGGGCTCATAGACGGAGGAGGATTTCACCTAAAAGAAGATTCAACAGCACAACAGACACATCCTACCAACCTGTAAGTTATGTCTCTTGTGCTGAGTGCTGTGTTTTTTTTTTTTGGCTGCATTTAGGCTTTCGGTTTTCAGACATTTCATTACACTCCTACTATCCCTTCTCTGCCCAAATTTGCACACTTTTGCTAGTATTAAGTACAGAGCTGCTAGTATCACACAAAAATAATAACGATTAACCAACCAGCACATATTAATATTACAAATACCACTACCAGCAAATAATAATAATAAAAATTCAAAACTCCTTAGCACATAATAAAAGTCCAACCAGCCACTAATAATGACTGTATAGATAGCTTGAAGATATATGAAGGCCCAGATGTAGAATGAATTGCTGTTTGACACTGTTCACATACCAATCAAAGATAAAGCAATAGAATTTGGGCTAGACAACGGTAAAACTGTCTATTAGCTGAGGAAAGACAACTTCAATGAAAGTAGTTCAGCTGTCTGGAAGAAACTTTTAGTGGCTTAACAAGTATAACAAGTCCTAAAAGTTTAAAAACTTGGTAGCAGAAATTCATTGCAAGTCATCAACAGTTAAGCAGGCCCTGAAGTAATATCTGGACTAGAGTGAAACTAGATTTGAAGATCAACAATATGACCATCAATGACTCTTTGCATCTGGTGGAGAATAAGACTGGTCTTATCTTTCATTCAGCATGAGAGGAAGAGGAATGCTGCATGTCCGATAAATAACAGAAGAAGGGCCCTAGTTAAATATATTAAAGGAGATCAATGGTCACAGCATACACTTTTCACTTCATAACATCAGCATTGTAATAGCAATACAAAGAATAGTTATTTTTGACAATCCAATATAAGCTTACTTGAAAAATCTCCTTTCACATAGTGAATTCTTTGTGTCTGCTGGCCATCTCTTAACTTCCTGGATGCCCTGCATGCTTTGCAGCTTCTCTGCTGTTTACTTTTTATTTCTAGGGACCATATATCCCATGGTACCTTGCTGCATGAAAACTGTGATTCCTGTACTGACTCCGCCTCCTAAAACTCCTCCTCTCAGGACCAGTGTAGTACACAGTACACAGTAATGCCTACTAACAGGGCAGTAAATACATGACACAGAATACAAGGAGGCGCTCCAGGGAGCATGGGGGGGGGGGGTAGAGCAGAGAGCTGCTGACTGACAGTGATCAGCTCTCTGCTCAGGGAGCTGTGAGAGCCGAATGATCGGTAGTGTTTGATCACTCGGTTCTTAATAAGAGCCGGCGGAGGAGAGATGCACTGTTTGACCGATGCTGCATCCACCTCGGTAAGTATGAATAAAAAAAAAAAAATCCATACTTCTCTTTTAAGGAAAGCACATAGGATATAATCAATTAAGTGGTAGGGTCTGAATAGCTAAGGAAAATGAGAGATAATATTATGTATTTAGAAAGGAGCAATTGATAGAGTATCAAGATGGCAAAATAAATCACTCCAAAACCATCATTTTTTTTTTTTTTTTTGAACGACACTGAAGGAAAGTTAATATCAGCAGGAAATAGGTATAACAAATGTCAAACTTTCTGGACAGGACCAAATTTTTGTACCAACACCATCAAAACATGGTGGATTCACCAATAAAATAGTTAAGAACAAAGAAATAAAGATCTTATGGATTTTCCATCTCTAACAGGATAAGGCTGGAAAAACCCTTGGCATTGGAGGAAAACCCAACCAAGTGATTCTTTCACAGAAGGGACAGAATTCTGTGGACCAAATAACTGATATCTGGCAAAATATGCTATAATGCCACAGTGATTGGTGGGCACAGTGAAAAGTGGAAATTTCTAAAGGTTGTGGTTTATTGTGACACACCTTTCTGCATCAACTTCCTTTATGACTCTTACATTGGACACATAACACCTCAGAGCCACAATGGAAATATGTGCTGGAAGACACTGTGATTGCAGGTTTGAACAAAGAGAAGGTAGCTATATAATGCCCACCATGTGTCACTGACTGCAGGTCCAGGTCTAATCAGTATCTAAATGGAGAAGTGCCACTCAGAACCACCGGCCCAGCATATCTTATTAATACTACCCCCCCCCCCCCATCCCAGTCCTCATCTGATCTCCAGGCAGATAAACTAAAGTACACTCTATTGTATACAAATCCTGATATAACAATGGTTGGCAGGAAACAGGTTCATGTAGCAATGCCTGGAGACAGTTGGCTTGAAATAACTGAAAATTATCATGAAATAAGGGCCTGTAGTCAAAAGTGATTGTAGTAGGAGATAACAATAGTAGTACCAACTATACTCTCAAAAGTCTTGGAACACTATTTGATCACTGACGGCATTAGTATCCATCAGCAGCAGAAGATTGTATTAATGTGAACTGCTCATATCCTGCCCAGTAGCTTGGTAAGGATTCAACACTGAGAGATAACTAATCCAGCTGATTGTGTTACAATTGCAATAATAATAATATTAATAATAAATAATAATAACACGTGTCATTTGTCTTGGATGCTATTTTAATGTGCTCCTTGTGGAACTAGTATTATTATGCTTTGCTGGATTTTCTTTTTATTATTACAATAATATAGTAGTTATTTATTCTTCTTCTTCTTATTATAATTATTATTAATAATAATATCATTATTCCGACTCCGATTGTTGTGAAGCAAATATGGAAATATGGGGAGATCAATGCGCAAACCAACGGGAAAGAAATCAACAGGCAGGTGCCAACATGAGGGTGTTCTCACATCAAAAAAAACAAGCTGATAATAGTGGGTATGAATGTGGCGCCACATTCATACCCACTATTATCAGATTGTCAGATTATCAGATTGTTGTGAAGCGACTATCCCTTGTGAGACCTCTATGCCTGGCCTGTATAAGATATAATCACTGAGGACAATCCTCATCAGATAGCTTGAACTCACCAAATACCGATTTCATCCACAAGACGCTTTTATTCTGAAAATCAGGTTACAGTAGATGACAGGATACAAACAAATGAATAGGTTGTATTCATGCGGTCAAAAGATGATATTGTCAGTAGCTTACAATGCAGAATACATGTGCCCTGCTACACGTGGCTTGTAGCTGCATCCATGACACAGGCAGTACAATAACAGGAAGAAGGGTGGAGCAGTACATACAAAAGGAAGTGTGTCATAACATAAGGAAAGGGAACATAAGAAAACAAGTGCATTACCATAAATGTCACTAGATGGCAGCATGTGAACTAAATATAAAACGTCCATTGAAATGGTTAGGAAATCAGTCCATTGCGTAATAGGTGGTCAACACTCTCTGGTAAGAGTACATCTTTTTTTTTTTTTTTTTCCACTTCAGCAATTTTTCTAGAGATTATTATTCAACTTCGTGTTCATTTATATCTCTCGTTATATTTTACATCATTGTGGAATTTTATTGCTAAAAAAAAAATTTAAATCGTGTAGTTTATCATATAATATTTATTTTAATCTCTCTTGGATTTCATTACTCTTTTATAGTGTGTGGGGTTTTTATTTTATTTATTTATTTTTTTTTTTCCCCTTTTTTTTTTTTTCTTTTTTTTTTTTCTCCTTTTTTTTTCTTTTCCCCCTTTTCTCCTTTCTTTCCCTTTCCTAACTCCCCCTCCTAATCTCACTCTCCCTACTTCCCAATACCTCTCGTCTTTTCTTTTTCTCAGCCGTTTTTTTTATTCCTTCAATTTATGTAATCGTTTCGACATATTTCCAAGTTTGTTTAAATGTCTGCCATTTTTCCCATTTTTTCAGATCGTCTTCCTCTCCTTCTTCTCCGTTATATCTCAATTTTTCGAGGCGGTATATTTCCTCCATTCTTAGAGCCCATTCCCTTTTGGTTGGTGCTTCTTCATTTTGCCACTTTTTCGGGATAAGACCCTTGGCTGCGTTTAACATCTGAGGAGTCAGTGTTTTTGTATATTGTTTTATTGGATCATTAGTCCCGTGGAATAGGCATATCCAATGATCTTCCTTTATGGTGACATCAGTGATTGTTTTTATGAGGCTTAGAATCTCTCTCCAAAATGTTTTTATTTTTGGGCACTCCCACCAAATGTGAGCCATTGTGCCTAGCTTATTGCATCCCCTCCAGCAGTTTTGTGAATTGTCTATGTGAAATTTGTTTAGTTTATCGGGTGTCCTATACCATCTGGAGAGGCATTTATAGTTCATCTCTGCAGTCGAAGTGTCAATAGCTGATTTGTGGGTTAGTTGCAGTATTTTTTTAATTTTGTGCATAAAATCATGTGCACCCAATTCCGTGCCCCATTTTAAAAAAAAAGGCGGTATCTCCGGTTTCTCCTCTGTAAGAAGCGCTCTGTAAAGCCGAGATATTGTTTTCTTTTTTTTTGTCCCCGTTTCCGCGCAGATTTTTTCCAAGGCTGTATAGTTTTCTTTTGCTCTCATCGGTTGGGGGAGGCTTCTTACAAAATGGGCCAACTGTAGGTGTCGCCACTCGTTTATTCTTATTTGTGCTACGCTGTGCTGCATTTCTACTAATGTTTTTATTCTTCCTTTATCTATTATATCTTTTAGTTGCGTGTTTTCCCCTAACCAATGACCCCCTACGTGTTTTTTTCCTGGTGGAAAATACTCATTATCACTTAAAATCATTAACGGTGAGTTATACTTCCACTTATATTGTTTGTGTAATCCCATATTTTAAATACATTTTTTGTTATTTTTTGTGTCTTAGTGCCTAATCCTCTTAAATGTGAGGGAATCCAAATTACCTTCCTTAAGCTTTTTTCGCTTATAATACTCTCCATTTTCACCCAGTGTTTGTCTTCTGTTTCCCGTGCCCATTCTACTGCCCGTGACACCGTGACCTCATAGTAATATTTTTTTAGGTCCGGGATACCCATTCCACCTTGGTCTTTGTTTTGCTTCAGAGTACTACGAGAGATCCTAGGCTTTTTGTTCTGCCAAATAAATCTACTTATTATAGAATTCAGAGTTTGAAAGTAATAGTCTGGAAGAGGGATTGGTAACATTGAGAATTTATATGTGACTTTAGGCAGAAGCATCATTTTCACAGTATTGATCCGTCCGAACCATGACAGGGGCCTAAGGGATAGTTTTTTAGTCTCCTTTTTGATTTCGTCCAGTAGTGGAATATAGTTCTCGCTGAATAATCGTTCTACTGAATTTTCTAATTTGATCCCCAGGTACGTTAAGCCTTTTTTCTTCCATGGGAATGGGTATTCTCTTTGTAGCGCATGTGCTGGTAAGAGTACATCTAAACTTATGATGGTGTTCTTTTCACAAGGTGGAGGAACTGAGTAGGGATGAGCCGAACACCCCTGGGTTCGGTTCGCACCAGAACCCCCAAACGAACCTAAAGTTTGTGCGAACATTAGAACCCTATTAATTACAATGGACGCGAACGTTCGAAATCAAAAGTGCTAATTTTAAAGGCTAATATGCATGTTATTGTCATAAAAAGTGTTTGGGGACCTGGGTCCTGCCCCAGGGGACATGTATCAATGCAATTTTTTTTTTTTAAATGGCCGTTTTTTCAGGAGCAGTGATTTTAATAATGCTTAATGTGAAACAATAAAAGTGTAATATTCCTTTCAATTTCGTACCTGGGGGGGTGTCTATAGTATGCCTGTGAAGGGGCGCATGTTTCCCGTGCTTAGAACTGTCCCTGCACAAAGTGTCATTTTTGCAGGAAAAAAAGCTATTTAAAATCGCGGCTAATGAATTGCCGACTCCCGTAACACAGAGAACAGTCATTCATTGAAAGTCATTGATAAAAAAAAAGTCATTGATAAAAAAACAAAAAAAAATAAAAAAAAAAAAACGTGGGGGTCCCCACAAATTCAATTACCAGGCCCTTCAGGTCTGCTATGGATATTAAGGGGAACCCCGGCCAAAAAAAAAAATGGCGTGGGGTCCCCCTCAAAATCCATACCAGACCCTTCAGGTCTGGAATGGATTTTAAGGGGAACCCCAGGCAAAAAAAAATGGCGTGGGGTCCCCCATAGAAATCAATACCAGACCCTTATCCGAGCACGCAACCTGGCAGGCCGCAGGAAAAGAGGGGGGACGAGAGCGGCCCGCCCTCCCTCCTGAACCGTACCAGGCCACATGCCCTCAACATTGGAAGGGTGCTTTGGGGGTCTGTGACCCCTTAAAGCACCTTGTCCCCATGTTGATGAGGACAAGGGCCTCTTCCCCACAACCCTGGCCATTGGTTGTGGGGGTCTGCGGGCGGGGGGCTTATCGGAATCTGGAAGCCCCCTTTAACATGGGGACCCCCAGATCCCGGCCCCCCCTCTGTGTGAAATGGTAAGGGGTACCCCTACCATTTCACCAAAAAAGTGACAAAAATGGTAAAAATGACAGGAGACGGTCTTTGACAATTCCTTTATTAAAATCTTCTTTCATCTTCTTTCTTCTGGTCTTCTTCCTTCTTCCTTTCTTCATCCTTCGGTTTCTTCATCTTCTCCTTCCAGCATCTTCTTCCATCTTCTTCTTCTATTCTTCTTCTTCCTCCGATCCGCTTCTTCTTGCTCTGGTCTTCTCGTCCGGCATCTTCTTCCATGGCGTCGGCGTCTCTTCTTGGGCCGCTCCGCGCAATGGGAGGCTCCCGCTGTGTGAGGCTTCGCTGCGTCTGACAGGTCTTTTATAACGGAGGGCGGGGCCACCTGGTGACTCCGCCCCCTCTGACGTCATGGGGAAAGCCATAGGGAAGTCCCAATGACGTCCCCGTGCGTCAGAGGGGGCGGGGTCACCAGGTGGCCCCGCCCTCCGTTATAAACGACCTGTCAGACGCAGCGAAGCCTCACACAGCGGGAGCCTCCCATTCCGCGGAGCGGCCCAAGAGAGACGCCGACGCCGTGGAAGAAGATGCCGGACGAGAAGACCAGAGCAAGAAGAAGCGGATCGGAGGAAGAAGAAGATGGAAGAAGATGCCGGAAGGAGAAGATGAAGAAACCGAAGGATGAAGAAAGGAAGAAGGAAGAAGACCAGAAGAAAGAAGATGAAAGAATATTTTAATAAAGGAATTGTCAAAGACCGTCTCCTGTCATTTTTACAATTTTTGTCACTTTTTTGGTGAAATGGTAGGGGTACTTTTGTACCCCCTTAGCATTTCACACAGGGGGGGGCGGGATCTGGGGCCCGCCCGCAGACCCCCACAACCAATGGCCAGGGTTGTGGGGAAGAGGCCATTGTCCTCATCAACATGGGGACAAGGTGCTTTGAGGGGTCACAGACCCCCAAAGCACCCTCCCAATGTTGAGGGCATGTGGCCTGGTACGGTTCAGAAGGGAGGGGGGCCGCTCTCGTCCCCCCTCTTTTCCTGCGGCCTGCCAGGTTGCGTGCTCGGATAAGGGTCTGGTATGGATTTTTTTTTTTTTTTTTTTTTTTATTTTAACAATTTTTAGACAACACATTGCATCTTTTACATTTAACTCATTTTATTACATCACAACTATCAAGAGCATTTTCTCTAACTTACATTTAACTCATTTTATAACATCACTCTTTATTTTAACAAAAAAAAAAAAAATAAATCAAGATCTTTAAAAATCTCCCCCCTCGTCTCTCCCCCCCCGGGCGTCACCCAGCCCCGCCCCCACCCGCCTCCCTCCTATATAGGAAATATGGTGCCCATGTGGCCTCATACTTCTCCTCCTGATTAGGGATGAGCCGAACACCCCCGGGTTCGGTTCGAACCAGAACCTTCGAACGGACCGAAAGTTCGCGCGAATTTTCGAACCCTATACGTTATAATGGACGCGAACGTTCGAAATCAAAAGTGCTAATTACAACGGCCAATATGCATGTTAATGTCATAAAACAGGTTTGGGGACCCGGGTCCTGCCCCAGGGGACATATATCAATGCAAAAAGAACTTTTAAAAAACTAACGTTTTTTCGGGAGCAGTCATTTTAATGATGCATAAAGTGAAAAAAAAAAAGTGAAATTTTCCTTTAAATATGGTACCTGGGGGGTGTCTAAAGTATGCCTGTGAAGTGGCATGTGTTTCCCGTGTTTAGAACTGTCCTTGCACAAAATGACATTTGTAAAGGAAAAAAAGAAGCCATTTAAAACCACTTGCGGCTTTAGGTTTGTTCTTAAGTAGAATCTGAACAGGTACATTATGAAGTGTAGCTCCATCCCAAAAAAATCTATTTTTAAGCTTTTTGGAGAACATAGGGAGGGGTTATCACCCCTGTAACATTTGCTGTCTTTGCACATCTGTTCAGAACATGTCACCTCACTTTCCGTCCCAATGACAAATGTTTTTGGAAAAGTGGGGTTTTAATTGAAACAAGGATTGGTGATAAAGTATCAGTAGAGAGGAGATACCTTTTTCCCAAATTAAATCTAACAGGATAGAATTTCCCTTCCTAGGGGTAGATTTCCTCTCACTTCCTGTTTTCTCTTTCCATTTGCAAGTAGGAGTCGTTTGTAAGTTGGATGTTTGAAAGTAGGGGCCTGGCGTATATACTCTGCAGAAATTTGCCCTATTAGATGTTGGTGTAGCCACAAGACTGGTGGGCACAGGAATGGGCCCTGCTATGAGTTAATAGATCAAGATTTGTAATTGCATGCACCTGTTGAACAGGGCAGAAAAATTGGGGGTGGTGGTGGTGGTGGACGGTGTTGCCACAAGACTGTAAGCTCTCACAGTTACTCTTGGTGGGCGCAGGAATGGGCCCTGCTGTGAGTTATTAGATCAAGATTTGTAATTGCAAGCACCTGATGAACAGGGCAGAAAAATTGGGCCTTTGGCGGTGGTGGTGGACGGTGTTGCCACAAGACTGTAGGCCCTCACAGTTACTCTTGGTGGGCGCAGGAATGGGCCCTGTTGTGAGTTATTAGATCAAGATTTGTAATTGCAAGCACCTGATGAACAGGGCAGAAAAATTGGGCCTTTGGCGGTGGTGGTGGACGGTGTTGCCACAAGACTGTAGGCCCTCACAGTTACTCTTGGTGGGCGCAGGAATGGGCCCTGTTGTGAGTTATTAGATCAAGATTTGTAATTGCAAGCACCTGATGAACAGGGCAGAAAAATTGGGCCTTTGGCGGTGGTGGTGGACGGTGTTGCCACAAGACTGCAGGCCCTCATAGTTACTCTTGGTGGGCGCAGGAATGGGCCCTGCTGTGAACTATTAGATCAAGATTTGTAATTACCCGCCCCTGTTAAACAGGGGCTGAAAAATTGTGCCTTAGGCACTGGTGCTGGTGCCACAACACTGCAACCCGGCCCTCACAGATACTGTACTTGGAGCACAGCAGTCACACGTGTTGCGAAGCATGTTTTTAAAAAATTGTAAGTACCCGCCCCTGTTAAACAGGGGCTGAAAAATTGTGCCTTAGGCACTGGTGCTGGTGCCACAACACTGCAACCCGGCCCTCACAGATACTGTACTTGGAGCACAGCAGTCACACGTGTTGCGAAGCATTTTTTAAAAAAATTGTAAGTACCCGCCCCTGTTAAACAGGGGCTGAAAAATTGTGCCTTAGGCACTGGTGCTGGTGCCACAACACTGCAACCCGGCCCTCACAGATACTGTACTTGGAGCACAGCAGTCACACGTGTTGCGAAGCATTTTTTTAAAAAATTGTAAGTACCCGCCCCTGTTAAACAGGGGCTGAAAAATTGTGCCTTAGGCACTGGTGCTGGTGCCACAACACTGCAACCCGGCCCTCACAGATACTGTACTTGGAGCACAGCAGTCACACGTGTTGCGAAGCATTTTTTTAAAAAATTGTAAGTACCCGCCCCTGTTAAACAGGGGCTGAAAAATTGTGCCTTAGGCACTGGTGCTGGTGCCACAACACTGCAACCCGGCCCTCACAGATACTGTACTTGGAGCACAGCAGTCACACGTGTTGCGAAGCATTTTTTTAAAAAATTGTAAGTACCCGCCCCTGTTAAACAGGGGCAGAAAAATTGTGCCTTAGGCACTGGTGCTGGTGCCACAACACTGCAACCCGGCCCTCACAGATACTGTACTTGGAGCACAGCAGTCACACGTGTTGCGAAGCATTTTTTTAAAAAATTGGAAGTACCCGCCCCTGTTAAACAGGGGCTGAAAAATTGTGCCTTAGGCACTGGTGCTGGTGCCACAACACTGCAACCCCTCACAGAGACTGTACTTGGAGCACAGCAGTCACACGTGTTGCGAAGCATTTTTTTAAAAAAATTGGAAGTACACGCCCCTGTTAAACAGGGGCTGAAAAATTGTGCCTTAGGCACTGGTGTGGTGGCATGGATCATTGAGGAGGAGGAAGAGGATAGTCAGTGAACATAAGAGGACAGTCACTCAGCATCAGCATAGGCAGTCTTGAAGGGATGTGACATTAAAAATTATTCGGTTATATCCGCCTCAGGTGCCTGGTAGCTGGTGGTGATCCAAGACTGATTCATTTTGATGAATGTCAGTCGATCAACCGAGGCGGTGGACAGGCGCACCCTATGATCAGTCACAAATCCTCCAGCAGCACTGAATGTGCGTTCGGAAAGAACGCTGGAGGCAGGACAGGCCAGTAGCTCAATTGCATACTGTGCAAGCTCTGGCCAGTGATCCATCCTCAGGACCCAGTAAGCCAGAGGATTTTCGGTGGGAAAGGTGTCCAAGTCTGACCTTGCCCCAAGGTATTCCTGCACCATGTATATCAGACGCTGGCGATGGTTGCTGGAACCGATCATACCTTGGGGCTGCGGACTAAAAAATTGTCTGAACGCATCGGTCAGACGTCCACCTTCCCCACCGCTCCTTCTGCCACTGACCGAAGCCTCAGCAACTCGTCGCCCAGGACCAGGAGTTTGTAGCCTCCCAGTTTCTGGGAACGCGTTGCACAGACCTTTCTGCAAGGCCTCCCTGAGATGTCTCATCCTCTGCTCCCTCTGCGACGGCAAGATAAGGTCCGCAACCTTACCCTGTACCGCGGATCAAGGAGAGTGGCCAGCCAGTAATGGTCCCTCTCCTTGATCCGAAGAACACGAGGATCCTTCCGCAGGCTTTGCAGGATCAGGGAGGCCATGCAGCGTAGGTTAGCTGAGGCATTCGGTCCGGAGTCTTCTGGGTCACTGAGGATGACATGATCGCCAGCCACCTCCTCCCAGCCACGTACAAGTCCACTGGCTTGTTGGGACTGTACATCATCCCTAAAAGACTGCTGCTGCTGATGCTGAGTGCCAGGCTCCACCTCCATGCTCACACAATCCTCCTCCTCCTCCTCCTCCTCCTCCTCATCCTCTTCCTGTGTGATGGGTGGGACAGAAGGAACACTGTCCGGATAAAGGGGGCCTTGAGAGGCAAGGAAGTCCTCCTCTTCCTGCCTCTGTTCTGCCTCAAGTGCCCTGTCCATTATCCCACGCAGCGTATGCTCCAACAGGTGGACAAGAGGGACAGTGTCACTGATGCATGCACTGTCACTGCTCACCATCCTCGTGGCCTCCTCAAATGGTGAGAGGACAGTGCATGCATCCCTGATCATGCTCCACTGACGTGGGGAAAAAAAACCAAGCTCCCCTGACCCTGTCCTGGTGCCGTAGTCGCAAAGGTACTCATTGATGGCCCTCTGCTGCGTGTGCAGTCGCTGCAGCATGGCCAACGTTGAGTTCCACCTGGTGGGCATGTCAGATATTAGGCGGTTCTTGGGCAGGTTCAGCTCCTTTTGCAGCTCAGTCAGCCGAGCACTGGCATTATAAGATCGGCGGAAATGCACACAGACTTTCCTGGCCTGCCTCAGGACATCCTGTAAGCCTGGGAACCTGCCCAAGAACCGCTGCACCACCAGGTTGAGGACGTGAGCCATGCAGGGCACATGGGTGAGCTGCCCCTGTCGCAGGGCGGAGAGGAGGTTGGTGCCATTGTCAGAAACGACCATTCCTGGCTTAAGCTGACGTGGCGTCAACCACCTCTCGGCCTGCCCCTGCAGAGCTGCCAGAACCTCTGGCCCAGTGTGGCTCCTGTCCCCCAAACACACCAGCGCAAGCACGGCATGGCATCTTTTTGCCTGCGTACTTGCGTAGCCCCTTGTACGCCTACGGAGCACCGCTGGTTCCAAGGACAGAGCACTGGAGGAAGAAGAAGAGGAGGGGGTGGAGGAGAGAGGTGTGTCACAACCAGTAGCAGTAGTCGCGTTTTGGAGGCGTGGTGGCGGAACAACCTCCAACACTACTGCACCTTGTCCTGCATCCCTCCCAGCTGCCAATAGAGTGACCCAATGGGCCGTGAAAGAAAGGTACCGTCCCTGTCCATGCCTGCTGGACCATGAGTCAGCGGTAATATGCACCTTACCGCTGACCGCCCTGTCCAGCGAGGCATGGACATTGCCCTCCACATGCCGGTAGAGAGACGGAATCGCCTTCCGCGAGAAAAAGTGGCGTTTGGGAACCTGCCACTGAGGAACCGCACATTGAACAAACTCACGGAAGGGGGCCGAGTCTACCAACTGAAAAGGCAGCAGTTGAAGTGCTAGCAATTTAGCAAGGCTAGCATTCAACCGCTGGGCATGTGGATGGCTGGGAGTGTACTTCTTTCTACGGTCCAGCAGCTGGGGCAGGGAAATTTGCCTGCTGCAATCGGACGTCGGTGTACTGCAAGTACTTGGTTGTGACACACCGAATTCTACACCTTCAGTCCTCTCAGAGCAGCTTTCAGAGAGGACTGAAGGTGTAGTGGGGATGGAGATCCCAGCTGAGGAGGAGCAAGGAGAGGTCCGCTTAGTTCTTTGGTGTGGGTCTTTTATGTGTGCCTGCCAACGAGCTGCATGGCAGGTCGCCATATGTCTGGTCATGCTTGTCGTGCCCAAGCGGCTGATGTTTTGGCCACGCGAGATACGCTTGAGACAAATATTGCAAATAGCAGTGGTGCGATCTGCTGCACTCGTCTCAAAAAAGGCCCACACCAAAGAACTTTTCTGATAACGTGCAGAGGCAGCGCCCTGCACAGGCGGAGCTCTGCGGTGTTGTACAGTTGCTGTGCTGGCCTCTACCTGGCCTCCAGGGGGCATCCTGCCTCGTTGGACATGTGACGCCGCATCCTCCTCCTCCTCGTCCTCCTCCTCATCCTCTCTCCCTTGAGGCACCCACGTGGAGTCAGTGACCTCATCATCCCCTCCCTCTTCACCACTAGAGCAAACCTGGCAGTAAGCTGCAGCTGGTGGAACAGTACTGCCAGATTCCTCAAGCTGGGTATCGTCATCCGAGCCTTCGAATCGTTGGGCATCCTCCTGGAGCATGTACCCAACACTGTGCTCAAAGAGTTCGGGGGACTCCTCAGGAGGACATGGTGGGTCTAGGGAAGGGGTGGCTGATGATGCTCTGTCAGTACCCTGAGCCTGGGTGAGAGAGGATGAGGAGGATGAGGAGGGCTTGGTCATCCATTCTACCAAGCCTTCAGCATGATGCGGCTCCACATGTCCAGCTGCCGAAAACAAAGACGCGCGTGTCCCATGGCCACGTGCTGATGACGATGCACGACCACGTCCACGTCCATGGCCACGTCCACTAGAAACAGAGCCTGCCTGCCCTGTGTTCTTGGCTCTGCACGCTCTGCCTCCCCTTGGCGGTCTTCCAGCCATTGTAGTCGGTAGTCCTGTGGGTGCTGCTGAGAAGAAAATATAGGAGCTCTGTGTGATGCCACTAACACACTAGAAGTCCTATGGGTGCTTCTGCAAAGAAAATAGAGGAGCTCTGTGTGATGCCACTAACACACTAGAAGTCCTGTGGGTGCTTATGCAAAGAAAATAGAGGAGCTCTGTGTGATGCCACTAACACACTAGAAGTCCTGTGGGTGCTTCTGCAAAGAAAATAGAGGAGCTCTGTGTGATGCCACTAACACACTAGAAGTCCTGTGGGTGCTTCTGCAAAGAAAATAGAGGAGCTCTGTGTGATGCCACTAACACACTAGAAGTCCTGTGGGTGCTGCTGAGAAGAATATATAGGAGCTCTGTGTGATGCCACTAACACACTAGAAGTCCTATGGGTGCTTCTGCAAAGAAAATAGAGGAGCTCTGTGTGATGCCACTAACACACTAGAAGTCCTGTGGGTGCTTATGCAAAGAAAATAGAGGAGCTCTGTGTGATGCCACTAACACACTAGAAGTCCTGTGGGTGCTTCTGCAAAGAAAATAGAGGAGCTCTGTGTGATGCCACTAACACACTAGAAGTCCTGTGGGTGCTTCTGCAAAGAAAATAGAGGAGCTCTGTGTGATGCCACTAACACACTAGAAGTCCTGTGGGTGCTTATGCAAAGAAAATAGAGGAGCTCTGTGTGATGCCACTAACACACTAGAAGTCCTGTGGGTGCTTCTGCAAAGAAAATAGAGGAGCTCTGTGTGATGCCACTAACACACTAGAAGTCCTGTGGGTGCTGCTGAGAAGAATATATAGGAGCTCTGTGTGATGCCACTAACACACTAGAAGTCCTGTGGGTGCTTCTGCAAAGAAAATAGAGGAGCTCTGTGTGATGCCACTAACACACTAGAAGTCCTGTGGGTGCTGCTGAGAAGAATATATAGGAGCTCTGTGTGATGCCACTAACACACTAGAAGTCCTATGGGTGCTTCTGCAAAGAAAATAGAGGAGCTCTGTGTGATGCCACTAACACACTAGAAGTCCTGTGGGTGCTTATGCAAATAAAATAGAGGAGCTCTGTGTGATGCCACTAACACACTAGAAGTCCTGTGGGTGCTGCTTATGCAAAGAAAATAGAGGAGCTCTGTGTGATGCCACTAACACACTAGAAGTCCTGTGGGTGCTTCTGAGAAGAATATATAGGAGCTCTGTGTGATGCCACTAACACACTAGAAGTCCTGTGGGTGCTTCTGCAAAGAAAATAGAGGAGCTCTGTGTGATGCCACTAACACACTAGAAGTCCTGTGGGTGCTGCTGAGAAGAATATATAGGAGCTCTGTGTGATGCCACTAACACACTAGAAGTCCTATGGGTGCTTCTGCAAAGAAAATAGAGGAGCTCTGTGTGATGCCACTAACACACTAGAAGTCCTGTGGGTGCTGCTGAGAAGAATATATAGGAGCTCTGTGTGATGCCACTAACACACTAGAAGTCCTATGGGTGCTTCTGCAAAGAAAATAGAGGAGCTCTGTGTGATGGGACTAACACACTTCAAGTCCTATAGGTGCTTCTGGGAAGAAAATAAAGGTCTGTGTGATGGGACTAACACACTTCAAGTCCTATAGTTGCTTCTGGGAACAAAATATAGGATCTCTGTGTGATGGGACTAACACACTTCAAGTCCTATAGGTGCTTCTGGGAACAAAATATAGCTCTGTGTGTGTGATGGGACTAACACACTTCAAGTCCTATAGGTGCTTCTGGGAACAAAATATAGCTCTGTGTGTGTGATGGGACTAACACACTTCAAGTCCTATAGGTGCTTCTGGGAAGAAAATATAGCTCTGTGTGTGTGATGGGACTAACACACTTCAAGTCCTATAGGTGCTTCTGGGAACAAAATATAGCTCTTTGTGTGTGATGGGACTAACACACTTCAAGTCCTATAGGTGCTTCTGGGAACAAAATATAGCTCTGTGTGTGTAATGGGACTAACACACTTCAAGTCCTATAGGTGCTTCTGGGAACAAAATATAGCTCTGTGTGTGTGATGGGACTAACACACTTCAAGTCCTATAGGTGCTTCTGGGAAGAAAATATAGCTCTGTGTGTGTGATGGGACTAACACACTTCAAGTCCTATAGGTGCTTCTGGGAACAAAATATAGCTCTGTGTGTGTGATGGGACTAACACACTTCAAGTCCTATAGGTGCTTCTGGGAACAAAATATAGCTCTTTGTGTGTGATGGGACTAACACACTTCAAGTCCTATAGGTGCTTCTGGGAAGAAAATATAGCTCTGTGTGTGTAATGGGACTAACACACTTCAAGTCCTATAGGTGCCTCTGGGAACAAAATATAGCTCTGTGTGTGTGATGGGACTAACACACTTCAAGTCCTATAGGTGCTTCTGGGAACAAAATATAGCTCTGTGTGTGTGATGGGACTAACACACTTCAAGTCCTATAGGTTCTTCTGGGAACAAAATATAGCTCTGTGTGTGTGATGGGACTAACACACTTCAAGTCCTATAGGTGCTTCTGGGAAGAAAATATAGCTCTGTGTGTGTGATGGGACTAACACACTTCAAGTCCTATAGGTGCTTCTGGGAACAAAATATAGCTCTGTGTGTGTGATGGGACTAACACACTTCAAGTCCTATAGGTGCTTCTGGGAACAAAATATAGCTCTGTGTGTGTGATGGGACTAACACACTTCAAGTCCTATAGGTGCTTCTGGGAAGAAAATATAGCTCTGTGTGTGTAATGGGACTAACACACTTCAAGTCCTATAGGTGCCTCTGGGAACAAAATATAGCTCTGTGTGTGTGATGGGACTAACACACTTCAAGTCCTATAGGTGCTTCTGGGAAGAAAATATAGCTCTGTGTGTGTGATGGGACTAACACACTTCAAGTCCTATAGGTTCTTCTGGGAACAAAATATAGCTCTGTGTGTGTGATGGGACTAACACACTTCAAGTCCTATAGGTGCTTCTGGGAACAAAATATAGCTCTGTGTGTGTGATGGGACTAACACACTTCAAGTCCTATAGGTGCTTCTGGGAACAAAATATAGCTCTGTGTGTGTGATGGGACTAACACACTTCAAGTCCTATAGGTGCTTCTGGGAAGAAAATATAGCTCTGTGTGTGTAATGGGACTAACACACTTCAAGTCCTATAGGTGCCTCTGGGAACAAAATATAGCTCTGTGTGTGTGATGGGACTAACACACTTCAAGTCCTATAGGTGCTTCTGGGAAGAAAATATAGCTCTGTGTGTGTGATGGGACTAACACACTTCAAGTCCTATAGGTGCTTCTGGGAAAAAATATAGCTCTGTGTGTGTAATGGGACTAACACACTTCAAGTCCTATAGGTGCTTCTGGGAAGAAAATATAGCTCTGTGTGTGTGATGGGACTAACACACTTCAAGTCCTATAGGTTCTTCTGGGAACAAAATATAGCTCTGTGTGTGTGATGGGACTAACACACTTCAAGTCCTATAGGTGCTTCTGGGAAGAAAATATAGCTCTGTGTGTGTGATGGGACTAACACACTTCAAGTCCTATAGGTTCTTCTGGGAACAAAATATAGCTCTGTGTGTGTGATGGGACTAACACACTTCAAGTCCTATAGGTGCTTCTGGGAACAAAATATAGCTCTGTGTGTGTGATGGGACTAACACACTTCAAGTCCTATAGGTGCTTCTGGGAACAAAATATAGCTCTGTGTGTGTGATGGGACTAACACACTTCAAGTCCTATAGGTGCTTCTGGGAAGAAAATATAGCTCTGTGTGTGTAATGGGACTAACACACTTCAAGTCATATAGGTGCCTCTGGGAACAAAATATAGCTCTGTGTGTGTGATGGGACTAACACACTTCAAGTCCTATAGGTGCTTCTGGGAACAAAATATAGCTCTGTGTGTGTGATGGGACTAACACACTTCAAGTCCTATAGGTGCTTCTGGGAAGAAAATATAGCTCTGTGTGTGTAATGGGACTAACACACTTCAAGTCCTATAGGTGCTTCTGGGAAGAAAATATAGCTCTGTGTGTGTGATGGGACTAACACACTTCAAGTCCTATAGGTGCTTCTGGGAAGAAAATATAGCTCTGTGTGTGTAATGGGACTAACACACTTCAAGTCCTATAGGTGCTTCTGGGAACAAAATATAGCTCTGTGTGTGTGATGGGACTAACACACTTCAAGTCCTATAGGTGCTTCTGGGAAGAAAATATAGCTCTGTGTGTGTGATGGGACTAACACACTTCAAGTCCTATAGGTGCTTCTGGGAAGAAAATATAGCTCTGTGTGTGTGATGGGACTAACACACTTCAAGTCCTATAGGTTCTTCTGGGAACAAAATATAGCTCTGTGTGTGTGATGGGACTAACACACTTCAAGTCCTATAGGTGCTTCTGGGAAGAAAATATAGCTCTGTGTGTGTAATGGGACTAACACACTTCAAGTCCTATAGGTGCTTCTGGGAAGAAAATATAGCTCTGTGTGTGTGATGGGACTAACACACTTCAAGTCCTATAGGTGCTTCTGGGAAGAAAATATAGCTCTGTGTGTGTAATGGGACTAACACACTTCAAGTCCTATAGGTGCCTCTGGGAACAAAATATAGCTCTGTGTGTGTGATGGGACTAACACACTTCAAGTCCTATAGGTGCTTCTGGGAAGAAAATATAGCTCTGTGTGTGTGATGGGACTAACACACTTCAAGTCCTATAGGTGCTTCTGGGAAGAAAATATAGCTCTGTGTGTGTGATGGGACTAACACACTTCAAGTCCTATAGGTTCTTCTGGGAACAAAATATAGCTCTGTGTGTGTGATGGGACTAACACACTTCAAGTCCTATAGGTGCTTCTGGGAACAAAATATAGCTCTGTGTGTGTGTGATGGGACTAACACACTTCAAGTCCTATAGGTGCTTCTGGGAACAAAATATAGCTCTTTGTGTGTGATGGGACTAACACACTTCAAGTCCTATAGGTGCTTCTGGGAAGAAAATATAGCTCTGTGTGTGTAATGGGACTAACACACTTCAAGTCCTATAGGTGCCTCTGGGAACAAAATATAGCTCTGTGTGTGTGATGGGACTAACACACTTCAAGTCCTATAGGTGCTTCTGGGAAGAAAATATAGCTCTGTGTGTGTGATGGGACTAACACACTTCAAGTCCTATAGGTTCTTCTGGGAACAAAATATAGGAGCTCTGCCTGCCTGCCACGAACACACTACAAGTCCTATAGGTGCTTCTGGGAACAAAATATAGGAGCTCTGCCTGCCTGCCACGAACACACTACAAGTCCTATAGGTGCTTCTGGTAACAAAATATAGGAGCTCTGCCTGCCTGCCACGAACACACTACAAGTCCTATAGGTGCTTCTGGTAACAAAATATAGGAGCTCTGCCTGCCTGCCACGAACACACTACAAGTCCTATAGGTGCTTCTGGTAACAAAATATAGGAGCTCTGCCTGCCTGCCACGAACACACTACAAGTCCTATAGGTGCTTCTGGTAACAAAATATAGGAGCTCTGCCTGCCTGCCACGAACACACTACAAGCCCCTCTTTCTCAATCAATCTTTGTAACTGAATCTATCTAACTCAATTTCTGTAAGTGAATCTCTCTACCTAACTAAATCGAGCAGAGTGTCACAGAATCAGCCTGCTCAATCTGCGCCGGAACAGCATGTGACCGGCGCAGACGGCGTGGCGGCCTTTTATAGGGGGGGGCGTGTACTACAGCCCCTGAGCTGTAATTGGCTACAGGCGTCCTGCCTGTAGCCAATTATGGCTCTTCGAGTTTCCGGGGCTGTGATTGGCCAAGCATGCGGGGTCACAGTGCATGCTTGGCCAATCATCAGCCAGCAATGCACTGCGTCGGCCGCGCCGGCCGCAATGCATTGCGGGGCCGCGCGCAAAACACCAACCGGATGCGAGCGGCCCAAAAATTTCTGGGCTCGCCGAGCGAGCGAACGCCCGGTGCTCGATGCGAACGTGGGTTCGCATCGAGCACCGGGCCCATCCCTACTCCTGATCTCTTATAGTCATTGTCAGATTTTCCATTTGTTGAATTTCTCCCACTTTGGCCCACCATTGGGCCCACGTGGGAGGTACATCTTTTTTCCAGAGAGCCGGAATACAGGCTCTCGCCGCCGTGAGAAGGTGTTTTAATAGTGATTTTTTATATATTTCGACCGACATTGGGACATCGTTGAGCAAAAATGCAGCCGGGTTTTCTCCGAGAGATACCCCTGTAATTTGCTTTACTGTTTCCTCCACTCTCTTCCAGTATTCTCTAATTTTGTCGCATTCCCAGAAAATGTGCATCATTGTGCCCTCTGTTTTCCCACATCGCCAACATATATTCGGCGTCTGTGGGAATATGTCGTGTAGCATGCTTGGGGTCCTATACCACCGGGTGAGAATCTTATAACCCCCCTCCTGGAATCTACTTGCTATTGATGTTTTGTGCACCGATCTCAGTATTTTTTCCTTTTGTTTTTGGGAGAGCGTAACCTTCAAATCTTTTTCCCAGGCACATAGATAGCTTAACTTTTCGGGTGCTTCGTATCTTGTAATCATTTCATAAAAATATGATAAGGGGTGCCTCAAAATCTCGCCGTCTAGACACAACTGCTCGAACTCCGACAGCCCTCGGATTTCAGGGTATTTTTTACTTTTTGAGAGAATATAGGCCCCCAACTGCATTGCTCTAAGGTAGTCTAGTTCTGGGGTAAATTGTTTTTCTATCTCCCCTCTTGTCATTATTTTTCCTTCTTTTGAAAAATGTATAATCCTGTTTATCCCCCTATTTCTCAAATCAGAGAGTTTCTGGTCCGATAGACCTGGCTCAAAGTCATATGTACCTAATATAGGTAGCATAGGGCTTGGTTCACTTGATATCTTGTTTCTATTGAAAATCTTTTTACTTATATTTAGGGTTGCCCCGATCAGTGGGTGTTTTTTGACTACCCTTGGAATATCCTTTCCAGCCATCCATGCCAACCCCTCCAAGGGGGCTTTGCTCAACGTTTGTTCCATTTTTACCCATGGCTTTTTTTTTTTTTGGCACACCACTCCTTTATTCTAACTAAATGTGTGGCTTCCTGATACTTACATGGGTCTGGAAATCCAATGCCACCTTTCTCTTTGGGAAGAGCCAGGATAGATCTTCGTAGTCTTGCAGGCTTTCCAGCCCATATAAAACTCAGGAATCCTGACCGCAATTCTTTCATAAAGCTTTGGGGGATCTTTACTGGCATAGTTTGAAATAAGTATAGGAGCCTTGGCATTACATTCATTTTTATTATGTTCGTCCTCCCAAACCACGTAAAGATTTCTTTATCCCACCTTTTCAGATCTGTCTTTATTTGTTTTAGCATTGGGACGTAGTTTAATTCGAACACCCTGTTTAAGATTTTAGGTATCTTGGTCCCTAGATACTCAATGTGTGAATCTGTCCATCTGAATTTGAATTGGGAAGTTATCTGGTGGGTCAGGGACTCGCTCATTTCTAATCCCATGGCTTCTGACTTGTTATAGTTCACTTTAAAATTGGCTATGTCCCCGAATTTCCGTAGCTCCCCCAGGAGGGGAGGCAAGGATATGGCTGGAGAGGATACAAAGAAAATCAGGTCGTCTGCAAAAGCAGCTAATTTGTGTTCCTCCGTGTCTGTGTTTATGCCTCTAATATCTCGATTTGAACGTATTTTCCTTAGAAATGGTTCCATTGTGAGGACAAAAATAAGGGGAGATAGTGGGCATCCCTGGCGAGTTCCATTATGAATTCTAAAGGGGTCCGAGAGTCTATCGTTTACCTTTACTCTAGCAGTAGGTACCGAATACAGGTTTTCGAACCATCTCAGCATTCCCTCCCCTAAGCCAATATGTTGTAATGTAGCCCGCAAATACCGCCAATCCACCCTATCAAAAGCTTTTTCTGCGTCTGCTGAGATTATTGTTAAGGGTTTATGTTGACTTTGGGACCAGTATATTGCATTTATTACTCTTTGTGTGTTCTCCCTACCTTCCCTCCCTGGGGTAAACCCAACTTGGTCGGGATGAATAAGTGCTGGGATATATTCAACCAGTCTATTAGCTAGTATTTTGGAGAAAATTTTTAGGTCTACGTTTAATAATGATATTGGCCGGTAGCTGGAACACTGAGATGGATCCTTCCCCTCCTTCGGGATAACTGCAATGTGAGCTAGAAGTGTCTCTTCCGGTATTTTATATCCTTCCTGTAGTGAGTTAAATGCTGCTAGGAACCTTGTGACTAACTTCTCTTCAAACGCTTTATAATAAGACAGGGAGTACCCGTCAGGGCCTGGCGCTTTACCTAAGGGTAAAGAATTCAAAACTTTCTTGAACTCCTCTGCCGTTATTGGCTTATCAAGTTTCTTCAAGGCTTCTTCTGTGAGTTTGGGCATTTCTGATGAGCGGAGATATTCTCTGACTGCCTCCTCCTTTTCTTTAATTTTTCCTCCCTTACCCACTCCCTCCAGGGTCTGGTATGGATTTTGAGGGGGACCCCACGCCATTTTTTTTTTTGGCTGGGGTTCCCCTTAAAATCCATCCCAGACCTCAAGGGTCTGGTATGGATTTTGAGGGGGACCCCACGCCATTTTTTTTTTGGCCGGGGTTCCCCTTAATATCCATAGCAGACCTGAAGGGCCTGGTAATTGAATTTGGGGGAACCCCCACACTTTTTTTTTTATATCAATGACTTTTTTTTAATCAATGACTTTTAATGAATGACTGTTCTCTGTGTTACGGGAGCCAGCAATTCATTAGCCACAGATGGCTGCCTTAGATGACACAACAGGCCAGAAGGGTAAAGGTGGTTTAATGTGATACTGCAATGCTGTACTAACAGCATGCACACACTACACTAATCCCCAGAATCACAGCAGATAATGTCAGACTCAGCAGAATGAATAATGTCACTGACACGTCAAGTTCCTAACGCCGCAACACACTACATGAGGCCGCCGGCGCGGCGGCCTTATATAGTGTGGGGCGTGTACTAAACCCCCTGAGCATCCTGCCTGTGGCCAATTATTGCTCTCCTCACCGCTGGCTCTATGCTTGGCCAAGCATGCGGGGTCACAGTGCATGCTTGGCCAATCATCAGCCAGCAATGCACTGCGACTGGCGCAGTGCATTGTGGGCCGTTTGCATCACACGAATTTGATGCGAACGGCCCAAATAGTTCTGGGCTCGACGAGCAGTCGAACGCCCGATGTTCGATTGGAACGTGGGTTCGAATCGAACACCGGGCCCATCCCTAGAACTGAGTAAACAAGAACTTCTACACTTGTTTATTACTGTGAAATTTGATTTATTTAATATTTTTCCTTTTATTCATTCATGTTATTTATTTATTCAAGTGCAACACAATTGTTTTTATAAATTGGAATAAGTATACAGACACTTTTTTGTATCAGCATCTGGCCTTACGAGCAACTAAATATGGCGCCATCATCTCGTCGTGGAAGTCCATCCCTCCCATTTTACAGTTGTAGTCGTGGACACAGAGGGGCTTCTCAACAACACAGGTCGCCATGGGAATTTGGACTGCCGTGTCTGGGTGAATGGAAGACAGAGCGAAAATGTTCCATTTGTCCTTCCATCTCACTGCAAGTAACTCATTGGACCTCAAGCAGGCTCTCTCCACCAGACTAAATTGGGCATTTACGATGATTAGATCACGCGGTGCCACATGCACAAATTCCTGATTCATAGAGGTGTCTAAAAAGTGTCACGCTTGAATAAAAATTGTCCACGTATAAATGGTACCCCTTTCCGAATAAGGGTGACACCAAGTCCCAAACAATCTTGCCACTGCTCCCTATGTAGTCTGGGCAATTTAGGGGCTCCAAGCTGCTATCTTTTCCCTCGTAAACCAGAAAAATCCGTGTATACCCTGTTGCCCTGTCACAGAGCTTATACATCTTGACCCCATATCTGGCACGCTTGCTGGGGAGATATTGTTTGAAAACAAGACGGCCAGAAAATGTAATCAGGGATTCATCAATGCAAACATCTTGATCAGGGATAAACAAGGCTGCAAATTTTAAGTTGGAGTGGTTTACAAGGGGCCAAATTTTAGAATAGAGCCGATCATGTTCAGGGTCACCCTGAGGACAACAGAGTTCATTGTCATTGAAATGCATGAACCGCAATATCTGCTCGTACCTAGCCCTGGCCATGGCAGCAGAGAACACGGGCATATGGTGAATTGGGTCAGTGGACCAATATGACCGCAACTCACTCTTTTTAGTACTGCCCATGTTGAGGGATAGGCCCAGAAAGGTCCTAAATTCGGGAACCGTTATAGGTTTCCAGTCAAGGGGTGAATTTTGGTTTTGGGAGATGAATTGACCAGTGTATATATTACTTTGGTCCACAATAGATCCGTATAGATCTTCCCTGAAAAACAGCTCAAAAAATTCCAGGAGCTTTAAAACTGCTGTTTCCACCTGAATTCCGAGTTGGCCAGTGAATGGGGGAAGTACGGGTGCTGCAGAATCTGTGGGCTGCAAATAAGGACTTGCAAGCGCAGCGGGAAGGGCACTATGGGCTCTACAGGCCTGTGTTCAAACTCTTGGTGGCTGCAGGGCACTACTTGTGCTAGCCACTGCACCAGCTTGAACTGCACTTATGGGACTTGCCCCGTCACCACGTGTTACTGCAGTGCTGGTTTGTCTATGACCAGGGTGTACTAGGCCGCTGGTGCTTGCCAGTTCACCAGAAGGTTGAGCGGCACTAGTACTGACACTCTGCTGCATACAAGTATCATGCGGTTGTTGCACCTCAGCAACAGAAGAACGGGGTCGGGTACGCCTGACCTTAGCAGGGACCACTACTCTGTCGTCAGAGCTATCTGTCGGGGTGCTGCTCACTACAGGTTCAAATACTGAGCCTGAATCTGACAGTGAGGACTCCCCGCTCTCATCTGTCATGCTCAGCATCCTGTAGGCCTCTTTACTAGTGTACCTTTTGTTTGACATTTTGGCCAATAAATTTATAGGTAACTAGTGCGACTCACAGGTAAAAGAGCACCTGGTTGTCAGAGGACTGTTTGTACGTCTACAATTAAATTAACTTTCAGTGCTAACAGGGATCAGGCCTGACTCTGCTAAGGCTGCAGTTTTGTGTGATGTGCTTTAAAAGCGACAGTGATCTATTGATACGGCACTTGGGTGGGCTGGGCGGAGGGGCTAAACGCATGTGCTGGCAGGTGTCTGGGCTGATCCTGCTAACACTGCATTTTTGGGAACACTATACTACTGGGGACGCTGGTATAGATCTGATCAGATCAAAGGTATTGATCCGTTCAGACACTATTCTAGTAAGAAAAGTGTATGGTGTGTGCGTGTGTGTTGGTGCTACTGGCAATCAAAGGGTTAAAATCTGATGCTGTCTGGGATTGTTGCTAACTAACCCTAGCACCTAAACTGACGTTAACACTAACTAGTTAACTAGCGTCACACGTGACACTAATACAGTGATCAGCAAAAAAAAATCTGTACACTATACTAATGCCACCGTGACAGGGAGTGAAAGGGTAAAACTGGGGGGTGATCAAAGGGTTAAACCTTTATTAGGGGATATATGGGGAGTTACCCTAAACCTATCAGGGCCTACCACTAACTGCCCTAACGCTGATTAGTGTCACAAGTGACACCAATGCAATGATCGGTAAACTGCACTTGGTGACACTGTGACAGAGCGTGACAGGGAGTGAAAGGTTTAACTGGTCTGGGGGCGATCAGGGGGTGAAATTATGTGCCTACGTGTACTGGTGTTAGTGTAGTGTTCAACACAGAGAGAAAGGATTCGACAAGAAGATTCAACGAAGCAGTCGGCACGAGTGGACATTTATAGTCATAGGCCCATAGGCTATAGAAGAATTCTAATGTTGGTTGACTAGAAATAATAATTAATAAATATAATTATTATTAGTGTCATACAACATTAGAATTCTACTATAGCTTGTAGGCGGAACATTCGACCGGAAATGTACGATTGCGGCATCGTACAGTTTAGCTGCTCCATTGAATCTTTTTAGAACATTCGACAGACACCATAAGCCTTCAATGACAGATTTGACCTTAATTATTTCTGATTTTCGGACGAATGCATTTTTTAATGAAACAAAATAAATAAAAACGAATTTCGGGAGTAACTAAATAAATGTATTTTTCGGGCGAAAACGAAATTCCAAAACGAAATATTTCAGTGTGCACGTGTCTAGCTGGAACCGAAAGGGCTCCAGGACGGGAGATTGCATCACTTCCTCTGCCTGTGTTTACATTACACAGGCAGAGGAATTTGTCCATTTGTCAGAACTGATCAGCAGGTCAAGGCCATAAATCATTGGCCTGGACCTGTTGAGTGATAGGTCCTGAACCGAATCGGATCGCCGTGGTGATGGCGGGGACGCGTGCACGTGGCCCCAATCCGTGGGCACAAGTCACGTACCTGTACGTGACTTTGCTCAGCCAGGCCGCTCTGCTGCAGTATATATACGTGGGGCAGTCCGAAACTGGTTACAGAAAAAATCAATTTGGGTAATTACTTGTTACTCAAAACATCATCATCATATACAAAGGATTTTGAATAAGGATTAGTATTTATTGACTAGTGATAATTTATTCAACAAGTTTATCAGGGAACAGCTGGAGGTCATTTTAGCACACAATATCCATATAAAATAGAATGGTTACTACTCTATCGTAAAGTAAAGTAACCATTGAAGAACGCTGGGGGAAAATCATTATATAGGAAGAGGGACTTACAAGTGTGGCAAGTGCAACCAACTCCCATGAATAGTGGAGAAGGCCAGCACAAGACTACCAAATGGGAAAATGTTAAACCCATGGCACTACATATCACTGATGACACTAGGGGATAGTATACTTAATGCAAGGTAAATGTGGATCATACTATAAAGGAAAAACTAAGAGAGGATTTTCTTTGGTGGACTGTACAACCATATTTCTATGATGCAAAATGGTAAAATCAACACCCCTTGAGTAGGCATGTTGCCTTAGTTCACAACTATGATACAGCCTTTATTGAATTCATTGCTTTGAAACACATATAGGAGGACAACAGGGGAGGTGACTGGGACACTCAAATCTTTATACGGGAGTTGAATTTATTTGTTAAAAAACACAAAACCTTTTGGCTTAAATGTTTTACGTTTTAAATCTTTCCTGTAAATAGTGTTACTACTAAATTGCACGTTCTTTGTCAGTTAGGCCTCCCTTTCTGTTTGTTTATTATATGTCCCCTTTAGAAATGGATGTCCAATCTCCCTGCTTATGTATTCATTTTATTCCCTTATTAATAAAACAAAACTCTCCACTAGTAAGGTATTTTAGAGTTATCTATAAAAAGGCACCTTTAGTGTTATACAAAGACAAAAAAAAAAAAAAAAAAACCTTTTGGAAGTATTAATGGTTGCATTATGTTTCTTTTTGCATGAATATCTTCCAATGTTCATAACTATGTTTATGGTTGTGCTATGGTATTTATTGGTGCACTATGGAAATGTAAATGGACCTATTGAGCTAACAGCTCAAGTTTGTAACTTAACATAACATGTACTTCATATATTCTTGTATTTCTTTTTATTGTTTATGTATTTACTGTTACTAACAATAGAATGTTAGTGACAGTATGAATTTACTGTCACTAAAAATTTTCGGGCTTCAAGTAGACATATACGGCTGGGTTTTGGGGCAACTGTGTGGCATGCCCCCCCTCCACACTCGGATAGTCAGGTTTGCTCACACATCTGTGCCTGCACTGTTAGCTTCTTTGGGTGGCAAGGGTTAACTGGGACTTTATTTTGGTAAGTTTTTCCCCCTTTATATCCCTTACATGTGTAGTTTCTAACTGAGTAGGGAAAAATGGTGCTTATTTAATATGTCAGTCACATCTGTTTGAAACATTTATGCCCTGGCCCTGTATTTCCCTTTTTCTATTGTGGGTGCAGTGCCTCTTGGATACACTTCCATCCAATCTCTGGTGTTCCTGGGGGGACAATTTTATTACCAACTGGTGTGGGTGAAGCACATGCGCAGTAGCGACTATACATATGCTCCTAGACGGCATCACAGGCAACATCAGCTGCAGTATTTTATTGCATTGAGAATAGGGGTTTGGGATGAGGAGTGGTAGAGGCTTCCTATACTGGAGGATTTGCCTCATATATCCTTTCTGTTATGAATAGAGGGGCCTGACGTGGTGCCAACAATAAATATTGGTCTATTGATCCAGACACTAAATTCATAAAATATCTAATTGTCACACTTTTAGATATAATTTTTATTTATTAGTTATATTTGGGTATTCATGCCAAAGCATTCCTTACCCCAAGACAGTTATTGCTTATTGGGAAATTCCAAACTAGATTGTTTGATAAATTCTATACCTTAAGGTATACATACTTGGATCTATATTAATAATTCCCAATATTATATTTTACACTGTTGCTTTCTACGTGTAATTTAAATTTATCAAAACATTTTGATTGTAGATCCTCAGAAAAATATGAATGGGGGAAATACTGTATCTTTGAACAATGGAACTATGATTTTATAGTAATAAATGCCTTTGCGGGAGTTGGGGTGGTGGCAAAGTCTCGCTCAGAGGAAGACAGGTCTACTATCGCCTTATCAAGGGCCATGGCAGAGTCTGCCTTAATTATATTGATACTTGTAGATAGCGTTGAGCGAGCAAATAGCTTAAAGGAGTTCCATACTGCAGAGGGTGGTGCTGTTGTCATTCTCCAGAGTATAGTTTCCATTTATTTGCAAGCTCCTCTGGTAGGAGCCAGAGCCAGGATGGGTTTAAACGCCAAGATCTTGGTGGTTTATTAATGAGGATGCTTAGAGTTATCCAGTAGGGTCTATGATCTGAAAGTATTCTGGGGGAGAATGCGGCCTCTAGTAGTCGCGGTGTTAGTCTGTGAGACATGAGTATAAAGTCTATACGGGACATGGAGTTATGAGTGGATGAGAAACAAGAGTATGACTGCGCATGTGGGAATTTGTGGCGCCATGTGTCTGTTAAATGAAAGGTGGAGATGAGTTTAGAAAACATAGTTTCATTGGGTGAGTTTGGGGTGGGTGGAGTCAGTTGTAACCTGTCTCGAGTTAGATTTAGCATGATATTAAAGTCGCCCAGCCAGACTGCAGATATTGCAGGGTGGCGGGCCATAAACGACAGTCCCTCTTTAATTATGGTGATGTTGAATGGGGGTGGCACATAAAAGGCCAGTATGAGGAGGGGTTCACCATACAGTTTAGCTAGTAGAAATACATATCGCCCCTGTGGATCAGTGGATAGTTCGCATAACTCAAAATGTACAATCTATCAGGATTGAGACTCCCCTGGCATGGGATGTGTGGGTAGAATGAAATGACCACCCAACCCATGGACGACGGAGTGCCATCTGGATGCTCCCCGCAACATATGTTTCCACCAAGGCTATCACATCAGCATATTGTCTCTTAAGGAATGTGAAGACTGCTGCATGCTTAACTTTCTTGCGCATGCCCCTCACATTCCACGTAAGACATTTTAAAGATGCCATGGATAGAACTTTTTGGAATCAAATAACACAGTCATGTTAGGCAATTTATCCCAATACTCAAACATGGATATATCATTATTGTTATACACAACATATATGAACACTCACATATACATAGCTCTCGAAATGTTACCTGTTTTCTGAAGTTAGTATGCACAATCAAGTTCAATAAAACTGTAACCGAATTAACTCCCACCCCCCACCCTGTCCTGCACCCTTCCCAACTGGTGCGGGCTTGTTCCCTTAAAGTGGTGTTGCCACCAAAAAAAAAAGAAATTGGCTTAAAAATCATAAAAAAATTAAAAAAAATTAATTTAAAAAAAATTTTTTTTTACTCACCTCTAAATGCCTGTTGCTAGGGGGTCCCTCGTAGTCTGCCACCTTCAGTGCCCAGCAACTGACGTCACTTCCCCTAGGCGCCGCACAGTCATCTGGGACCTGTCACGTGTCCCAGATGAGTGAGCGTTGAATCACAGCGCACAGCGCTGCTCGCGCATGCGCAGTGGGTGCCCAGCTGTAAAGCCACAGCCGGGTGCCCACATTAAGAATGCCGGCGCCGCGAGCGCAGCGGGGAATAAGGGGGGGGCTCGTTCCCTCGCATCGCTGGACCCTGGGACAGGTAAGTGTCCGATTATTAAAAGGCAGCAGCTGCAGTATTTGTGGCTGCTGACTTTAAATTTTTTTTTTGTGGGCCCTCCTCTTTAACTTGTGTGTTCCAACTGGGAAATACTTTATCTTCCAAATCATGTAGAAGAGGTAGTACAACTGGTTGAGTCTCTGGGGTCTGGATAGGTCAAGGGATACCTCCCATATCAATAGGTTAAGGAGAACCAAAGTCATTCGATCCCCCTGTTTTCTGCAAAAGGCATCGCTCGAGCTCCAGAGAAAACTCCAGCAATCATGATAGTGACTCCCAGTGGTGCGTGGGGCAAAGTTTTGCTGCACAATGCATGTGGCCGGTAGGACTCCTGCATCTTCGGAGCTCCTGTGGTCAGTATGGTCTGGAGTAGTATGTGGGGTTCCATTGATGTAGTGGGCAGGGGTAATAGGACTCCTGTATAGCAAGTATCTGGGGTTTGCGATTTGTACTCACATTGGTGTATAGCCGGTTCCATATCGCATGCAGGAGCTTGCTGTGTGTTGCAAAAGACGTTCCATGTCCAGAAGTGGGTAGTTCCAAATAAAGTTCCATGTGACTTTGGGGGACAGTAAAACTATGCGACTCTGGCGAAAAATAGAACTACAAATGATAGTGAGCATAAAAAGTCAGAGCTGTATACCTGGGACTTGGTCAATCTGCTCTTTCAGGGACAGCACGGCACTCCAGCCAGGAAATAACTTCTTCCGGATCCTCAAAGAAGACTGCGTGTCCGTCATGTTCTACTCTGAGGCGGGCAGTGAAGAGCATGGAGTATTTGTAATGTTGGTTCCTTAGCCTGCGTTTGGCCTCCATAAAGCTCTGGCAGAGGCGTTGTACCTCTGCTGAAAAGTCTGGGAAGATGGCTACTTTAACATTCCCCACTGGGAGCTGCATCTCGGTCTTTATAGTTAAGGAGTTTAGCTATAAATGTGCGTGGGGGGGGGGGGGGCTCCCTGCAGGGGCATCTGGCTGGCTTGCGGTGTGCTCTCTCCTCTGCAAACATGGGGGGAAGTCTTCTCTCCCATAGGTGGTGATTTGAAGTTTTTCTAAAAACGTGGTAGTGTCCGGTTACATCAGTGTTTTATATATGTGGAGGTAACTGATCTAGCAATAATTTTAGGGACAAGCACCAATACTGCTTTTAATGCTTATTTTTAAGAATTTTGTACCAAAATCAAAGAAAATGGTTTTAAAATTTGACATTTTCATATGATCAATCAAATTATCACTGGAAAAGTCCCAGTGTCCATTTTCTGCTCTTCTTCATATGTAAAAATGGCCTACTGACAAACAAATAAATTAATGAATTGATCAATAAACACTTTCCATGGTTATATTATTATCTGGAAAAATACATACACAAAAGGGGCATTTATTGTCAAATCTTTATTATTTTACCATCAAAATTATATCTTACAAATATTCCTCTTTTTTCTCTATGAACTGACCCTATAATGGAGATAATTTTGAGCAAGAAAAAAACAAATTAAACATAATTATCAAACAAACTTCTATGCATCTATTTATTATATCAAAAGTTAATTGCTAACCACATATCAAAACAACTACAACACAATACACTTAAAAACATATAAAATGTTCTCAGAGCTCACACCTTAACACATTTGTAAGCTACATGTATTAAAGTTGTCCACTGTATCCAGCATACTGTAAACCCACGTGCAGTTCTCTGTTAATATCAATGAATCAATAAGTCTTGAGCCCTGAAAACGAGCCATGTCAGCAAACAAGTGCGAGAGTGCAACCAATGATGTTGATGGACAATATAATACAGAGGACTAATAACACTTCATACGAATAGAAGTTTTTAAGTGTATTGTGTTATAGCTGTATGCATATGCATACAGGTTTTTTGACCATTATGTTTATTTTGATTCTGTCTTGCTCAAAATCATCTCTAGCATAGGAGCTTGTTTTGAATATATCTGGAAAAATGTATGGCAACTCAAGAGGGAGCATTTTTACCTGTTTTTCCCCAGTGTTTCCAGAAGAAAAAAATATAAACCCTGGTAAAGGACATTGCAATATTACCAAACACATTCATGTGTATATCAACACCTCAAGGCAATTTGACTGAGTTGTTGATATACAGGTAAGATTTCAAGAAGTTGGCTCCTCTCTATGCAGTATGCATTACTCAGGAACAGTGGCGTAGCGTGGGTTGTCAGCGCCTGGGGCAAGGCAAGTCATTTGTGCCCCCTAACAAATATAGTATATAAAATTATTATTATTTAATGAATATACTAAGGGAAGAATATACAGTATATTATACCGATGAACCTTACCTAAGAATGGGGGACTGTTATGCCTGCTCTGCTGCTGCATACGTGCTGTGACCGTGGAAATGCAAAGGGTTCCTCCAATCACAGCCTGAGCCTCTGATCGGCTTTCCGCAGCCTTTTATCATTGCTTGAATCCACAGTAGTCAAAGATATCTTCTCAGATTCAACCAATAATAAAAGGCTGCTGGCAGCCAATCAGAGGCTCATGCTGTAAATAATGAGGAGCCCTTATATAAAGTAGAGTAGGCAGCCAATAATAACCCAGACATAAGGTAGGGGGAACTAAAAAATAGACACTCGGGTGTGGGTGGGGATTCCTCTTATTTTTTACCCCCTCACCTGGAGCCATGGGGGGGGGGGGGGGGTACGGGAGCTAAGGCTGTGAATGGAGAATACTTGAGCCCTTAATAAACTGTCACAGCAGAGCTACCAGTCATTAACCCCTATTTAATTCACGTAGGTGTTATTGGCTGGATGCTCTGCTGTGACAGATGCAGGGCTCCTCGTTATTAACAGCCTTAGCTTGATTGGCTGCCTGCAGCCCCACTGCCTTTTTTTTATTGGTTGAGTCTGAGATAGCTCTTTGACTACTATAGTTAAAGAGCTATCTCAGATTCAACCAATAATAAAAGGCTGCAGGCTGAGGGCAGCCAATCAAGACTCTGGCAGTGAATAATGAGGAGCCCTTACTAATCTGTACTAAGAGCATTACATTGGGGTTATTGGCCGGCTGCTCTGCTGTAAGTGAGGAGACCCCCCACCAGGGGGGCAAAAGGGGTAAAAGATAGGGGCAAAAATGATAATCACACCACCCCCCACACAAGGTGCCCCACAGCCACCCTTCTGTGTCCTCCCAGCTAGACAGGAAATATGGTGACCAAAGTGAGAAGACAAGTTGGTGAGAGCTCAGCACACAACCAGAGAGCAGAGGACATTGAGGGGAGCTTTGCGGCCATTTTCTCCTGCTCTGGGGCCCTCAGGGCCACTCTCACCTGTTAGCCAGGGGTGAGGGGGCAGTCTGGTGTGGGTGAGGGGGGACAGGGTGTGAAAACTGGGAGATTTTATTGAATGAATGCGGCCTGGGTGTGAGCGGAGGAAATGCTGGGAGAGGAAGGGTCTGCTCATCCCAGCCGCTCTACACCACTCCAAACTTTGTACAGGGTGGTGGGGGCATCTGGGGTCAGTATGGCCAGATTAAGGGGGGCTCAGGGGAATGGGTAAAAGTACCTTCCCCCACTACTGGAGAAAGCGCGCAGGCAGCTGCTGCTGGCTGCAACACACAATTGAAAAAGTGTCCCAGAGAGCTGCTCACACACTGCCTGGCGACCAATCAGAAACAATGTAAGTACACGGCTGGCTGGGGCATCGGACCAAGTACACTCGGGACAATGTAGAACTAATTTCTGCTCCCTCTAAATGTTGCGCATTGGGTGACCACACCGGCTGCCCCCCCCCCCCCTTGCGTGCTACAGCATTGCTCATGAAGAACTTTTACTGTAGTCAAAATATTATGTGTGGGCGTATATTATCCAAATTACCCTAAGAAGGCACAGCCATGTGTGTTGGAACACACACTTCGTTTGTGGACGTATGCTTCCCTACATGATATACAGAAGATTTAAAAGAGCCCCCTTGTACATCAATTAAGGCTTTCTATTTGTTGTCTTTTTGCCATCCTTTGGACATCTAATTAAATCACTTATAAAAATTCATAGACACACATTATTGTCCAAATATAGGCTGTGTGCATTTCTTTTCTGAGGGTTTGGATATATTCCCCATGGGCCCCCAGGCTACCCATCACCAACTATGAAGCAATACTATACAGTTGTAATATCTAATCCCCCGACGAAGCAGGTCAACCCGCAAAATGTGTTGGCTGGACAAAAATCGGATCTCAAGTCCAGGACAACATCATACTGGACAAACAGTTTGCTAATTTATTTATTTTTTAAAGCCTTCTTTTTAAAGAATTGTATAAATCTTTGAATAAAGATATGTAAATTTTTTTAATATAACTTGGTCAAGTGGTTATTAAACCCAAAAAGGTACATGAAAAGTCCCAAAACAACTCTCTAGTTCTTTATCGGTTTTACTGTTGTCAGTTATCATATATTTGCCTGCTACAGCCAGCCTAGCAACCAGAGTTCAGTTCTTCTGGTCAGATCACTTAAAAATAGAGTTTCTGCATTTTGTATATCTCTGATATCTGCATTGCCTAATTGTCATTTTTGTATACATATTGAAACCTCAAAAAGGTTGATGTGAAATACTTTCCAGCATATAGCCATGATCACAGGAAGAATAATGACTAGTACACTTTGCAGTATGACACCCTATCATTCTACCAATTCTCTAACTGATGAAACTGCTACTCCTTTACTGATGACTGTGCTTACATCCAGATAGCAGTGGATTAGCGATGCGTAGGACACATTTCCTATTCATAATTTACAGAAAAGGAAGATACTTCTTAACGCCAGCTTTTTACAATGTTCTTTCCAAAGTAATTATTTTGAAATGTCTCTACCTACCCCCAAGCAAACGTTTCTTTTTGTATAATTTTATCCGTTTTACACATACATACGCATTGATTACATGCTTGAAGTATGATTTCTTTGTATGATAAAATCAAAGAAATTAAAGATTACTCTGCACTCAAAGAACTGCAATCATGTCTCAGTCCATAGTAGCCTTATGCCACGTACACACGGTCGGAATTCTCGTTGGAAAAAGCTCTGATGGTTTTCTCGTCGGAATTCCGATGGAATTTCGCTCAAACTGTCTTGCCTACACGCGGTCACACCAAATTCCGACAGTCAATAACACCACGGCATAAAACACGTTCGACTGCACTATAAAAGGAAAGTTTAATGCTTCTGAGAGCATGCGTCGAATTGTCTCCGAGCATGCGTCGGAATTTTGCGTGTCGGAATTGCATACACACGATCGGAAAATCCGATAGAAAGGTTTTCCGTCTGAAAAATTAAGAACAGGTTCTCAATCCAAAGTCCGTTGGAAATTCCGACAGAAAAAGACCGATGGGCATACACACGGTCGAAAAATCTGATGAAAAGCTCCCATCAGACTGTTTCCATCGGAAATTCTGACCGTGTGTACGCGGCATAACAGGGCTTATTCCTACCAAGATAGGTATTTTTATGTGTGGGGCACTATATCCCAGGACTTCATGAAACATTCTTTTTGACTGAGACATCGTGGAACTTTCTTTCTTCAGACTTTATTAAACTTTAAAATATGTTTTCTATTTCTGACCTACATTCCCACAACTCTGGTGTGACTGGCATAATGTCCACAGCAGAAAAGGAATGTGAGGAGTTTTATCCCTGGCAAGGCATATATTCCAGTCTATAAGCTTCCTCACCTGCAACTTGAAAACTTTTATTGTGCTTGTAAGACCACTTTTAAATATATATTAATAACAGGAGAAATTAATACATAAAAATTATTGTTAAACTGAAAATGTTTACCACTATGTGCTCTTTTTACTGGCTTTATAAAATAAATGCAATAATTTAAAGGTGGGATGAAAGGTTTATGCAGTACGTGGGACAGTCCCTCCAAATGAAGAATAGTGAGAAACTATGTGTACTCAGTGGCTACATTTTATCTGTCTATGAAAAACTTCTTAATGTTTACAATAGAATGCCATTAAAAAAGTTTTCTTCAAAACTATAAGTAATTATGTAAAAATTTGTTTTCTTAAAGTGGATGTAAACCCTTTTTTTTTTTTTTTTTTGATGTCATAATGTAGAGAATACGATTTCCTTTCATTTGAGCCCAGTCTTGCCACACAGATTTACTCGAGGCCTGAGCAATCCTCTTTTATTGTTTGGTTAGAGAAATCTTGACAAAGTCTTGAAAACGTTGTCAAAAACGCCCCCTTGCTGTGAGTGACAGGTGATTTACATATCTCATGCACTAGCCTGAGACAGGCACATCCTGTGTAAAAAGTTCACAATTCACATCCCCCTCCCCTCCCCTCCAGTACTCCCAGCTTTACTGTATTTTGACTGGATGTTTCTCATCATGGGATGCAGTGAACAGTCAGCAGACTATAGACAGACAAGTGATTTAGGGGACATGTATGTAGTCAGAGCTGGGCAGAGTAGAACATCCAGTGATCTGATGATAACCTGTCTCAGGCTAGTGCATGAGATATGTAAATCTGTCACTCACAGCAAGGGGGCGTTTTTGACAAAGTTTTCAAGAGGATTGCTCAGGCCTCGAGTAAATCTGTGTGGCAAGACTGGGCTCAAATGAAAGCAAATCTTATTCTCTACATTATGACATCCAAAAAATTGGGTTTACAATCCACTTTAAGGAACTGCCAGTGGTGCTGGGGTGTAGCAGCCCAGGTAACATCCAGCCTTAAGAGTCTGGGAACATCCGCACTTGCCAGATTTATTTCATGGCAAGGAATTAGTGTTTTGTTGACCAACTGGGTTAATATTTTCAGTGGGTTTACTTTTCTTGATAGGCGGAGATCAGTTCCTACCGGTTAAAAAAAAACCTGAAAAAAATATCTAAAAATGCATGCGCAAATGCTTAATTGCAAGTTTTCTGGCATTGCCATTCAAGTCTATTAGTTCAAAATGCATTTTGGAGAATCAGGTGTTGAGCTACTGGCACCTCAGCACTTATATATGAACAGCCACCATTGAAATACATGGGGTTCTAGATGTTGAAAGGTTTGGAGCTTGAAGCTTGTTTCTTATGCTTACTGAGTGCTTTGTGGCACACCAAGCAGAGATGGTGTATTGGGTTGAAGGGCTCAATAAATTGAAGAATCTGGTGAAGCACTAACTTTGTATCACACTGCACCAAGTCAATATGGAATGCTGTTTAACACACTTCACACTGCTGTCTGGTGCATTTCCATAATTTTTTTCGAGAGTGAACACACTGGGAGAGTGTTGGAAAATGGAAAGAAAAACGGTGCTAAAGCCACAGGTAGTGAATGATTTTCCTTTCCAGCTTGTATACAATCAACTGAGTTAGTCTGAGAATAAATAACAAGAACCTTGTGAGAACTGTATTAGAAACACACAATTACGCAAATTCAGAAATCTGATAAAAAAATATTTAAAGAAAACTTGTCATGAGCAAAATATAGGCCTGCCATGGATTACTTCCTACAAAAAAAATGTTACCAGAAAAGATATGTAATCAGTAAAGACAGAACTTGTTCCAACAAGATGATGTTGATGCCGGGCTGTTCTGCTCAGTACGTAAAAACAAGCATTTGGCCAAAATAAGTATACATGTTTTTTCTACAACTGTTAGACAATCTATTAACTGTTATTTCAAGTCTGTGGGCTGTTAACTGTTAGATGATCTATTAACTGTTATTTCACATTAGTGAGCTGAACATAACACACAAAAAATAAAATAAGGCATTCTACATATAATCCAGTGCAACATCACATGAAAAAAAAATACATACTACAAGCTTAAACTGCATAGTGTGTACTGTATGTTTTAGTTTTTTTTTTTTAGTACATCTCTATCTGTAAAATATTAGTAATTATTAGCATATGCATTACAGGATTTTTGTAATATTTTATTTAAAGCCGTATAAGGATGTTCCTGCTTTCTGAGTATGCACAGCTGTGGGGTTGGAACCCTATAGACTTCTATGGATTTCAGAGCATGAAGGCAGGGGTGTCAAACTCAATTTCATTGCGGGCTGCATCAGCATTACGGTTGCACTCAAAGAGCCAGTTGTATCTGGAAGACTAGATGTCCAGAGCACCCCCCCCCCCCCCTTACATCAGAACTCAAGAATCCCCTGCCCTCTCTTACATCACAGTGCACCCCCCTTACCATGTGCTGCTCCTGGGAAGAAGCTGGAGGTGGCGCTGGGAAGTAGAAAGTGCAGGGTCTGGAAGAGGACCAGAGGAGGGCTAGAGTCAGCTTCCAGAGTCTGCTGAATGCTGAGACCAGGCAAAGTGGGGGCAAGGGCGTGCTATGGCTGCACAGAGGTGCTGGATCTTTTGGAGGAGTTCTGACCTGCTCTCTGTTGCTGACTGCTGAGCCTGGCTGCACAGAGAAGCGCAGGATCTGGCAGAGGATTTCTGTCTAACTCTCTGAGTGCTGAGAGAAGGTGGAAGGGGTAATGAGGGGGTGTCACAGCTGCAAGAGCAGTGGTGGTGCATCCATTAAGGGTGCACGGGTACCGCCCCCTCTATCACACCACCCCCCTCTGTGTAGAATGGATAGATTCGTGCATAGCATAAATCTATCCTTGGCCGCTGTAGCCACCCCCTATTCAAGTGTCCAGGTGCTTGGATTCCAGCAGCGGGGTTTTTTTAAGCACCTGATTAGAGCCATAGGCTCTAATAGGCTTCAAATAAGGTGGGCTTGGAGCGCAAAGCATTGCGCTCGCAGTCCACCAAGGTGTGTTAGAAAAGCAAATTAATATTTGCTTTTCTAACATCGAACCGCCTCTCAGCCAATCAGGAGGCACGGATCTAATACCTGAAGGCACAGGCGCTCCGATTGGATGGAACGGAATGGAAGAAGAGACCCATGGGAGGACAGAGAAGCAAGGAGGATGCAGGAGCCGTCGCCTGACCCACTGCATGTCCCAAAGCTCGCCAACATCACCTGCTGCCTGACCTACCGCCATAAGTGCCGGTCAGACGGCGAGCGGGCAAGTGGGGGGGTCACAGTGGCTGCATATGATGGGCACAGAGGCTGCATATGATGGGCACAGAGGCTGCATATTATGGGCACAGGCTGCATTTGATGGGCACAGGCTGCATATGATGGGCACAGAAGCTGTATAACGGCACAGGCTGCATATGATGGGCACATAAGCTACATATGATGGGCACAGAGGCTGTATGATGGGCACAGGCTGCATATGATGGGCACAGAGGCTGCCTTTTATGGGCACAAAGGCTGTATGACGGGCACAGGCTGCATATGATGGGCACAGAGGCTGCATATGATGGGCGAAGAGGCTTCATATGATGGGCACAGGCTGTATATCATGGGCAGAGGCTGTATGATGAGCACAGGCTACATATGATGGGCACAGAGGCTGCATATGATGGGCACAGTGACTACATATGATGGGCACAGAGGCTGCATATCATGGGCACAGAGGCTTCATATGATGGGCACAGAGGCTGTATGATGGGCACAGGCTGCATATGATGGGCACAAAAAGATGTGTAATAAATACTGAAGAGCTGATAAATATATAAAAACCTAAAACCTCAGTAATAAATAAATAAGATGACTAAATGATGTGCTGTACCATCAAAAGTGTTCCTACAAAACACTAACTCATGTGTACCCAGTGTATTCAGCACAGATATTGTAGCAATGGTCAGGCTAATTCCTCAGCCCTTCTCCTCCTCACTGTGCTCGTGTCTCACACGGCGTCACTAAGGCCCATCCTCCCGACGCGTTGCATCACAGGTCACGTGACTTTCTCAAGGGATGCACAGAGAACATAGGCATTTATTCAAGTGTTAAGAGGTACTGTGCAATGGTAGTTGTCTTTTGTATCATTTTTTTCTTTCATGTAAAACCGGACAAAGAAAGCAGCAAGTTTATTTGAAGAGAAAAACCAAAAAATCAGCAACCATAAAAAAGGGAAGTTATATATAGATCTTTTCTATTTTATATACCCCATCATTTCTTAGCTGACTGTGGATATAATTACTCATAAAGTTTTGTTGTAATTTGTGGTTGTTATGTCATTTTGCTAGTGGATTTATTAGAAGGCTAGCAGCTGCCCAAATATTGCCGTCAGTGGAATAGCATTTACTAATTAACCAATTAATGATTGGTTGGTGTATGCGGCCAGAATAGCACCTGTGTGGTTAGTTCCTATCTACACATATTGGTCAATCAGATACTTTAATATTATATCACAGGGCACATATGTGTTTTTGGAGCACCATATTTAGTTTTTTGAGCACTTTATTTATTCATTTTATTTACTCAGCATTTGTATTTGGAGCATTTGCATTTTTGGAGCATCGTTTATATCATCTGCACTTTGGATTTTTTGCACTTTAGCACGGATTTTATATAATTATTTATAATAATTATTTATTTATTTATCATTGGCTATTGGCCACACTGTATTTATTCAAGATTGAGTATAATAAGGTTGATCTGCGCACTATTTATACTTTCTTTGTATATCTTTTCATATGATGGGCACAATGGCTACATATGATGGGCACAGTGGCTGCATTTGATGGGCACAGTGGCTGCATTTTATGGGCACAGTAGCTGCATTTTATGGGACACAGTGGCTGCATTTAATGGGGCACAGTGGCTGCATATGATGGGCACAGTGGCTGCATTTGATGGGCACAGTGGCTGCATTTTATGGGGCACAGTGGCTGCAATTGATGTTTTTTTTCATAGTTTTTCCGAATTTTGCAGTTTGTTTGCCCCCCTCCACCCAAATGTTTAGCACCAGCCGCCACTGTGCAGGAGTGGTGCAAGGGCTGCATGAAATGGCCTGACAGGCCTTATGTTTGACACATGTGATGTAGACCTTCAAGTTACTTTCAGCCATCCTGTATTGGCTGGTTGTTTGGCATCTGAAGAGGATACTACCCCATTAATAGGCATTAGCTTGCTCCATCGCTCAAGATGATAGTTTGCTTTCTTTTTGGAGATGGACTAATTACACAAATATACAGCTCTTCTAAAGATGTCCAGTTTGTGGCTGCTGTTTGTTCTTCTAGTTTAAATAGCTAACTTTAGTGAACTTTACAATCATTTTTCACAATGCTTGTGACCTTGTTATGCCCTGTTTACACGGTCGGAATTTCCGACAGAAAATGTGCGATCGGATCGCGTTGTCGGAAAATCCGATCGTATGTGGGCTCCATCAGACTTTTTCTGTTGGAATTTCCGACACAGAAAGTTTGAGAGCAGGATCTAAAATTTTCCAACAACAAAATCCAATCGTTTAAATTACGATCTTGTGTAGACAATTCCGAAGGACAAACCGCCGCGCATGCTCAGAATAAATTAACAGATGAAAGTTATTGGCTACTGGCCCGTTTATAGTCCCGACGTACGCGTTGTACGTCACCTCGTTTCAGAACAATCAGATTTTCCGACAACTTTGTGCGACCGTGTGTATGCAAGACAAGTTTGGGCCAAAATCCGTCAGAAAATATCCGACGTATTTTGTCGTCGGAATGTCCGACCGTGTGTACAGGACATTACTCTCCTTGGTTACTTTCCTGCCTGAACAGGAACCTGCTGCTTGTTTTAGATAAAATACAATTTTAAGTCAGGTTCTTTTTCTAATAACTAAATCAGGATATAATTTATGTCCAGCAGAGACATTTTATGGCTGGAGGTTTGTCTTTCCACCTTTGCCATGTTAAGATTTAAATACTTTCTACCTACTGTGCATATAAATAAGGAACTCAGGAAGCTGAAGTTGGAAAAGAATAATTAATACCAAAGCATGAAGAAGTTAAGCCTGGCTTCATGAATGCTGCATTACAATTATCTTTCAAACTGTCTTCTTGATTCAAAATGGTAACTTGCACAGTTGAATGTATGCAAACCTCTAAAAATACATCTGTGTATTGGCCTTGAATATATGTATTCATATATGTACATTTATGTATACATATGAATACATGCTAATTAGATTGGTTCCAGAGTCCCCTTCTGCCATAAACAAGTTCAGGTCTTCATTTTTCCTTGTCCCTCCTTGCCTTAAAATAATTGCCTTCTATTTATGCAGACCATACATACAGTATTTGTTTGTAGAATGCTTTTTTTTAAAAGACGTGTATACAGGTACCCATACTCATATTCTTTAGATATAGACAGAAGAAATCCTGAAGATGATTTTATCTGAGATAATACCATACTATACTATACCCAATTCTAACAGCTGACCCTGGGTACCCTCAGGCCTCAGCTGGTATCCTCAAAAGACAGATTTGTACATTGGCAAAGGTAGAAAATTGTGGCCTTATGTTCAATAAGTCCAGAGGCCACAATTTTCTACCTTTGCCAGTGTACAAATCTGTCTCTTGAGGATACCAGCTGAGGCCTGAGGGTACCCAGGGTCAGCTGTTAGATTATCAAACAAAATAATAGAGGTTTAAACAAATGGGCCCATGAGGCACAGATCTTACCCTAAAGCTATGTACACATGATAGGATTTTCCAACAACAAAACCGTGGATTTTGTTCCGAAGGATGTTGGCTCAAACTTGTCTTGCATACACACGGTCACATAATGTTGTCGGAAATTCCGAACGTTAAGAACGCAGTGACGTATAACGCGTACGATGAGCCGACAAAAATTAATTCAATAGTTCAATAGCCAGTGCGGCTCTTCTGCTTGATTCCGAGCATACGTGGAATTTTGTGCGTCGGAATTGTGTACAAACGCTCAGAATTTAGGACAAGTTGTCACTTGTTGTCAGAAAATTTGAGAACCTGCTTTCAAACATTTGTTGGCGGAAATTCCGACAACAAATGTTCTATGGAGCATACTCACGCTCGGACTTTCCGACAACAAGCTCACATCCAACATTTGTTGTCGGAAAATCCTATGTGTATGGCCCATAACAGTGCTTGTTTGTTACATATAGTTACATAGTTAGCTAGGCTGAAAAAAAACACAAGTCTATCCAGTTCAACCATAAAAAAATAAAAATAAAAATAAAAAATATCGTACAATCCAATATACCCAATTCTATACTCTCAGTTGATCCAGAGGAAGGCAAAAAAATAAAAAAAAAACAACAGAGCATGCTCCAATCTGCTACAGCAGGGGAAAAATCCCTTCCTGATCCCCCAAGAGGCAATCGGATTTTCCCTGGATCAACTTTACCTATAAATGTTGGTACCCAGTTATATTATGTACATTTAGGAAAGTATCCAGGCCTTTCTTAAAGCAATCTACTGAGTTTGTGCCTCGTTTGCCCCAGTGTAATCAAAATCTTTATTTTTTTTTCTCAGTTAAAGAGGCTGTCATGCTTGAAGCCTCTTTGTAAGGGACTAGCGTGTTGTTGCTTTTAATACGTTAATACATTTAATACGTTAAGTCTATACTAATAGATCATGTTTTAAAGCGGTATTAAAATTAAAGGGTTAGAGGGTTGGGACACGCCATTTACCACAAGGGTGCTTACAATGGTCAGCTTTTATTCATTTATGTAAAAGCGTGTTGTTGCTTTTAATACATTAATACATTTAATACATTAAGTCTATACTAATAGATCATGTTTTAAAGCAGTATTAAAATTAGAGGGTTGGGACACGCCATTTACCACAAGGGTGCTTAAAAATGGTCAGCTTTTATTCATTTATGTAAAATGTTCATCCCAAAAGGAAAGTAAAATTGTTGCTCTTATGCCCCATACACATGATTAGAAATTTTGTCAGAAAAAACTTGGATGGTTTTTCCGATGGAATTCCGCTCAAGCTTGCCTTGCATACACACAGTCACACAAAAGTTCTCTGAACTTTCAACCGTCAAGAACGCGGTGACGTACAACACTACGATGAGCCGAGAAAATTAAGTTCAATGTTTCCGAGCATGGGTCGAATTGTTTCTGAGCATGCGTGATTTTTTTGCGTGTCCGAATTGCATACAGACAAACGCATTTTCGGATAGAAACTTATTCCGACTGAAAAATAGAGAACCTGCTCTCAATATTTTGCTGGCTGGAGTTCTGCCAGTAAAGGTCCGATGGAGCATACACACGGTCGGAATTTATGACCAAAAGCTCACATCCGACTTTTGCTGGCAGAATTTCTGATCGTGTGTATGGGGCATTAGGCTCCTTTCACACAGGCTTTCCCATCAGGTCAGCCTATCAGTTTTTCAGGCGGACCTGATCGGAGTCTCCATTCGCTACTATAGAGCAGCGGATGTCAGCAGTGACATGTCCGCTGACACCTGCTTCTATCCGATCGTATCCTGTCCATGAAATCCAGACGTATGGAAAACCTTACTTTCCACCCGTCTGGCGGATCGGATGGGATCGGAGAAAAACAGACAGGCAGTCCTTTTTCACCTGATCTCCCCATAGAGGACAGACCTGTAATCCGCCTGTTTAGCGGGGATCAGTGGAGTGATCCCCAGCTGAGCAAAGCGGAGTCTTCCGGACGGACCGCCCGCGTGTAAGGACCCTTATCGCTTAAAAGCACTATAAACTTCTAAATGCACCTTGTGTTTCTCACCTGAACAAGATATCCATTGATCATGTAGTTTCATGGTGTCATTTGGTCTGAACGCACAGCCTATAGTAGAGTACATTTTCATATTCCGGTGACAGAAATGTATGTTTCGGGAAGCGGTTAAAACGATACCAGCTGTGTTTATAAATGGGAGGGATGAGCTGTAGGGGCCCGGATGTCATGATTGACAGGTTGCTATGGCAACCTGTCAGGAAAAGAGAAAGCTGCTCAGTGACTTCACTACACAGGTGCGAGATGGGAACCTGCCTGCTGGGTAGTCAGCTGCACAAAAATCCCGAAAATGAAGACAGAAGGACTTCAGATGCCCACAGCTAACATGGAACCCGCCTGCTTCCGAGATCTGATTAGTAATAAACTTTTTTACAGAGACTTAAACTACTAAACATATGACATGTTCTAAATGGTCATGTACATTTTTATACAAATACAGAGGAGTCTTTAAAAAAAAAGTGTTTGGGGGATTTGAACTCTGCTTTAACTTCAGGCATAGCTCGTGGTTAGACCCAACTCCAACTCAGTCAGGCCTCAGCAACTGCCTTTTGCAGGCAGGGACCGCGGGTCCCTTTGATGTAGCAAAAATAGAAATAGGACGTTTTTTAGTGCTAGCTGTCCTACAGTGGACTACTGCTCCCAGTAAGTCCTCTTCAAGCCCTGCCAGTTCTCCTGGCTGCAGCTGCCCGACTCCACTGCCCGTGACATCACAGTCCCTACTGCTGGCTCTGCACCCATCCCAGACTGCACACTCCCAGTCTTCTCAGGCCTGCCTCACCAGTCCTCCCGACTGTGCCTGTCACCTAGCAACCCTCCTGACCACACATACACCGGTGGTTCCCTCCTGAAGACTTGCCCGACAGTGCTATCTCCCACTGTCCTCTCTGACTCCTCTCTGTACCTCCTGTCCAGATCCTTCATGCGTTCTTGAAGGGATCCTTCCTGCACCCAAGTCCCAGGCCCAAGGTCATACCACCCCAGACTGGGCAGCGCCCTCAAAGGCCCACACAGCCTAGCACTCCACCCTCAGTTCTTCCACCCGACAACAACAACCCAGCTGGGCTGACCCTGGGTATATCAAGGAGGCCTGCCCCCTGCCAATCCTAAATGGGGATTGGTCAGGGCTCCCTGAGACACCTCAGACAGCTCCACCTCTCTTCCCCTCCTTTATTTTTGTAGACACAATAACTTTTGCGCGAACCAATCAATATACGCTAATTGGGATTGTTTTTACCAAAAATATGTAGCTGGATGCATATTGGCCGAAATTGATGAAGAAATTAGATTTTTTACATTTTTTTTATTGGAAATGTTTTATAGCAGAAAGTAAAAAATATTGTTTTTTGTTTTCAAAATTGTCACTCTTTTTTTGTTTATAGCGCAGAAAATAAAAACGTAGAGGTGATCAAATACCACCCAAAAGAAACCTCTATTTGTGGGAAGAAAGGACATACATTTTATTTTGGTACAGCGTCGCACAACCACACAATTGTCAGCTAAAATAACGCAGTGCCATATCGCAAAAAATGGCCTGGTCAAGGGGGTGAATCCTTCCCAGTGCTGAAGGGGTTAAAGAAAGATGCAAAAATAACAGACTTACAGGCTAGATCAACAGGTGAAAATAAAGGACTTAAAGAGGGATTGCACCGAAAAAAAAAAAATTAAAAGCCAGCAGCTACAAATACTGCAGCTGCTGACTCTTAATAAATGTACACTTACCTGTCCCAGGGTCCAGCGATGTCGGCAGCCGAAGCCGAGAAATCTCTTAGACTCTTAGACAGGTATCTGCACCCCCCTCCCCCCTGAAAGGTGCCAACTGTGGCACTGGAGGGGGAAAGTTCCACTTTAGGGTGGAACTCCGCTTTAAAAAAGAAAACGAATGCAGCAACCACATCTTAGAATTGGTAAGCTACAATATAATTAATTGTCTCCTGACACCACCATGGCAGCATGCTAGTGATAGGCTCCGCCTCTCACTCTCTCAGGACCAGTGAATAGCATAAATTAAAGGCCTAGTTAGGCCCCACCCCAGTCTTCTTTTTTTTCTTTTTTTTTTCAGCTGGCCATCCTATTTGTCCTCAAACCATGAGTCAGTCACCATTTATACAAAAGACCCTCAAATTCAAAGGTGGGAGACCATCATGTGGTAAGTTTCAGGAAAAGAGTGCCTCCCTTTGCGGATTGCTTTGAATTTTTTCAGCCCTGCATGCTCATGCTCTTTAAGTTCAAGAGCCACGGAAGGCAGATGTTATTTGGAGGAACGAAACCCTAGCGGGAACTCCCATTCTAGGGGAAAGTTCCAAGGATGATGTCTTATCGCTTCTTCCTAGAGCAACGCTACCATCCCAGCAAAAGTCCTGCAGCGCCTGTGGCACAATACCTATGCCCAATAGGCTGGTGAGTAAAGACTGCCTGGAGGAGTTCGCAGTTGACAGGTAACACTCAAATATCATTGTTATTGAAGAGGGTGGTGTGAGATTTTATGCTGTACTTATTTCAATTATCTCGGCCAGGCAGACCCCTCCTAGTTGCCTGTCACTAGAAGAGCATCCTGGCACCTCGGCAGGTGGCGTTAACCCACTTAGTTCCGCTACTCTGGCGAGTGCACAGCCTGCGGACAGTAGTAGCTCCTCTTCATCAGAGGAAGGCACAGAACTGCTTGGCTTCAGTTTTCCCTCCATTGAACTATGTATCCAGACAGTCAAGCAGGCCAATTGTATGGGTAAAGTCATATTCACCCTTTCTTCAGAACGTCAAAGTCCGGAGAAAAAATCTCCTTTATTTGTCTATACAGGTTTTGTCCTCGTTAGACATTTGATAGCATCGCTTTAATCCCTGCCTACAGTAGATATGATGTTTGAAACTTTGGGCTGCGTTTGTTTTCTCAGGCAAGTTCGGTGTAAGATACCTTATAACAGGAAACCTCTGTGTTGGTAGGAAACTTAACACAGCCATACCAGGAGTGACAGGAAGTCCATCCTGCTCCTGCAAGATGGGAAGCAAAAGTATAGGGAATGTTCCTCCTCTCAGCAGGTTCTATTCTTCTAGGCAGATGGGCTGCTATAATACATACATATCAGACCTAGGGGGGTTTTCGTCCTGATTCCATTCACAAAAAGAATATACAGGCTTCAATTCAACCCTGTATGTAGTTTGCAAGGGATGGTGGCTAGCGTTCGGTTGTAGATCTGAAGACGTTTTTATCAGCTTAGTAATCTTCAAGATGGAGTCCATTAAACCAGCGCAGCCAGACGGCAAAATGCTATTTTTGGATCTTCACGATGACTATCTAAACATCCCAAAATATTTCTTTCCTTCATAATTGGTAAGCTTGCGATCGGCTAGACGCATTTCCAGTTTAACAGTCTGCCTTTTGGCCTATGCAGGTCTCCAAGACTGTTCACAGGGGTTCTCAGTGCAGTGTTAGCTCCACTCAGAGAACACCGCTACCTGGACAACATTATTCTTCTATCCAGAGGTCTGAAACAATTGGTGACGCACCAAGAGATTCTCATAAACACACTGCGGGGATATGGCTGGTTTATTAACTCTCTCTAACTTAACAGTTAGTATGTCGGGAGGTATTTTGCCAACTCCTTTGTTCGGCTTCCACCAGACAAAAAGGTGGCAGTCAAAGAAGTAATCCTGAAGACAACAATCTCCACTTGTTGACCATTTCTCAGTGCCTCAATATTTTGGGGCACAATGTCATCATACCAATAATCCCTTGGGCGCTCTGACTTTGACAGTTTAAGTTGGGATTCTTAGCACAATAGAGGAAACAGAGTCTGGCACAGTTATCAACTGTCACTCAGTATGAGTTGGAGTATACAGTGGTGGCTGAAGAGGGAGAATCTGATAAAGTCGCCACGTTAGAACCATTAGACTAGATCACAATAACTATTAATCTCGGCAAAGATAGCCTCAAAGGCACACTGCGAGAAACCGTCGGTTCAGTCCAATGGGAGATTACCAGCCAAGCGGGGTAGTCTTAAATACCCTAGAAATCCAAGAAACTTCTTTAGCACCTTTCGCCTTACTACACAGAATCAAGGGAAGATCAGTCTCTCTGCAGTTGAGCATTATGGCATCAGTTGCCTATATTCATCACCAAGGAGGAACTTGTGGCAATATGCTATTAAGAGAGGTGAACCCCACGCTGTCGGGGTCAGGAAATCACCTGCAAATTCCGAAAGCAGTTTGCCTCCTAGGGGACTTGAACACACAGACAGACTTACCATCATGCAAACTTTCCAGAGCACGAGTGGGCCCTATACTGTAGGTCTTCTATGAGCTGGTCCACAGGTGGGGCCAACCACAGACAGACTACATTGTTTCTTACAGCAATTTCAAACTTAGGAGGATGTCTGAATCAGTTCTACACCCCAAGGCAGAGGGGACAAATGCCTTGATTTTCTCCATGGATCTGCAATCCAGCCTATATTTTTTCCAACATTTCTCGTAATGAGATTCCTCTTGAGGCTGTCAGGAGAGAACATGGTAGTCATGTCTATTCCTCCATTTTGACAATGAGGGCCTTGAGTTCTTGTGGCCATTCATCGCATGAGACAGAAGCCAATTCCCCTTTGCACATACGCAGGCCGTGGCTGCAAACAGGATGACTGATAGGGGAAGCTTGAGAACCTAGGCTGCTCCAGGATGATCTCTACCTTGTGGAGTGTGAGAAGGCACTTTACTAACAACATCTATGCCAAAATCTGGAACAAGTTTGCGTTATTTCTCAGCAGGGCGAGATATTGATACTACTGCACCTCCGGTGACAGCTGTTCTGGACTTCTTGTAGTCCAGATTAGACATGAGCCTTAGGCTATATTTCTTGAGATTGCAAGTATCGACTAGGTTGGCAATAACAAGGCTTAAATGTGCCGGAAATCCTTTCATTTGCACAAATTTTGAAGACAGTCAGGAGGTTTGGACCACCGCGAAAGAGGATCTTTCCCAGTCGAATCTATTGGTGTTGCTGGATTTCAAATCAGTTTGACCATTTGCTCCAACAGAACAGTGTTCAGTTTGTGACATTACCTACTAGGCAGTATCTATCGCAAGATCTTCAAGCAGAAGGATGTCTGAGATTCAAGCTCGGAGAGTTCAGAAAAAAATATTGTTTTCTTTCCAGAAGGAGTAGACTTGTGTCCGGTAGATCATCTTGTATCAAGGGTAGCAACAGCTCTCCATCTAACAGTCATCTGGGCATTGCCTAACTTTTGAGGGTCGCACAAATTGGACGTGCACAGAGCTTGAAGTCCCTATCCACAATTGCCCTTTCCAGATCATGTAACAAGCCTTTCATCTTTCCAGCTGGAATTCGTCAGGGAAAAGAGGCTACCTCCTGGACTTAGTAGGTTTGGTCGTGCATATAGGGCGAGGGGTCGTGAACCTCCTTCAGCAGTGGATACATACTCTTCCAGAGCGGTTTCGGTCTCATGGGCTGCCCATTCGAAGGCGTCCATGGAATCCATCTGCAGGGAAGTATCATGGTCGCCCCAGGATACCTTTTCAAGCGGTACGGAGTAGATCGGGGGGTCTTGCCATTAGTGGACTGCGGAGGAAAGACTGTTCCATCTTCTGTCCCATTCTAATTTAAAAATTGATTCGACAAGTAGAACCCACCCTGTCAGCTAGTTATTTATCACTAGTATGCTGCCATGGTGGCGTCAGGAAAACGGAAAATTGTATCAAAAACCTAATTTTCCTTTCCTGACGCCAAACCATGGCAGTATACGGACCCACCCTTGTACGTTTCGATATGTAGCTAATTACAAAGAATGGGGTGGGGCCTAACTAGGCCTTTAATTTATGCTATTCACTGGTCCTGAGGGAGTGGAAGAGAGGCGGAGCCTATCACTAGTATGCTGCCATGGTTTGGCATCAGGAAAGGAAAATTATGGTAAGTATTTGATAACAAAGAAAAAAATAAGAGAAGATTTAGATCTCAAGCACAAGACAATATAAATACTCTTATATAAAAAGGTGTATATCCTAGGACCTTATACTAACAACCATATATAATCTTCCTAGTGTGGACGCAGACTGCGATAAATGGTAGATGTTCCGAGCTTTCCCCACTTTATTTAAAATTAAAGATACAGTAACCTAAATTTAGGACTTATTCTGAGAAATTGCAGTACTAACCACTTCAGCTCCGAAAGGTTTAACCCCCTTCATGACCAGGCCATTTTCTGCGATACGGCACTGCGTTATTTTAACTAACAGTTCTGTGGTCGTGCGCCGCTATATCCAAATAAAATTGATGTCCTTTTTTTTCCCCCACAAATAGAGCTTTCTGTTGGTGGTATTTGATCACCTCTACGTTTTTTTATTTTTTGTGCAATATATAAAAAATGCCTGTCAGTTTTGAAAAGAAAGCAATATTTTTTTACTTTCTGCTATAAAACATACCCAATAAAAAAATGTAAAAAAATAGAATTTCTTAATTCGTTTAGACCAATGTGTATTTTTCTACGTATTTTTGGTAAAAAAAATCCCAATACATGTCTATTGATTGGTTTGTGCAAAAGTTATAGTTTCTACAAACTATTGGATATTTTTATTTATTTATTTTATTTATATTACTAGTAATGGCGGCAATCACCGACTTATAGTGGGACTGCGATATTGCGGCGGACAAATTGGACATCTAACGTAAAACTTTTTTGAAATTTTTTGGGGACCAGTGACACTAATACATAGTTACATAGTTACATAGTAGGTGAGGTTGAAAAAGACACAAGTCCATCAAGTTCAACCTATGTGTGTGATTATATGTCAGCATTACATTGTATATCCCTGTATGTTGCGGTCGTTCAGGTGCTTATCTAAAAGTTTTTTGAAACTATTGATGCTCCCCGCTGAGACCACCGCCTGTGGAAGGGAATTCAACATCCTTGCCGCTCTTACAGTAAAGAACTCTCTACGCAGTTTAAGGTTAAATCTCATTTCTACTAATTTTAATGAGTGGCCATGTGATATTAAACTCCCTAATGCAGAAAAGTTTTATCCCTATTGTGGGGTCACCAGTGTTATTTTTGTAAATTTAAATCATATCTCCTCTCTAGAGTCTCTTCTGCAGAGAATGCTAAAAAATATGCACTGTCACTGCCTAATAACTCTGGCAGGGGAATGAATAACATCAGGGGCAATCACAGGGTTAGGTGTGCTCCTAGGGAGTGCTTTCTAACTGTGAGGGAGGTACTTTGACTGGGGGAAGGTAAAGATCTGTGTTCCTGCTTGGCAAGAACACAGGATCAGTACATTTCCCCTCTCACAGAACAGCGTTCTGCCTTGTTTACATAGGCAGACTGCCGTTCTGCGTTTCTCCCGAACGATTGGGAGTCCCAGTGAACATCGCGTCCGATGTACCCACTGATTGGCTCCCGCTGTGTCCAATTACAGCGGGAGCAGGTCGCCGGCGGCACACGCCCCAGACCCGGAAGTGTCAGATCATGCACCTGATCTGACACAGAGTAACCACCCTGCCGCAGTATATGTGCGTGGGGCGGTCACTAAGCAGTTAAAACCGTGTTTGCTAATATTAATATTTTTAAGACTGAATTTAATAGATATTTCTTTAGTTATGCAAGTAGATAAATGTGTTCCTTTCATCTATTCCCTTCCTATTGATCCTGGGATTGTATTTGCCTTTGAAACAACTGCTTGACAATGACTGCAACCCAAGAGAAGCTTTATGAGCATTCCTAATAAGATTGTATCTCATATATTCTCAGGTCCTTATATGTGTCTTCTATCTGTACATGGGTTTTAACAAACCACTTGATACTGAGACTTCCACTCTATAAAGTGGCAGGTTGCTCTTCTGCTATATAGAAGTCATTCCTAGCTTAAATGTCCTCCAGTACATCTACTAATGTATACAGTATCACAGCTGCATCCTATCCTAGGTGATCACCAACAGCATAAACCGCCAGCAATCATTCAGTCAAACACATGTGTCTCCATTGACATGCTGACCTCCTATTTCTCTCTCCCACTTCACCACCAACTCTCATCTACATCTCCTGATATATGCCACAAGCAAAGCCTTGCTGCCCATAGCACGCAGCTTTGTTTGAAAAATTAGGAGCATTTCAGACAGGCTTTAGTGTACTAGCTGCAATGAACGTTGCTATGATTTTTGGATCATTCATACATTCCCTGAGCATTAATGTGTTGCTAAGATTAGCCTTATTTGCGACACCTGTCTATATTTATATTTGTCCACATACAAGTCAATGTTCGGTTTTACTGTCAGAAACAAGCTTGGAGAACATACAGGTGAGTGCTCGCAGTCATACGTGTTGGCGTCATATCGATAAAAATAATTTCCGTGTTTGAGATTACATGTTAGATGCATATATGACAGCATCCCCTGGGTGAAAACCTCATCTGACTTCTGTGCTCCTAACCTCTAATGATAGTGATGTTATTTACCCCAAGGACCAGGTATTACGTAGTGTGCTGAAGTGCTTACTGTCTGTAAGGTGGTTAATCAAGGGTTAGCTTATTTATTGTGTGTAATGGTGTACATGGATTTATTTCAGTGCTGAGTATGACAGTGCAGGCATTTAATATTTAATACTTTAACGGTCCTTTTATAACAATAAAAAGTAGAAAGATAGTCACCCTTATGAATTAACACTACTGGGAATAAGGGTGATGCAGTGTTCAAGTCAATCATATGTGACTATTTATTACTAAAGCGAGTATTTGCATATTGGATTCCTTTTGTTGGTAAGAAAGGATGTGATCAACATGAAAATAGGCATCTTATACATGTATCAAGGCTAGATTTAAGTGGTGGTGGGAAGGTTTGGGTAGAGGCATTAATTGTTCCAATTTAGATTGTGAATTGTTGCGTAGTACACATTTTAGCATATAAAACCATTATACCTATTTATGCTTAAACTGATTGAAAAACAAAAATATAATCCTCTTAAATGACAATGGTATTTTAAAGTAATCTGGCTTTAACATTTTAATACCCACTAAATAAATCAACATATTGCATTCATTTCCTCTGTTCATAAACCAAATGCTTTTTTAGGCTCTATACGCTAACAAATACATATTATTCGTTAATTATTATTATTATTCGTTAATACATTTATTAATGCACCTCCTTGGTACATAGAGGCCAAGAAATTCTTCTGGATTTTCCACAGCACAACAAGATGTGAGATCACTGGGATTGGGTAAAAAGCAAGAAAACTGTTTTTGTGACAATACCCCTTTTTGAATCTCACAAAAGTGAGTACACCCCTCACATTTTTGTAAATATTTTATTATATCTTTTCATGTGACAACACTGAAGAAATTACACTTTGCTACAATGTAAAGTAGTGAGTGTACAGCTTGTATAAGGCCCCTTTCACACGGACGCAGTCAGTTTAGGCACGTCAAAAACGTATCAGTTCTTATCCGTTGTCTCATCCGTTTTCATTCGTCATCCGTTCCGATAATGTCAGTTTTTATCCATCTTATGTTCCGTTAACATCCGCTTACATCCGTAAATGCACACGTTTACGTCCGTTTTTTCATCCGTTTTTGTATACGTTTTGTTCCGTTTATATGTGTGCCTGTGCCTTTAAGAGGTTGAGTTCACAGATAAACACAAAACGGATCTTAACGGATCGGACGTTGATGGACACAGTTAATATCCGTTTTGACGGATCTGGACGTAGCCTTGTACGTTTAAAAAAAACGGATAAAAACGGAAGCGGAGGTTAACTGATGGTGACGGATGTTCATCCGTCTGCCCATAGGAATGCATTGTCGTCCGTCAACGGATGGAAGAAAAACGGATAGACGGTCCGTCCGTGTGAAAGGGGCCTTACAGTGTAAATTTGCTGCCCCCCTCAAAATAACTCAACACACAGCCATTAATGTTTAAACCACTGGCAACAAAAGTGAGTACACCCCTAAGTGAAAAAGTCCAAATTGGGCCCAAAATATCAATATTTTGTGTGGCCACCATTATTTTCCAGCACTGCCTTAAAGGGGTTGTAAAGGTTAGTTTTTTATTTTCTAAATAGGTTCCTTTAAGCTAGTGCATTGTTGGTTCACTTACCTTTTCCTTCGATTTTCCTTCTAAGGCCTCACACACACGGTCGTTTTAAAAAACGGGCTGCAAAGCTAGTAACAACACCTGGAAAAAAAGCAGCTTTAAAAACGCGATTTTGTTAGCGTTTTGATTTGGCGTCAATGCGCGTTTAACGTAGTTTTTAAGCGTTAACGATAAGGCACGTTTTTTTAAAAAAACATCCCTCTGCTATTTTCCACTCTCAAATTACCCACATAAACATTTTTACAGCCTAAAAACGCTGACGCTAAAAAAAGTCGGTATATCGTTAATGCGCGTTTTTGAGCTTTTTTCAGCATCAGCGTCAAAACAGCTCTAACGCTGGAGCCTCTGAAGGCACTGGTCCTTGTTTTTTTTTTTGGAGCTTAAAAACGACCATGCCTGTTACAGCTCAAAAACGCCATGGTGTGTATGAGCCCATTGAATAACATGGAGTTGCCTTCTTAAGCAGCAAAAAAAGCTCAAAAAATCCACTGTTAAAACGTCCGTGTGTATGAGGCCTAAATTTTTTTTTCTTTGTTTTCTTTGTCTGAATTTCTCAACTCCTGTTCCTCATCAGTAAGCTGTACAGTAAGCTGTTCTGGCTGACTAAACACAGCTCGGATGATGGTGTAAAATTTACTGAGGAGAAACCGGAAGTGAGAAATTCAGACAAAGAAAAAACAATGCACTAGCTTAAAGGAACCTATTTTAAAAATAAAAAAAACTAACCTTTACAACCCCTTTAACCCTCTTGGGCATGGAGTTCACCAGAGCTTCACAATAATTTTTTTCAGATCCTCAGAGAGTTCTTTGCCATGGGGTGCCATGTTGAACTTCCAGTGACCAATATGAAAGAGATCGATAACACCAAATTTAACACACCTGCTCCCTAATCACACCTGAAACCTTGTAACACTAACAAATCACATGACACCGGGGAGGGAAAATGGCTAATTGATCCCAATTTGGACATTTTCACCTAGGGGTGTACTAATTTTTGTTGCCAGCGGTTTAGACAGATTAATGGCTGTGTGTTGAGTTTTTTTGAGGGGACAGCAAATTTACACTGTTATACAAGCTGTACACTTACTACTTATATTGTAGCTAAGTGTCATTTATTCAGTGTTGTCACATGTAAAGATATAATAAAATATTTACAAAAATGTGAGGGGTGTACTCATTTTTGTGAGATACTGTATTTCGGAAATACTCTGCTCATTGCACTTTAGATTGTAAGCACCTTGAGGATAGGGACTGATGTGCATGTACAATGTATATGTAAAACGCTGCGTGAAATGATAGCGCTATATACAGTTGTGCTCAAAAGTTTGCATACCCTGGCAGAAATTGTCACATTTTGCCATTGATATTGAAAATATGACTGATCATGCCAAAAAACTGTCTTTTTTAAGGATAGCAAATAATGAAGCCATTTATTATCACATAGTTTTATGGATCCTTTTTAAATCATAATGATAACATAAATCACCCAAATGACCTGATCAAAAGTTTACATACCCTGGAATTTTTGGCCTTGATACAGACACAGAAGGTGGCACAACAAGGTAATGAAACTTTACAAAGATGGAAAGAGGATATAAAAAGATATCCAAAGACTTGAATATGCCAGTCAGTACTGTTCAATCACTTAATAAGTGAAAAATTGGAAAAAAGTGTAAGAGGATACTTTCCCACTGGCTTTTAGTGAGGGGACACTTCAATTTACACAGTCTGTTTTATATGGCAATTGTTTTTATAATTTTTTTTGTAATGATTTTTAAAAATAATTGTATCATGTAGGTCAAGGGAGTGTCATAAAAATTATCTGCTATGGGTGTCAATTTCTTTCCAGTACATTCTTTAATATTTAGTTTATTTCTAAATCAGCACCTGTGCAATCCCAGTCTGTGTTTCTCCTCTGTGCTTGTGCAATTTGTTTTGTAACGAATGGAAACTAGGCCGAATTTTGCATCTTTCGGACATTCGGATGCATCCGAATGTCCGAATAAAAAAATAATGAATTTCAACGAATACGAAAGAAATTATAGCGGATATAATGAATGAATTTGACATGATTCGGTAATTCGTTATAGATCTAATGAAACAAAAGGTCAACTCAAAGTAAATCTTACAGTCCAATCCGCTGATTCATTTTGTGCTGGAGGTTGGATTACTGGCAAAGTGCATTCCTGAGAACTGAGTAAGAAGGGTGTTTGTATTGTGTATTGTATTTGAGCAGAGGAGAAGAGATATTGGGGGTTATTTACGAAAGGCAAATCCACTTTGCCCTGCAAGTGCACTTGAAAGTGCACTGAAAGTACACTTGGAAGGGCAGTCGCTCTAAATCTAAGAGCCGGTTCACACTGGGGCAACACGACTTCCAGCGCGACTTTTGGAGGCAACTTGGACATGACTTGAGTATGAATAACAACGCGACTTGGAGCGACTTCAACATGACTTGGGGCGACTTACAACACGACTTTAAGTCGCCCCAGCTCTCGAGGGGGAACTCCACGCCAAATGTTAAATAAAAAAACGGCATGGGTTCCCCCTCCAGGAGCATACCAGGCCCTTAGGTCTGGTATGGATTTTAAGGGGAACCCCCTACGCCAAAAAAACTGCCTGGGGGTCCCCCCAAAATCCATACCAGACCCTTATCCGAGCATGCAGCCTGGCCTGTCAGGAAAAGGGGTGGGGACGAGCGAGCGCCCCCCCCCTCCTGAACCGTACCAGGCCGCATGCCCTCAACATGGGGGGTGGGTGCTTTGGGGAAGGGGGCGCCCTGCGGCCCCCCCACTCCAAAGCACCTTGTCCCCATGTTGATGAGGACAAGGGCCTCTTCCCGACAACCCTGGCCGTTGGTTGTCGGGGTCTGCGGGCGGGGGGCTTATCGGAATCCGGGAGCCCCCTTTAATAAGGGGGCCCTAGATCCCGGCCCCCCACCCTATGTGAATCGTACATCATACCCCTACCCATTCACCTGGGGAAAGAAAGCGTCAATAAAAAAAAACACAAAAGTAATTTATTAATCAGCTCCGGGGGTCTTCTTCCGACTTCGGGGGCCTTCTTCCGACTTCTCCGCTCTGTTCGGCCTCTTCTCCTGGTGCCGGCCTCTTCTCCCGCTCTCCGGCGTCGTCTCCCGCTCTTCTGCCGGCTCCTCCGCTATCTTCTTGCAGCTCTTTTACCAGCGGGGGAGCCGGTCCTTCTTCCCTCTTCTCTCTTCTTCCAATGTTGACACGACGCTCTCTCCCGCTGTAATGCCGTGTGAGCGCTGCGCGATGACTTATATAGGAATGGGGCGGGGTCACCGGGTGATGTCACACGGTGGCCCCGCCCCATATGACGTCACAGTCCCAGCATGCCGCGGGACCCGATGTCATAAGGGGCGGGGCCACCGTGTGACATCATCTGGTGACCCCACCCCATTCCTATATAAGTCATCGCGCAGCGCTCACACGGCATTACAGCGGGAGAGAGCGTTGTGTCAACAACGAAAGAAGAGAGAAGAGGGAAGAAGGACCGGCTCCCCGCTGGTAAAAGAGCTGCAAGAAGATAGCGGAGGAGCCGGCAGAAGAGCGGGAGATAACGCCGGAGAGCAGGAGAAGAGGCCGGACACCGGGAGAAGAGGCCGAACAGAGCGGAGAAGTCGGAAGAAGCCCCCCGAAGTCGGAAGAAGACCCCCGGAGCTGATTAATAAATTACTTTAAAAACCTGTGTTGTGTTTTTTTTATTGACGCTTTCTTTCCCCAGGTGAATGGGTAGGGGTACGATGCACCCCATACGCATTCACATAGGGTGGGGGGCCGGGATCTGGGGCCCCCTTATTAAAGGGATCTCCCGAATTCCGATAAGACCCTGCCCGCAGACCCGGACAACCAACGGCCAGGGTTGTCGGGAAGAGGCCCTTGTCCTCATCAACATGGGGACAAGGTGCTTTGGGGTGGGGGGGCCGCAGGGCGCCCCCCTTCCCCAAAGCACCCACCCCCCATGTTGAGGGCATGCAGCCTGGTACGGTTCAGGGGGGGGGGGGCGCTCGCTCGTCCCCACCCCCTTTCCTGACCAGCCAGGCTGCGTGCTCGGATAAGGGTCTGGTAGGGATTTTGGGGGGACCCCCATGCTGTTTTTTCGGCGTAGGGGGTTCCCCTTAAAATCCATACCAGACCTAAGGGCCTGGTATGCTCCTGGAAGGGGGAACCCATGCCGTTTTTTTTATTTAAAATTTGGCGTGGAGTCAATATAGATGGAGATCCGACTTGGAGGCGACTTCCATTGAAATCAATGAGTACAAGTCGCCTTGAAGTCGGATTGAAGTAGTACAGGAACCTTTTTTGAAGTCGGAGCGACTTCAGTAGTGTGCATTGAGATGGCTCCATAGACTAACATTACAGCGCAACTTGGGGCATCTCGGGGCGACCTGAAGTTGGATCCTGAGTCTTCCTGGTGTGAACCAGCTCTAATGGGTAGATCTTAAATGAGTGGAAGCTCTGCTGATTTTATCATCCATTCATGTGCAAGCTAAAATGCTGTTTTTTATTTTCTTTGCATGTCCCCCTCAGATCTATAGCAACTTTACTTCCAAGTGCACTTTCAAGTGCACTTTCAAGTGCACTTGCAGTACAAAGTGGATTTGCCTTTCGTAAATAACCCCCATTATCATTGTGTGTGTTAAAAGATTCAATAAACAAATGACTTTCCAAACTACGAATCATTATCACGAATATAAATTCATACATAAATATTGAATTTCAACAAATACGAACAAAATTATAGCGCATATAACGAATGAATTCGACATGATTCGAGATTCAGTATAACGAATATCAACACTACAGAAATAACGAATTATCCGAAAAAGTATTAACGTAACATAACGAATATAACAGAACGAAATTATGTATTTTACGAATGACAACGAACCGAAACTAAACAACATTTTCCATTGTGCACAAGTCTAGTTTCCATGCATTTCTACTGTGTTGCCTACTACCTTGTGTGTCCAGCGCCCCAGCACTGCAGATGACTTTCACTTGCTCTCATTAGTGGCCTGTTCAGGTGAGTTAGAGCAGTAGTCATCAACCCTGTCCTCAGGGCCCACTAACAGGCCAGGTTTTATGTATTACCTTGGGGAGATGCAGACTAGAATACTGCAATCACTGAGCAGCAAATTATATCACCTGTAATGTATTTTAGTTATCTTGCATACCTGGCCTGTTAGTGGGCCCTGAGGACAGGGTTGATGACCACTGAGTTAGAGGACCACATCCTGGGTATTGCCTGCAGTGTAACATCTCCACCTCTAGGTGAAGACCAGGTGATAATATAGGCTTTGTGTCATGGCTCTTCTCAGGGCCCAAGCTCTGCCTTCTCTGCTATGCTTTTGCCACCTTCTGCCCAGCTGCTACAACTAAGGCATGGTCAACGACCCTGCTCCAGGTGGGAGCAGATTCCCTATTTGTGAAATATGGGTTTTTGCATAGGTTTCCTAGGAGCTGCCAATTATATATTATATATTAAGAGTTATAGTAAGAGTTATCCCATAGTATGAAGGTTGAGGAAGGCTGCCTTCCTTAAAATTATATTGAGTTATCCCAGGGTAAGAAGGCTGAGAAAGGTTTCCTTAAGCACCATGCACACGGGTCTAATATTGGGTGGCATTGGCCGGTTCAATAGAAACCGGCCGACATGAATCCCATGCGTACGGCAGCCTGTCCAACAGGAGCCAGCCGAACATCCGGCTTCTGTTTAAAAGGGCATGACTGAAAAAGGTCTGCCAATTGCACCCGATGTGTTCTGGCTGACAGGGGAGGAGCCCCGTCAGAGCACAATAGCTCAGCATGGAAGATCACTGTACTAACATTGCATAGTTAGTACAGCGGCTCCTTCCGAGCGCTTTAGTTTTTTTCGTTCAGCCCTTTGGGTTGAATGAAAAAACCCAATAGTATGTACTAGGCTTTAGAGCAGGGGTCTCCAAACCTTCTAAACAAAGAGCCAGTTTACTGTCCTTCAAACTTTAGAGGGGGGCGTACTGTGGATAGCGGGAGTAAAAAAATATCCTGGCGTCAGTGGGAGTAAACAATGCCACATGATTGGTATTAAGGGGAATAATAATGCCCCATCATTGTTATCAACGGGAGGAATAGTCCCCCTCATTGGTATCCATGGTAGGAATAGTGCCCCATCATTGTATCAGTGGGAGGAACAGTGCCCTATTGTCAGTGCCAGGAACTATGCCCCACTATTGCTGACAGTAGGGGTAATAATAACGCAAGGGCTGGATAAAGGCAAGCAAAGGGCTGCATCTGGCCCCTGGGCCATAGTTTAGAGACCACTGCTCTAGAGGGAAAATCTTATTAAAGGTTTGCTGTTAAAAAAAAAAAGCTAAAAGAAAATCGGAATAGGTCATCCCTAACCATCATTACTATTACTATAAAAAAAAATCCCATAGTTTGTAGACGCCATAACTTTTGCATGAAAACCAATCAATATATGCTTATTGTGATTTATTTACCAACATAATTTAACAGAATACATATTGGCCTAAATTAATGAGGAAATTAGATTTTTTTAAATGTTTTTATTAGATAGATAGGCTTTATAGCAGAAAGTAAAAAATATTGTGTTTTTTTTTTTCACAATTGTCAGTCTTTTTTTGTTTATAGCGCAAAAAAATAAAAAACGCAGAGGTGATCAAATACCACCAAAAGAAAGCTCTATTTGTGGGAAAAAAGGACACAAATTTTATTTGTACCAAAGGATTGGCGGGTGCCGGCAGACATTGAGTTTGCGGTACCCGCCGATCAGCTCCCGCTGTGAATAATCACATCGGGAGAGGGCCACCGGCCCCCTACCTAGAAAGTTCAGGATCACTTACTAGGTACGTGATCCTGTGCAGCAGTGCCACTTTGCCGCTGTATATGTACTGTAAATGATATATAATTTAATACATATATAATTTGGAAGATGAAGATACATTATATATTTAAAATTACAGCTAGTTATACTGTTTGGGCACTTTGAGTTATGCTCTTTCCCTTTCTCTCACATTGCCTGTAAATTACCCGATCACAGGCTCTCCCAAAGGAAACTATAAGCTGTTTTTCTGATACATATTGCACAATTGCAGCCAGCAAAAATTAGGAATTATGTACTGTCTAAAAACACACGCACTCTGTTATAATATGTAAACAAAAGTTCCAGCGCTACTGGAAGGTATATATCCATATATTAATATACACTTCAAAGACAAAAAGCAAAAAAAAAAATGTATTTAAATATAGAATAAAAGTCGTCAAAAAGATATGAGCGGAACAAACCTCCCAAAAACAAAGCTGTCTGCACTAGTGCCGGTCTAAGCGCACCAATAAATGTGAGTGAGCTGTACTTTTTTTTTTTTTTTTTTTATATTTTTTATGGCATATGTTTTTAACCAATACTGAAGGCACAATGATTTAATTTTATTTGGAACTCTTCTTGGTTTGTGGCTATACTCAGCCACAAAACAAGAAGTGTTCCAAATAAAATCATATTATTGTGCAGTCGGTGTTGGTTAAAAACATATGCCATAAAAAAATAAAATTAAAAAAAAGTACAGCTTTTGCTGGTGGAAAGGGAAGGTGAAGTACTGTATCTAGACACACTCTAATTTAAAGTATATTGGAAAAAGCTCTTTTGACTTTCCTTATTTGGGGATCAAAATTTGTAGGGGTGCATTCAATAAGCACATGTGGTGACGTTTATGGTGGAAGAGATAAGAAGTGTGTTTGATGTTTCAACATTTCGTGGTGTTAGGATTGTTTTTGGACACTTGGACTTTTTTTCTATATTTAACCACTACAGATCTGCGCTATAGCCGAATGACGGCTACAGCGCGGACCTGCTTTGCTGGGACTACGTCTATTGACGTAGTCCTGTACACAAGCGGCCTGCGCGCCCCCTGAAAGGGCGTGCTCTGTGATCAGCGAGTCTGTGAGACTCGCTGGATCACAGATCCGAGTTAGGAGTCGATCCCGACCCCTTACCACGTGATCAGCTGTCAGCCAATGACAGCTGATCATGTGATGACAACAGAGCCGGTAATCGGCTATTTTTCCTCCTCGCGCTGAGAGCCGATCAGTACCCACCTGTGCCCCCTGCCAGTGCCACCTAACAATAGGCAACAGTGCCGCCTATCAGTACCCACAGTGCCACCCATCAGTGCCCAGAGTGACACCCATCAGTGCCCATAGTGCCACCCATCAGTGCCCACAGTGCCACCCATCAGTTACCACAATCAGTGCCTCAACAACAGTGCTGCACCTCAGTGCCACCTATCAGTGCCCATCAGTGTCACCTACCAGTGCCCATCAATGCCACCTATCAGTGCCACCTATCAGTGCCCATCAGTGCCATCTATCAGTGCCCATCAGTGCCACCCATCAGTGCCATCTTATCTGTGCCCATCAGTGCCGCCTTATCTGTCCCCATCAGTGGCACCTTATCTGTCCCCATCAGTGCCACCTTATCTGTGCCTATCAGTGCCACCTTAACTGTGCCTAACAGTGCCCACCAGTGCCGCCTATCAGTGCCCACCAGTGCCGCCTCATCAGCGCATATCAATGAAGGAGAAAAATGACCTGTTTGCAAAATTTTATAACAAACTATTAAACATGATTTTTATTTTATTTTTTAATTTTGCATACTTTTTTTGTTTGTTTAGCAAAAAATAAAAATCCCAGCTGTAATTAAATACCACCAAAAGAAAGCTCTATTTGTGGGAAAAAAAAATTATAAAAATGTCATTTTGGTACAGTGTTGTATGACCGAGCAATTGTCATTTAAAGTGCGTCAGCGCTGAAAGATGAAAATTGGTCTGGGCAGGAGGGGGTTAAGTAAGCAAGTGGTTAAAAAAAAAAAAAAATGTTTTGCTTTTTGGATTTAAAGTGTATATTAATATATGGATATTTATATATTGTATTTTTGCACCTTCCAGTAGCACCAGATCTTTTTTTTTACATTATTATTTGTAATCACTTAAAGGGGCAGCTGCATGGTTATTGGTGGTTTTGTTTAGGAATGTCGCGAGATAAGCACAGTAAGGTATAGAAGGGTTGGCGACACTTTAATGGTACATTTAACATTGGATGCACTCTGTTATCAGTGCATGTGGACAGAGACAGGCTGTAAAGAGGATGAATGATATCAGCATACACCCACCCACCAATTCTCTACATGACATTCAGTAAGGCTTTACATCTGCTTTCACAGACCTGCCAGTGCCTACAAGCACTATGTAAGCTTATGCTGCTTGTAAGCAGCACCCCTTATGCTATCCCTATGACAAGTAAAGCACATGTCAATATGGCTTATGTGACCTCACCCTTTTTTTTATATTGACGGGTCTGGTTTATCCAAAAGCCCCCATTGACCCTGCTAATCCAACTGATCTACTGTAAGTTCAAACTCCAGACTAATTCGGTCTGTTGAATATCTGCATTAAAGTGTATGTTACTCCAACATTTTATATTCTGATATGTATCTGTGTTACCATGTACTTGTATGAAAAGTATCCTGTTCTCTTTGCATTACTTACTGGTGATCCTGCCAGTCCCTTTGCTTTCCTATTTCAAACTGACCACATCAGGGCATAGAAGCACATTTATTCCAGAATGTTTAGTTTTCTTCCTTGCACTCTTTTTGGAAGCACAACCTGTCTGTAATCCAGTGATGTAAGTAACTGAGTTAAAATAAATGGAGTTACTTAACTCAGTTACTTTAGAGGGTAACGAGTAATCTAATGCCGCGTACACACGAAGGGACAATCCCGCGGGATTATCCGCTGGACTGAAGTCCAGCGGATAATCCCCTCGTGTGTGGGCGCCGGCGGACTTTTTTTGGCCAAAGTACGGCGGACTAAAGTTTTAAGTTTTGTTTTAAAATTATCCGCTGGACTTGGCAGTCCAGCGGATAATCCGGCCGTGTGTAGTATGGTCCGGCGTACCAAAAAGGACGCATGCTCAGTAGCTAGTATGTCACGGACTCGCTCGGTCTGGTAAAACTAGCCTTCGTTTTGAAGCTCGCACAATCGTCACGCTGCTGATCTTTTTTTTTTTTCTTTCTGACAGCGGAATTTGTATGTTATCGTACTTGAAGAATGATTTTGCCTTGCTGCTTGTATATTCACGCAGAGTACTCCCGAACGTTTTTTCTTCAGCATTCTTTAGTGAAGTTATATATATATATATATATATATATATATATATATATATATATATATATATATATATATATATATATATATATATATATATATATATATAGATATAGATATAGATATAGATATAGATATAGATATCCAAATCACCAAATTAAAAATATATCTATATTTCTCAATAAACCCAAAAATATATATATCTATATATACATATATATATATATATTATATATATATAGATATATATATATATATATATATATATATATATATATATATATATATATATATATATATATATATATATATATATATATATATATATATATATATATATATATATATATATATATATATATATATATATATATATATATATATATATATATATATATATATGTACATATATCTCTATTTAGATATATTTTATTATTTGTTGGTTATCAAAAGGATTTGTTATTACACATGATACAATTGTGGAGTCAGCAGAGCTTGCCCTTAATTCAGATCTTAACCCTCACCTTTCCAGCGACTGCACTTGCAGTTCCATTGAAGTTGCACTTTACACTTGTATTGTCAAATGAATGTTTAGACATGTACCTGCCTACTCCTAAAGAAACTATGTTTTTGAATAACAAGCACGTATATCATTATTTTCTGAAAATAAAATTACCATTTATTCTGGTTTAAACAAACAAGGCAAAACAAAATAGGAAGGCAACACTGGAGCCACTTTGCGATTTTGAGAAGACTTTTTGCCCCAACGGCAGACATCAAGTTTGTGAAGCCAAAAATTAACCTTGGGCAGATTTCATTCAATATAGGGAGCACAAGAAGATTGACCAGGAATCAGACAGACCAGGAACAGCAGCAGATGACATCTATGTCCCCAAGCTGTGGCACTACAACAGCCTGTGTCTTCTGTGAGACCAGACTGAAGCCAGGCAATCACTTCCGACTCTTCCCACCACGCTGCCCTGCACTCTTCCCTGCAGTCTTCCCTGCACGCTTCCTTGGAGGCTGACTTGTGGTAGGAGGAGGAGGAGGAGGAGGAGGAGGAGAGAAGAAGAAGAGGAGGAGGAGGAGGAGGAGGAGAAGTTGGTGTCGGGCCTTCATGTGTCAGGCGGGTGGATTCTCTTAATTGACCCCTCAAACCCCCCTTAATAGCCTCAAAAATGAGGCCCTCACACAGGTGCCGTTGGCCCTTCTCCATTTCCAGCAACCTGCTGGCCAAGTAGGTGGCATAGGCCTCTTCTGGAATGGGGGGTCTTTCGAGAATCGCACTCGCCTTCCGAATAAGTTGGAGTGATTCCTCCTCAACAATGGTCATCCTCCTGGGCCTTCTTGGGGGTAAGGGCAGGGGTGGAGGTAGACTTCTTAATACAGTCTGGCTGTCACTCTGGCTCGTGCTGGGCCCAGCCACCTCCTGGCTCTCGCTGGTCATGTCCTCCTCCTCCATACCACTTGTCCCGGCATCATCCTGGGTCAGCTCATCCTGTGTGCAAATAAAAACAAAAATCAAACACCTGTTTTTTGGTTTATGGCCTCCTCAATCATCCAATTGGAAACTTAGGAACGAGCAGATAAATTTTAAAAAAGATCCAAAAGGCTATCATTTGGACCCCTGCATTTTCCAAGCAGATCACCAATGTTGTATAAGGCATTTTTTGCCACTACTGGATGTATGTATACACTATATATGTATCGATATGTTGCACCAACACTTTTTCGAAGTGTGCGCAATTTTTGGCAGCTTTTTTCACAATTTGGAGTTCAGGGTGTTAATTGTTTCACATTTTAACGTTTACAGCATTAATATTCACACAATCACAATTTAGGCTACTAAATATATACCTGGCTCCAGCTGGGCGCATCAGCCTGCTCCAAGGTGGAGGGGTCTTCTCCTTCCGTGGAAGCCTCAGCTGGGGAGGAGGGAAGAGTGGAGGGAAGAGTGGAGGGAAGGGTGGAGGGAAGAGTGGACAGTGATTGCCTGGGTTCCATCTGGTCACCTATAAAAGCCAGTTGGTTGTAGTACCACAGCTTCGGTACATAAACCATCTCTGCTGCTGCTCCTGATCTGACTGATTCCTCAATCTTCTTGCGCTCCCGCTTGTACATGTGCCTTAAACTTGAAATTCTGGCTTCAACATACTTGGTGTCTGCGTTGGGGACTTGAGTCTTCACAAAATCAACAAGTGGCCCCAGTGTTGCCTTCCGGACATCCCTATTTCCATATAAAGGGTTCTTGAGCTGCCACAGGTTGGTATTTTTTCGGTACAGCGCAATGAATTCTGACATGAACTGCTGGTCCTTGAATGGATTAAACTGGGCTGATGACATGTTTGTTTCTGTTTTGTTAGTAATGGCAATACAAAAGACCAAAAACACAAATGTTACTAAAAACGCACATCCAGTTTTTCTAACCAAACATTACACAACACACCCACACACAGGCAGCAACACACCCCCACACAGGCAGCAACACACCCACACAGGCAGCACCCCTACACACAGGCAGCAACACATCCACACAGGCAGCAACCCCTACACACAGGCAGCAACACATCCACACAGGCAGCAACCCCTACACACAGGCAGCAACACACCCACACAGGCAGCAACCCCTACACACAGGCAGCAACACACACATATCCTTAAAAAATGCAGGCCCAAAACCCAATAAACCACAGTAATGCATCCTAGAAAACACTTACCTTCGTACAGAGCGCTCGCTACTTCCGTTCGGGAACACGTGGGGCCCTCAAACAGCCTTATATACACTGCGCACGCGTCGAAGTCCGCCTGCGTCCTCCGCGTCGCCCGCCCATGACGTTCCTCCTGACGAGTATTCCCCGCCCCGCTTCCCCTCGTTGCATTGTGGGTGAAGAAATTCATGAAGATGGCGGACACATTCTCAGCCAGTAGCGCGGAGGAAAGCCCAGAAGCGAACACATCTGCATCCAGCAGCAGATATAAGGCCACCAATATGGCCTTTGAAGAGATGGTGGAGATGGTGGACATCCTCCAAAGGGAAGATTACGACGGGGAAAATGGCCCGTACCCTCGACCCAACTTGCGCAAGGACAAGATTCTCACTACAATCGTCAGCACCCTGGAGCAGAAATTCGGCGTACGAAGGGGCAAGGATCAACTGCGCAAGCGATGGTCCGACATCAAATCCAGGGAGCACGATCAGTACAGGAGAATTCGAAAAGCCATCAAAAAAAGTAAGTCAAGCACGTGCGCTACTATGGTTATACTTGATATGTCTAATCTTGCGCAGATGTTATTACCATTCGTACGTGAAAAACTTGCGCAGATGTTATTACCATTCGTACGTGAAACTTGCGCAGATGTTATTACCATTCGTACGTGAAAAACTTGCGCAGATGTTATTACCATTCGTACGTGAAACTTGCGCAGATGTTATTACCATTCGTACGTGAAACTTGCGCAGATGTTATTACCATTCGTACGTGAAAAACTTGCGCAGATGTTATTACCATTCGTACGTGAAACTTGCGCAGATGTTATTACCATACGTACGTGAAACTTGCGCAGATGTTATTACCATTCGTACGTGAAACTTGCGCAGATGTTATTACCATTCGTACGTGAAACTTGCGCAGATGTTATTACCATTCGTACGTGAAAAACTTGCGCAGATGTTATTACCATTCGTACGTGAAACTTGCGCAGATGTTATTACCATTCGTACGTGAAACTTGCGCAGATGTTATTACCATTCGTACGTGAAACTTGCGCAGATGTTATTACCATTCGTACGTGAAAAACTTGCGCAGATGTTATTACCATTCGTACGTGAAAAACTTGCGCAGATGTTATTACCATTCGTACGTGAAACTTGCGCAGATGTTATTACCATTCGTACGTGAAAAACTTGCGCAGATGTTATTACCATTCGTACGTGAAACTTGCGCAGATGTTATTACCATTCGTACGTGAAAAACTTGCGCAGATGTTATTACCATTCGTACGTGAAACTTGCGCAGATGTTATTACCATTCGTACGTGAAACTTGCGCAGATGTTATTACCATTCGTACGTGAAACTTGCGCAGATGTTATTACCATTCGTACGTGAAAAACTTGCGCAGATGTTATTACCATTCGTACGTGAAACTTGCGCAGATGTTATTACCATTCGTACGTGAAACTTGCGCAGACTTGATGAAAGTTCCGTTTGTATTCATAACGTTTATTCAGTTTACCTGGCTTTGGGTTGTTGGAGTTGTAAGGTTGTTTATTATTGTCACTATCTATACAATTACTGCTGTAGTAAGGGTTTTAGGGGTAACTTACACAGGGACTCCAGAAGCTGTTTTGGGGGGGGGGGGGGATAAATATGTTAAGCAGGGTGTCAAGCTCACAATTCCCGAAAAAATGCTCATCATCTACAAATACTGTAGGTGGCGACTTTTCGAAGAAGTACACTCACCTGTCCCTTGGATGCTGCAGCTACAATCTCTGATCTTGCAATCATGAAATTAATCTTTGCGGCTTCACTTCCCGGGTCACTATTGGGCATGTGCCAGTTGCGCAATGCAATAGGACTGGTCCGTGCGAGCTCGGGGACCCCTGTGTGTCCCAGCAGACAGCACGGTGGGACGGGATGTGGCGTATACTTCTGTGGGAGTCTAGGGCCGGATGTGTGTGCAAATACCTGCCTTACACAGGTATCTGCAACCCCTCCCCCCTAAAAGGTTCCAAATAAGACACCACAGGGGTGCAGGGATACAATGAGTGGAAGTTCAAATTTAGGGTTGAAGGGCGGTTTAAGTATTGGAGTTTCATTAGATAGACATTTCAATTCTGTCTTCAAGTAGGATCTTCTAACAAACTGCTAATAATTGGACAACACTTGTAAACAATGTTTAATAATCCTATTTTGGCACTCAAATATCAGTGTGATTAAAAGTGTACCTTTTTGTGTTCCATTACCATAGGGGGCAAAAGACTCAGACGTCAGTCCGAACCTACGAGGACCTCCCGGCCTCACCAGACTAATTGGGCAGTTAGCCCAAGCCCACGCGTGGATGTGGAGGAAGAGGTGGTTGAAGTGGATAAAATCTGCACCCCACCAAGTGAGTGTCTCAGAACACAGATTGAGCTAATAAATTAAGGTCTGCATGTTTTTGACACTTTTTTTCTTGTGTTTTATCTACCCAACTTTTAGGTGATGCTGATCTGTTTGTGGAAGGACAAGCTGCGGAGCCATTTTCCACAGACAGTGCCCACAGGCTTATTGGCCAGATCATGGCCTGGAATCTGCAGCTGGAAAATATGCAGAAGGAGATGGCCACCATGCAGCAGGGAATGAAGGACATGATTGATGTTTTGGGGAGAATCTAAAGACCCCTTTTCCATTTCTTAACATCAATCATGTCCTTCATTCCCCTTTTGATGCGCAATTTTTGAAACATTTTAGAGGCCAAATTTGTAATATGCACATGGTGTGTCAACATGTGCTATGTGCCATCAGGGGATCTCAATGGACGCATTTGGTGTTTGCAACCCCTAATGCTAGTAGGTGAGAGGGAAGGGGTTTCACACACAAAACACGTCCATTGATTCCCCATGATGGAACATAGCACATGTTGACATTACCCATTTTCCTGTTAAATTAGTGTGCATATTATAAATTTGGCTTCTACTGTTCATGGGTTACCTGTTGAACTTTGTAAGTTCTCGACTTTTACATTGTGTAAATATTTTCAAATGCTAACGCAAAATTTTTTACCATTTTAAAACATGTTTTTATGTTTGTCTAAAAAAATAAATCACAAAAAAAAAAAAAAATATGTTGTGAGAAAAAGACCAAAAAAATTTAAAAAAGATAACAAAAAAAAAAAAAAAAATTTTTTTAAAAAAAAAAAAAAAAAAAAAAAAAAAAAATATTAACAAAAAAGACCAAAAAAAAAAAAAAAAAAACAATAAATAACAAGGTTTGGATGTGCACTAGAATAAAATAAAAATGTTTGCACAAATTAAACAATGTGTGGCTTCTTCTTTTTAAATACTACCAGTTTGACCAAAACATGTTGTGGTTCATTGACAAAGGGGCTTATTTACTAAACGCAAACCAAGTTTGCCACTATTAAGAAGTGCACTAGGACAACATATAAAACAGGCAAAATTAATATCAAAACAATACGAAAATACCAATCTTTCAAACATAAATAACTGTATTTATTCTTTCTAAAAAAAAAGATGGTTTAAGGGTCTGCTGCCATTGCAATGGCCCCCCTACCATTAAAATAATGTAAATAACGGTCCCGCACTTGCTGGGCTGATTGTGGGGCCAAACCAAGACGCCGAGTATCCAGCCCTGTCATGTCGCCTTCCACTCCGGCCTCAGGCCCGATTGGTAATGAGTAGGTTCCCGAATGTTTGCGTAAATAATTGTGCATTACACAGCATGCAAGAATAATAGTGTTCAGTTTGTACTCTGCCAGATGTATGGATGTAAGGAGCAATCTGAAACGGTTGGCCATAATACCAAAGGCATTTTCCACAACCCTTCTTGCTCTGGCCAACCGAAAATTAAAAATCCTCCTCTCAGGGGTGAGGGATCGTTGGGGAAATGGCCTCATCAGGTGGTCACCCAGACCGAACGCCTCGTCGGCAATGAAAACGAACGGGAGTCCCTCCACATTATCTTCATCTGGTGGCAGCTCCAGGCCACCAGTCTGGAGACGATGACCGAACTCCGTGTGGTTGAAGACTCCTCCATCCGACATCCGGCCGTTTTTCCCCACATCCACATAAAGAAAGTCATATTGTGCCGACACCACCGCCATCAACACTATACTATGGAACCCCTTATAATTCCAATAGTAAGACCCCGAATGGGGTGGGGGCACAATTCGCACATGTTTGCCGTCAATCGCCCCTCCGCAGTTGGGAAAGTCCCAACGGGCAGCAAACTGGGAAGCCACAGTCTGCCATTCCTGTGCCGTGGAAGGACACTGTGAAGTCAAACAGAAAGATACAATTCCAATTAAAAACCAGGCAAAACACCAAACTAAATGCAACAAATTAACAAACAATTTGGAAGAACATATGTATTTCTTTTGTAAGTCCTTGAAATAAAGCCAAAAGATTAAGGATAAGGGACAAATCTCTGATTGATGACCCCTCTGATGGCCCAGAGAAGATAATAATGGGGATGTGGGTGGGGAGTAATTAATTGTAAGGTCACACAATACACATGCAATTAATTAAAGGGGTGTGTGTGGGGGGGTGGGGCTGTGTGTGTGGGGGGTGGGTTAATTACAAGCTGACCCAAACCACATGCAATTAATTAAAGGGGTGTGTGTGGGGGGTGGGTTAATTACAAGCTTACCCAAACCACATGCAATTAATTAAAGGGGTGTGTGTGTGGGGGGGTGGGTTAATTACAAGCTTACCCAAACCACATGCAATTAATTAAAGGGGTGTGTGTGTGGGGGGGTGGGTTAATTACAAGCTGACCCAAACCACATGCAATTAATTAAAGGGGGTGTGTGTGGGGGGTGGGTTAATTACAAGCTTACCCAAACCACATGCAATTAATTAAAGTGGGTGTGTGTGTGTGTGTGTGGGGGGGTGGGTTAATTACAAGCTGACCCAAACCACATGCAATTAATTAAAGGGGTGTGTGTGGGGGGGTGGGTTAATTACAAGCTGACCCAAACCACATGCAATTAATTAAAGGGGTGTGTGGTGGGGGGTGGGTTAATTACAAGCTTACCAAAACCACATGCAATTAATTAAAGGGGGTGTGTGTGGGGGGGGGGGGTTAATTACAAGCTGACCAAATCCACATGCAATCAATTTAAATATGAGGGTCAAGGGGGGTGCAAGGGGGGGGGAGGGGCAAGGGGGGGGGTGAGTAAAGCAGTACAATGGAGCTGGTAATATACATTTTTAACCAAAGAAAGTGACTAGGCTAGGGGTGTTTAGGGGGCCAAGATTCCATGCTGGGGAGGTTGGTGCAAGGAAATATGCATGTGACCCACTAAATAATACATTCTTAAAGCTATTTCGATAAGTCAACCATAAAATACTAGACAAAAAAAAAAAAAAAAAAAAGGAATAGGGGACATTCATAGAATAGTCCTATCATGGTAATTAGCTAATGATGACATTGATGCACTACATTAGCAAACATACAAGACATAGGTAATTTTAAAAGAGAAGACTTACCTTAATGTATTCCTCCTGCAGGACGTGGATAATGGCAGAACAGGTCTCTGGAATAATGAGCCCCAGAGCCTGGGGGGAGATGCCTGTCGTGAACTTGAGGTCCTGCAAGCTTCTCCCCGTCGCCAAGTAACGCAACGTGGCGACTAGCCTCTGCTCCGCACTGATGGCTTGCCGCATGCAGGTATTCTGCCTGGTAATATAAGGGGACAGCGAAGCCAACAGACGGTGAAAAACGGGGTCCGTCATCCGGAGATAATTCCTGAAATCATCAGGATTATTCTCACGGATCTCACGGAGCAAAGGCATATGCGAGAATTGGTCACGCTGGCGCAACCAATTCTTGGTCCATGAACTCCTCCTCACCCTGTTCATGGACTGGGCTCGTGCCAAGGTGTTAACCGCAACACCGAGCCCCTGCACAGCACGAACTCGTTCCCGAGTACGTCCACACTCCATGGCTTCAAAACGGTCGGCTGATCAAACAAACAACTTAACCGAACGCACTGAAGAACAGCAAGGCCTATGAAGAACGACCTGAAAAACAGGAACGAGCGGACCAGAACGGCCTGAGAACAGGTAGGAACTGATCCACACGCACTGAAAGCCAGATACAAACCTCACAAGCACAAACTGAACGGCAGAAGCGAGCGAATTAAGCAGAAGTCTGAGAAGCGCGAATCGTCTCTAACCAAACGTCAACTAACACGCGATACACACGAGATCAGCTGACGGTGCCCAAAGGGTGTCGTTTGGGATCTCGAGCTTCCTTTTTCTAGTCCCGTCGTACGTGCTGTACGTCATCGCGTGAACCGCCGGACTTTTTGCGTGATTACTTTTCCCCTCATGGTCACTCAGTTCCCATTACTTGGGCGGCATTACCCCAATTACATCTACCGCCACTAGAAGGCAGTAGTGTAATTCCGGTGTCCTGCCGAAAAAGTTCCCCCGCCGGATGAGGACCCCCTGTACTGCTCAGGCGCAGCGCTTGCGCAGTGCGAAGGACTATGGAGCTTACGAAAATTGCAGAACCTAAACAGCTCTGAGTGAACTCTACACCGCGCAGGCGCAGTTAACATGTAATTGTCCGCTGGACTTAGGTACTCTAAGGGGCGGGTCTAGTATTACTGGAACCAAGGGGTGCATTTATTATTATTGTTATATTAATTTAACATTCGCCCTCTTCTGTAGCCATCCACCCCTTACACAATATAATAATAATAGACCCGCCCCTTACATGATATAATAATAATAGACCAGCCCCTTGCTTACATGCTATAACAGATCTGCCCCTTGGTTAGAGTAATAATAGAGCAGCCCCTTGGTTACATGATATATAACAATAATAATAAATACGCCCCTTGCTTACAGTAATACTAGACCCGCCCCTTAGTTACACGTATAGAATATTAAAAAAAAAGTCAGTTACTTTGCTGCATAACTAATTACTTTTCCAATGTAATAACTGAGTTACTAACGCAATTACTTTTTGGGAGAAGTAATTTGTAGCTTAACTAATTACTTTTTTAAAGTAAGATGACCAACACTGATTGCTACACTTGGAGGCGCCTCTCTTCTCTTTTATACTCTGTAGCTCCTGCTGGATTTTGCTTTTAATCCCCCTGTGGAGGCTTCCATTTGTGGATGGACATTTTAAGGTTACACAACCAATCGCATTGCTATAATCTTTTTCAATGGACTATAAACTGAAGGACTTATGAATAAATGGTTGTGGAACGAATCATCTGAGTTTCCATTATTTCTTATGGGGAAATTCGCTTTGATATACAAGTGCTTTGGATTACAAGCATGTTTGTGGAACGAATTATGCTCACAATCAAAGGTTTTACTGTACTGCTGTTCCTCTGCCTCCTGCTGACATGCCCCCCCCCCCCTCCAGTCGCCACCTCCAGTTCTCTAAGCACCCTATACAGCTGAGAACAGAGGTCATGTGATCACTGATAAAAAAAATAAAAAAGTGTATGTGTGTTTGTGTGTATATATATATATATATATATATATATATATATATATATATATATACTGTGTCTATATATATATATATATATATATATATATATATACACATATATATATCCAGCAGGTAAAATAAGTATTAAACACGTCACTATTTTTCTAGGTAAATATATTTTAAAGAGTACTATTAACATTACATTTTCACCACATGTCGGTAACAACCCATGCAATCCATAAAGAAACCAAAACAAATAAGTTCAGAAACTAAGTTATGTGTAATAAAATGAAATGACACAGCTAAAAAGTACTGAACACATGAAGAAAGGGAGGTGCAAAAAGACATGGATACCAGCTGAAATCTATCAGTAATTAAAAAGCAATCCTGCCCCCTGTCATTGCAAATTAATATCAGCTGGTTCAGTGACAACTGATGGCCTATAAAAAAGGTGTCTAATTACCAAGGTGTCACACAAGAAACATCTCATAATTGGTAAAAGCCAAGAGCTCTCAAGACCTTTGCAACCTTATTGTTGCAAAACATACTGATGCCATTGGCTACAGAAGGATTTCTAAACTTCTGAATGTTCCAGTGAGCACTGTTGGGGCCAGGGGCGGACTGACAACTCATGGGGCCCCCGGGCAATAGGAGATTATGGGGCCCCCAGGCAATCAGAGATTATGGGGCCACACAGTATATACACACACAGTATACAATCACACAGTATACACAGTATTCACAGACATGTTTCTATTGGCTGAGAAGGTACTGGAGAGGTGGGGCAGCTATAATCTCGGGATTTTTAGACCAAAAGGATGTCGGTAAGGGACATTTCAGAGACAGATGTAAAAAAAACACAGATTTTTACATACTGTCCCTGGTTTTACTGAGGCTGGCAACCCTGATGGGGCCCCCTAATGGCCCGGGGCCCTCGGGCAGTGCCCGAGTGGCCGAATGGTCAGTCTGGCCCTGGTTGGGGCCAAAATCCAGAAGTGGAAAAAACACATAATTTAATCATAAACCGGCCATGACCAGGTGCTTCTTGCAAGATTTCTGAGTTGTGAAAATAATAGAAGAGTTGTCCAAGAACCAGAGACCATTTGTGGAGAGTTTCAGAAATACCTGGAATTAGCAAGTACAATTGCTTCAAAGAAAACAATAAGTAATGCACTCAACCACCATTGCCTTGCTCGTTTAAAGTTTGCTGCACAAACATTGAGACAAGCCCGTGAAATATTGGGAGAATATAGCCTGGTCAGATGAGACCAAAATTTAACTTTTTGGATGCCATAATACACACTATGTTTGGCGATCAAATGGCACTGCACATCACCCCAAAAACACCCCCATACCAACAGTGAAGTTTGGAGCTGGGAACATCATGGTGTGGAGCTGTTTTTCAGCATACGGTACTGCAAACTTCATGTCATTGAAGGAAGGATGAATGGAAAAATGTACCAAAACATTCTTAATAAATGCTGCCATCTACCAGGATGATGAAGATGGTGGACATTTCTGCAAGACAATGACCCCAAACACATAGCCAAGGAAACTCTCAATTGGTTTCAAAGAAAAAAAAAGCTGCTAGATTGGCTCAACTAATCACCTGACTTGAACCCAAAAGAAAATCTATGGAAAGATCTAAAGATAAAAGTTCATAGAAGAGGACCACGGAACCTTCAAGATTTGAAGACTGTGTGGAAGAATGGGCCAAAATCACGCCTGAGCAATGCATGCGACTAGTTTCTCTATACAGGAAGCATCTTGAAGCGGCCATTACCAACAAACATTTTGTACGAAGTATACATTTCAGTTAGCACGTTCTATACTTTTTCCCTACTTTTTACCGACATGTGGTGAAAAGTGATGATGTGTTTAAATACTTATTTTACCCTATGTATATATTCCGCCCAGTGTGCGAAAGAACTACAAGGAGAAGTTGTAGTGAAGGTGAAAGGACTGTTGTGCTTTGTGTTAGGAACTGTTAAAGACTGTTGCCATATGAGAAAGCATTCCTGCACGTGCAGATGTGGCTTCTGGCTGGAGGACTTTCCCTGCACGGCTGTCCTCCTATTGAAGTCTGGGAGTCTGCAATTAAACTTGCAACTACTTAATTAAGGGTGTCCTGGCCCTAGCCCTCTTTCCCCCATAAAAGATTGTAAGAGAAATAAATATTTCTTTTGCATTTAAGAAGTGTCTGTCGCCCAATAACTTCCACCTTGCGCCACTATGCCTCACAACCCACCATTTACAGAAGGAAGCCCTGGAGGTCCTCATTAGACTCAAGGAGGTTGGAGACCTTGCTACATATATATATATATATATATATATATATATATATAATATTAAATGTTTTGCCTTGCATTCCTATTTTAAACTGAACGCGTTGTTTTACAAGGTAAGGGTTCACATATACTTTAATTCAACAGGACTGAAAATTTTGCTGAATCCACAGTGAATATCCATGGTAGCAGCAAACCTGAACCTCATCTCCAGTCTATATATATGATTTCCACTTTCAACCTATCTTCCTCATCTTTGAACAAATTACACTAAAATGACATTGTTGATCAGATTTGTCTTGCCGAGCAAAAACAGAGCAATAATATAGAGAGAGAGAGAGAGAGAGAGAACAATTTTATAGCCTTCCTATATTTACACAGATTACTGTCAGTGCTATTGGTACTAGGGATCAAGTATTCTGTTTACCTCCTGTGTGCTGCTGTCCAATCACATTCCAGCTTTGGCTTTTCCATGCTTGTCTTTCTGTGCCAAGACATCACTTTGATGTTAACTCAATCCAAATGCATTAAAGGGAAAGAGAGTGGAGTGAAAGGAGAGGGTAAGAGAACTAAAGGGGGAGAGCAAGAGAAGAGGAAGGGTGAGAGAGCTTCTGACATTGATTACATGGTGTTATGATGCATTAAATAAGTAGTGCATAAATGTGAACGCCAAGGCTATTACATGAAAAAAAGATCAATGGCTGAGTGCCTACACGGTACATGTTGAAAAAAAATAAAATAAAGGACAACTAAATCTAGCATACAAGTATCCTAGAAGAGGGGACCATGCAGTACAAACCAATATGAAAGAACTGTCAAACCTGATATGTCTGGCATTTGCGGGCTTATTAAATAAAGCAACACAAAGAGCAATGATGTGTGTTAACCCATAGTAATGCCTCGTACACACGGTTGGACTTTCTGACGGCAAATGTGCGATCGGAGCTTCTTGTCAGAAATTCTGACTGTGTTTAGGCTCCATCGGACAGTTTCCATCGGAATTTCTGTCACACAAAATTTGAGATCTTGTTCTCAAATTTTTTGTAAATTCCGATCGCGTGTACACAATTCCAATGCACAAAGTGCCACGCATGCTCAGAATAAATTACGAGACGGAAGCGCTCATTCTGGTAAAACTAGCGTTCGTAATGCAGATAGCACATTTGTCACGCTGCAAATTTAGAAATCTTTTAGTGCAGCGCATTCTCTTCTTCTTTAGAATGCTAGAAGAATTACGTTTTTTTTGCTGCTCATATTCACACAGAGTTCTCACAAACTGATTTCTTTATTATTTCTCGTGAGATCATGAATAATATTATTTTTTTTTGTCAGATCTCCATAATAACGTGTTTTTTTTTTTTGTTGATTTTTATTAGCTTTTTTTATCAAGATCTGCATTTTTTTTTTTTTTGGTACATTTTTCACAATTTTTTCTCGCATTTTAAAAGCCAAATTTTGAAGATGCACACAGTGTGCCAACATGTGCTATCTGCCATCAGGGGATTTCAATGTATGCATTTTGTGGGTGCAACCCCTTCATTGCAACTCTAGTAGGCGTGAGGAAGTGGTTGCACCCCCAAAACACGTCCATTGATCCCCCATGATGGGAGATAGCACATGTTGACATTAGGCATGGGATCAGGAGGGAAATCCCCAGTTTGACTCCAAATTTGTGTGCATCTTCAAAATTTGGCTTTTACAGGGGTGACATCACCCCATCTGATGAAGGCAAGACCAACACATTTTTGACACTATAATGTCTAATATTGCCTTCAGTTTTTCAATGTTGAACTTTGTAAGTTCCTGAGTTGTGTATGTTATGTTTTGAAACATGCCTGTTTATGTACTTTTAAAACATTTTAAAGCTAAAAATGTTAAAGACCAAGATGGTGTTTTTTTTACCAAAATAGGTTTTCTAACGCACATGTGCATGGAGTAAAAAGGTTTTATACAATGTGTGGCTTCTTCTTTCAATGCTCAATACCAGTTTTTGTATTAAGTTGGTGTTTACAGTGACAATGGGGGTTAGTTAATAATGTAAAAAACACTTGGCACTACAAATACACTAGGAGACAGTAAATCAAAATGAAGATTTTATCAGATAAAATGTATTTATAAAATAGAAATTATTTCCAAATTTGCTGGCATAGCAATAGCTACCCATAAAATAATCCACATATTTTTGCTGCACTTCACGAGTGCTTTGGGGGGGCAAGCCAGGACGGTCAGCTTCAGGAAGTCTGGCCTTAGGAGCATTTCTCTTTAAGTTGTGAAGTATGCAGCATGCTAGAACTATGTGGTTCAGTTTGTACTCCGCCATATTTATTGCAGTAAGAAATAGGCGGAACTGGCTGACCATTATCCCAAAGGCATTCTCCACAACTCTTCAGGCTCTGGCCAGCCGGTAATTAAAAACCCTCTTCTCCGGGGTGAGAGTCCTCTGGGGGAATGGCCTCATCAGGTGAAACACAAACACAAATGGGAGTCCTTCCACGTTCTCTTCAGCAGGTGGCAAAACCAAGCCACCACTCTGGAGACATCCATAGAACTCGGTCTGGGCAAAGACTCCACCATCTGACATCCGGCCATTCTTCCCCACATCCACATATAAAAATTCATATGTCGCCGACATCAACACAATACTATGAAAACCCTTATAATTGAAATAGTATGACCCTGAGTGGGGTGGTGGGACGATGTGGACATGTTTCCCATCGATTGCCCCTCCGCAGTTAGGAAAGTCCCAACACTCAGCAAAATGGGAGGCCACAGTCTGCCATTCCTGTGGCGTTGAAGGAAACTGTGGAGTCAAAAAAATTAAAAATAAAAATTAGTACTTTTGCACATAACATTGCAAGCAGATTAAACACAAACATTCTTGGCCAACATCAGTGTAACATTTATTTTAAGGAGTATTTAAAGACAAAAATATAAGGTCCACTTATCAGATTCCTCACCCTCTCTGATGGCCCATTGGAAAAATTTAGGGGGGGGGGGTGGAGGGTTCTAAATGAGTTTGGGACCCCCCAAAAAAAGCCTCTGGAACTCTGCCTGAATTTAAGGGCAATAATAACATTTGAACACATTTTAGGGGGTGTTTAGGGTAAAGCACTATAATGGAGCTGACAAAATACATTGTTAAGTGACTAGGCTAGCTATGTATAGGCCCAGGATAGCATGCTGGGGAGGTTAGTGAAGGCAAATATGCATGTAGGCCAAAAAGGAGCATTAAAAGCTTAAAGCATGCATGAGGGCAAAGAGGGCATTCACAGCATATTCCAATCATGGTAATTTGGGAATGATGAAAGAAATACAAAACATTAGCATACATTAAATACATATAATGTGATGTTAAAGGAGAAAACTTACCCTATTATAGTATTTCTGCAGGACCTGAATGATGGCAGAACAGGTCTCTGGAATAATGATTCCCAGAGCCTGGGGGGAGATGCCTGTCGAGAACTTGAGGTTATGCAGACTTCTCCCTGTCGCCAAGTTGCCAAGGTGGCTACTAGCCTCTGCTCAGGAGTGATGGCTTGCCACATGCAGGTGTCCTGCTTCATAATATAAGGGGACAGCAAAGCCAACAGACGGTGAAAAACGGGTTCCAACATCCGGAGAAAATTCCTGAAATCATCAGGGTTATTCTCCTGGATCTCCCGCAGCAAAGGCATATGAGAGAATTGGTCACGCTGGAGTAAACAATTCTTGGTCCATGAACTCCTCCCCACTCTATGCATGGACTGGGCTTGGGTCAAAGTAAGAACCCCAACACCAAGCCCCCGCACAGCCCGAACTCTACAACGTACCCGCAACATGGCTTCAAAACGGTTGGCTGGTCAGAACGAACTAACAGAACGCACTAAAAATCAGAAAGGCCTGTGAAGAGCGAGCTGAAAATCAGAAATAAGTGGACAAGAACAGATACGAACTGACTACACGCACTGAAAAACAGATACAAACCCACAAGCACAAACTGAAGAGCAGTAACGATAGGAAAAGCACGAGTCAGAAAAGCACGAATTGTCTCTCACCAAACTTCTACTAACACAAGATTAGCAGAAGGAGCCCAAAGGGTGGCGCACTGGGTATTGAACTTCCGTTTTCTAGTCCCGTCGTACGTCACTGCGTATGGACGGAATTTGATGTGACCGTGTGTATGCAAGTATGCAAGAATGTCAAAACCATCCAAGATATTTTGTGGCATTAGAGGTCTTATACCTCCCCCAACCTCTTACTGGTCAGTGAAAAAAGGGGAAGCATACTGACAAGTTATGGAACCACTGTGCTCTACATTATCCTATCCTCAGTGTCAAGAAGTTTGCATATGTGTTAAAGTGGAGTTCCAGCCTGGGAGAAGAAAATGAAAAGTCAACAGCTACAAATACTGTAGCTGCTGACTTTTAATATAAGGACACTTACCTGTCCAGGGAGCCAGCGATGTCGGCACCCCAAGCCAATCCATCCATCGACTCCGGGTGCAGGTGCCGGTATCTTCACTAAGGGAAATAGGAAGTGAAGCCTTGCGGCTTCACACCCTGTTTCCTACTGCGCATGTGCAAGTCGCGCTGCACTTTCTGAATGGTCCTGCTGTCTTCTGGGACCTGTGTGTCTCCCAGAAGGCAGCTGCACAATGGTGTGGCGATCTTACACGGAAGTGGGAGCAGATATCTGGTTTTAACAGGGATTCGCTTCCTCCCTGAAGGTGCCAAATGTGGCAGCGGACGGGGGGGTGGAAGCAAACAAGTGGAGCTTCTTTTTTTTGGGGTAGAGCTCCACTTGAATTCCTCTATTCACATGGCTGAAGGTGTGAACTGTTGTCAAATCGCTGGGGTAGAGATGTTAAAACAGCATTATATGTAGAAGACAGATGGTGATAAAGGCCCCACCACTGTTCAGGGATTGTTGTTCCAGTTTGATGTAGATGGCCTCTTGCATGCCTCTTGTAAACCAGTTGTCCTTTCTCTCCAAAATGTACTTTGAAAGTTTGTGACTATCTAGACTGGGCTTTCATTAAAACATCCATAAGGTGAAGCAAAAAACATGGGACAACTGAACAGAGGGGAGAAACATATCACATGTACTAATGTAGTCATCCATAGTAGTTGGAGTGTCAGAAAAACTCTGACAATGATTTTTTTAGCAAACATCACCTTCCAGTATCTTTCATTCCCAGCAATACATTGAGATATAGACTTGTATATCCAAAGGACTTAAAGTGTTTGTTACCCCAACATTTCATATTCCTTTCATGTGCCGGTTGTACCATGTACTTGTATTAAAAAGTATCCTGTTCTCTTTGTACTGCTTCCTTTGTGTGAAATCCCTAGTGTTCCCGTCAGTCCCTCTGCTTTCCCAATAAAAATTGACCACACTAGGCATGAGAGCATAGCGTGGTGTGCTTTCTGGCTGTGCTTGGAACTCAGCCTGCTCTCCTCCAATGATCAGACTTGTCCTGACACACCCCCCACTGTAGAGCCATCCACTGGGAAGATCAGTGTACTGTTGCTTCTTCTACCCCTACCTCTTATGCAGCTGAGAACAGAGGGAAGAGAATGTGATCACTTATAAAAAAGGTGAAAAAAAAGGTATTTATTATGGGATTTCTTTTTTTTTGTTATATCTATGTAGCAAGGTCCGGGGTCCCCTTTGATCTAATGAGAACCTCCAGAGTTAGAGACAGCAGACATCCTTCTGTGTAGAGTGGGTTACACGGTATAGTGGGTGTAATGCAAGGTTGATTCATGGGCACCAGACACTTCTTGAATGCAAAGAGATTTATTTTCTCTTGAACAGAACTGTGGGAGAGAGGGTTTATGGCCAAGACACCCTTAAGTAGTTGCAATGGTAATTAGCAGACTCCGAGACTTCTATAGGTAGACAACCATGCAGGGAAAGGCACCCAGCCGGACACCACATCTTCATGTGCAGGAGCGCTGTCTCCTATGGTAACAGTCTTATTACAGTTTCTGACACAAATTGTAACAAACTCATTTACTTCCTCTACAGTCACTTCTTGTAGATCTTCACTCCACTGAGTTCCCCATCTATCTCACTAGACCTCCTGATCCACTGCCACTGGATCTCCCAAGCTCTTCCAACCTTCTCACTTAGTATCTTCCTCAAGGGTCACCCCCACTTCCGTGCTGGGTCCCTAGCTTGGCACTCACAGATACTCCTCAAGTGTCACCCCACTGGCCTGCTCGGTACCTGGCTTGACACACAAGGCTGCTCTGTAAGCGTCACCTCTGCTGGCTGGGATCCTGGCTTGACACCTGCTGAAGTTTCCCATTTCTTCCCCATCCCTGGTTGGTGAGAATACTGCTCCGGTACTTGCTTTAGCTACTCACTGTGGTCCCTGGTAATAAGGGGGTTGGTCCCTTAGTGGCGACAGCTTCCCCTCTACCTCCGACCACGACACTGTTACTTATGGTTGGACTGCAAGCCGCAATCCCAACCCTTGCTGTTCTCTCTTGCTTCTGGATAGGCCTTCAGACAGCCTAGCAGCCAGATGTCCCCGGGATAGGCCTCAGGCTCTGGCCTAGCAGCCAGAAGCAGCACAACACACATCCACCCAGACAGCCGTCCAGGTGGCACAGCCCCAATCACCCAACCTCACCCAAATAAATAGGCTCTCCCAGTAGGCCAAGGAACCCAAGAAGATCCCTGCCTATTGGCTGAGATAGCCTATCTATTCCTAATCTGTCCTTGCAATGCCCTTGTCTTATCTAATGCCACCAGATACCTGGCCATCTAGTGACAGAAGAGAGAAGTGCAGCATTTCCAGAATTAGGGTGAAATCAATTGATCCCTAGCAATTAGCCAAGGCAACTATACCTGCCAGGTAAATTTAGGAGCAACCCTGCCTAAACATCAGGGTGCTACATCTATGCACAAATGTTTTGTCTTTCATTTCTATTTTAAATTGTATGGGTTGTTTTACAATGTGATCGCTTACAATCACTTTAACACCCAAGCACATTCAAATACTGTCAAAAGATTGAATACAGAAAAAAATATACCACGCTCAGTACCTTAATACTCAATATTGTGCATCATAGTCCATTTCAAATCAACTGAATTCAATCATTCAATCCCGTGATAAAGTACTTGTGCCCAGAAGGTGGTTTTCAGGAGAGGACGGACTCATAGCGTAAAACTATCAATATAAAATGTATTGGTCAAAAAATGGTAAAAGATTCACACTCACATTTCATGGTGCCCATTAACCAAACCACCTTCTGAGTAAACAATACCGCAGGGTCCCATATGCATTGACATCATCAAGAGGATTATCCCTCTAAAAGCGCAGCTGACCACAATAGAGATAGGTGGTCATACAGTGCAGAGAGTGTACATCTATGTGGGGCACCTTGAGCACAGTTGGAGTCAAGCACTGGAATATTGTTCATAGAGCATGAGCACTTTATCACAAGATTGAACAATTGAATTCTGGTGATTTTAAATGGACTATGATGCACTATTGTATATTGAGTATTGAGATACTGAGCGCTGTGTATTTTTTTCAGTATTCATTACCTGTATTACAATTTGCGTACAATCACACTGCAGCTAATATTATACATTTGAGTTCACATTTTTATATATACCATATATACTCGAGTATAAGCCGACCCGAATATAAGCCGAGGCACCTAATTTTACCACAACAAACTGGGAAAACTTATTGACTCAAGTATAAGCCTAGGGTGAGAATTGCGCAGCTACTGTAAGTGGAAAAGAGGGTCAGCAATGCCCATTTGCAGCCTCACTGTGCCCATTTGCATGCCTCACTGTGTCCATTTGCAGCCATAGGTCCCCCGAACTTTAAACTTGGTAGTTAATGGTTCCTAGATGCCCCCTAGCTGCAGCCAAAGCTTCCCAAAATGACATTGCTGCAGATGGACACAGTTGACCGACTTTGGGGCCCCGTATCTTGGGGGCCATTCGATATGTTGTAGTGCTGGGTTTTCACACCAAATGTGGGGTTCATAACACCAAGTGGCCCGAGATACGGTCATTCTCTGCTGCAGAAAAGTGCTTGACTCGAGTATAAGCCGAGGGAGGCATTTTCAGCACAAAAAAATGTGCTGAAAAACTCAGCTTATACTACTCGTATATATACGGTATATATTTTGCCACCAATTATTTTCCTTTGGCACAAAGTTTGTTGTTTTAAACTTTCCAAAGCTTGCCGTCTCAACCTCCTTAACATCTCCAAAATACACCACTTCCTAACCAATGACACCACAAAGCTTCTAATTCACTCCCTAGTTATTTCTCGCTTCAACTACTGCAACTCCCTCCTCACAAGATTACCTTTACATTGGCAATCCCCCTTCAGTCCATCATGAATGCTGCTGCCAGACTCATCCACCTTACTAACCGTTCAGTATCTGCTGTGCCTCTCTGGCCCATACTCATTCAGTTCAAAACACTAACAACTTACAAAGCCATCAACAACTCTGCCCCATCTACATCACTAGTCTGATTTCAACCAACCAACCAAATTGTTTGCTTCATTCCTGCCCTCTAGCTCAGTGTTCATCAACCCTGTCCTCAGGGCCCACTAACAGGCCAGGTTTGCAAGATAACTGAAATACATCACAGGTGATCTAATTTGCTGCTCAGTGATTGCAGTATTCTAGTCTGCATTTCCACAAGGTAATACATAAAACCTGGCCTGTTAGTGGGCCCTGAGGACAGGGTTGATGACCACTGCTCTAGCTCTCTTGTCACCCATCCATGCTTGCCTCCAGGACTTCTCCCTGGCCTCTCCCATCCTCTGGAACTCCCTAATAGGAATGAGCCGAACACCCCCCGGTTCGCGGCAGAACATGCGAACGGACCGAAAGTTTTGCGCGAACATTCGAACACTGTTAAAGTCTATGGGACCCGAACGTGAAAAAATGCAAAAGTGCAATTTTTAATAGCTAATATGCAAGTTATTGTCCTAAAAAGTGTTTGAGGACCCGGGTCCTGCCCCAGGGGACATGTATCAATGCAAAAAAACATTTAAAAACTGCAAATTTTTCGGGATCAGTGATTTTAATAATGCTTAAAGTGAAAAAATAAAAGTGAAATATTCCTTTAAATATCGTACCTGGGGGGGGTGACTATAGTATGCTTGTAAAGTGGTGCGTGTCTTCCGTGAACAGAACAGTCCCTGCACAAAATTACATTTCTAAAAGAATAAAAGTAATTTAAAACTGCTTGCGGCTGTAATGTAATGTCGGGTCCCGGCAATATGGATGAAAATTATTGAGAAAAACGGCATGGGTACCCCCCCAGCCCATTACTAGGTCCTTTGGGTCTTGTATGGATATTAAGGGGAACCCCACACCCAAATTAAAAAAAGAAAAGGAGTGGGGCCCCCAGGCCCAATATACTCTGAACAGTAGTATACAGGCGGTCCAAACAAGGCAGGTACTGTAGGTTTGTTCTTAAGTTGAATATGTTTGTAATTTGGAACAGGTACATTTTTGTAAGTGTAGCTCCAGCCAAAAAATCTATTTCTAAGCTTTTTGGATAACATAGGGAAGGGTTATCACCCCTGTAACATTTGTTTTGCTGTCTGTGCCCCTGTTCAGAAGATTTCACTTCACTTTCTGTCCTAATGACAATTGAATTTTGAAAATTTGGGGTTATTATTCCAAACAAGGATTGGTGATAAAGCATCAGTGGAGACACCTTTTTCCCATATTAACTCTTACAAGAGTGAATTTCCCTTCCTAGGGGTAGATTTCCTCTCACTTCCTGTTGTCTTCCTCCGTTTGTAAGTAGGAGTCATTTGTAAGTCGGATGTTTGAAAGTAGGGGACCACCTATATATACTATACGGCCTTCCCTACATACTCTGCAGAAAATTTGGCTTTAGGTGTTGGTGGTACGAGAACACTGTAAGCCCTCACAGTTACTCTTGGTGGTTACTCTTGGTGGGCGCTGGAACGCGCCCTGCTGTGAAATATTATATCAAGAATTGTAATTACATGCCCCTGTTGAACAGGGGCAGACAAATTGGGCCTTTGGTTGTGGTGTGGTGATGGTGCCACAACACTGTAAGCCCTCACAGTTACTCTTGGTGGGTGCTGGAATGGGCCCTGCTGTGAAATATTATATCAAGAATTGTAATTACATGCCCCTGTTGAACAGGGGAAGAAAAATTTGGAATTCGGTGGTGTGGTGGTGGTGCCACAACACTGTAAGCCCTCACAGTTACTCTTGGTTGGTGCAGGAACAGGCCCTGCTGTGAAATATTAGATCAAAAATTGTAATTACACACCCCTGTTAAACAGGGGCAGAAATATTGGGTCTTAGGCACTGGTGGTAGTGCCACGACACTGTAACCACGCACAGATTATGTTGTTGAGCTTGGAACGAGCCCTGCTGTTTAAAATTAGAGAAAATATTGTAATTACATGCCCCTGTTAAACAGGGGCAGAAAAATTGGGCCTTAGGCACTAGTGGTGGTGCCACAAACACTGCACCCCCTCACAGATACTGTAGTTGAGTGCCGAAACGATCCCTGATGTTAAATATTACAGCAAAAATTGTAATTACACACCCCTGTTAAACAGGGGCAGAACAATTGGGCCTTAGGCACTGATGGTGGTGCCTTGAAACAAAAATGTTCTTAGAAGCTATCAACATGAACATTGAGGAGGAATAGGATAGTCACTCAGCATAACAGGATAGTCACTCAGCATAGGCAGTCTTCAAGGGATCTCACATTCATAGAAAAATGTATCGGTTACATCAGCATCAGGTGCTTGGTAGCTGGTATCCAAGACTGATTCATTTTTATGAAGGTGAGCCGATCAACTGAGTCTGTGGACAGGCGCACTCTGTGATCGGTTACAAAGCCTCCAGCAGCACTGAATGTGCGTTCAGAAAGAACGCTGGATGCAGGACAGGTCAGTAGCTCAATTGCATATTGTGCAAGCTCTGGCCAGTGATCCATCCTCAAGACCCAGTAACCCAGTGGATTTTCGGTTGGAAAGGTCTCCAAGTCTGATCTTGCCCCTAGGTATTCCTGTACAATGTAAATCAGACACTGGCAATGGTTGCTGGGACCAAACAGACCTTGGGGCTGCAGGCTAAAGAATTGTCTGAACTCATCGGTCAGACGGCCACCTTCTCCACCGCTCCTTCTGTGACTGACCGAAGCCTCAGCAACATGTTGTCCAGGAGGACCAGGAAATTGTAACCTCCCAGGCTCTGGAAACACATTGCACAAACCTTTATGCAAGGCCTCTCGAAGATGTTTCATCCTCTGCTCCCTCTGCGAAGGCTGGATAAGTTCTGCAACCTTACCCTTGTAACGTGGATCAAGAAGGGTTGCCAGCCAGTAATGATCCCTCGCCTTGATACCACGAATCCGAGGGTCCTTTCGCAGGATTTGCAGGATCAGGGAGGCCATGCAGTGAAGGTTTGCTGAGGCATTCGATCCGGAGTCCTCTGGGTCACTAAGGATGACATGATCCACAGCCACCTCCTCCCAGCCACATACAAGTCCATGGGTTTCTGGGGATTGAAAATGATCCCTTGAAGACTGCTGCTGATGCTAAGTGCTAGGTTCCACCTCCATGCTGACACAATCCTCATCATCCTCCTCCTCCTCCTCCTTCTCCTCTTCCTGTGTGATCGGCGGGCCCGCAGGAATACTGTCTGGATAAAGGGGGCCTTGAGAGGTAAAGAAGTCCTCCTCTTCCTCCCTCTGTTCTGCCTCAAGTGCCCTGTCCATTATTCCACGTGTGCTCCAGCAGGAAGAAAAGAGGGACAGTATCACTGATGCATGCACTGTCACTGCTCACCATCCTTGTGGCCTCCTCAAATGGTGACAGGACAGTGCATGCATTCTTGATCATCCTAGGAAAAAAGCCAAGCTCCCCTGACCCTGTCCTGGTGCCATACTCACACAGGTACTCATTGATGGCCCTCTGCTGTGTGTGCAGCCGCTGCAGCACTACCAACTTGAGTTCCACCTGGTGGGCATGTCACAAATGAGGAGGTTCTTGGGCATGTTGCATTCCTTTTGAAGGTCAGCCAGCCGAGCACTGGCATTATATGACCGGCGGAAATGCCCACAGACTTTCTTGGCCTTCCTCAGGAGATCCTGTAAGCCTGCACAAGAACCGTTGCACCACCAAATTAAAGTGGAGGGCCACCCTAAAAAAACAAAATTACATTAAAATGTTCCAAAAAAAAGAAAAAAAAATGAAATCTGCCTCTTCCTACTCCACGGTGATCTTCAGTCTTCTCTCCTCCTTGCGTTTTCTTGGGAATGGGGCGCAGTGTGTTCTGGGAACTGTGTTTGTCTCAGAACTCAGTGCGCCCCATTCACAAAGTGATGCGCGACTCTTGCATGCACAGTAGGAAACAGGCATGGCTCCACTTCCTGTTTCCCTTAGATAGAATGGCGGCTCCGAGACCCGAGAGCCGAGGGATGGGTCGGCCAAAATCGCGAGCGCCCTGGACAGGTAAGTGTACTTATTATATGACTTTTAAAAAAAAAATTTCAGCTGGCCCTCCCCTTTAAGGCTGTGAGCCAAACAGGGAACATGGATCAAGTGTCCCTGTCGCAGGGCAGAGAGAAGGTGCCATTGTCGCAAACCACCATTCCTGCCTGAAGCTGGCATGGTGTCAACCACCTCTGAGTCTGTCCCTGCAGAGCTGACAGAATCTTTCCCCCAGTGTGGCTCCTGTCCCCTAAGCAGACCAACTCAAGCACCTCATGGCATCTTTTTGCTTGAGTGCTTGCGTAGCCCCTTGAACGCCTACGGAGCACCGCTGGTTCAGGAGGACAAATCTGCAGAGGAAGAGGCCATAGAAGAAGAAGAAGAAGAGAAGGCGGTGGAGGAGCGAGGTTTGGCAGAATCACCACTACAAGCATTTTGGAGGCGTGGTGGCGGAACAAGCTCCAACAATACTGCACCCTGTCGTGCATCCTTCCCAGCTGCCAGCAGAGTTACCCAGTGCGCCGGGAAAGAAAGGTAACGTCCCTGTCCATGCCTGCTGGACCATGAGTCTGCTGCAGCTGGGGGAACATGACTGACAGTTTCTTGTCCTTCTTGGGCATCCCCTCTCTCTGGGCTCACGTTACTGCCTTCCTCAACCTGGGTACCATCATCAGAGCCTTCAAAACCCTGCACATCCTCCTGCAGCATGTACCCGACACTGTGGTCGAACATGATGGTGGGGCTAGGGAAGGAGTGACTGATGACATTGAGCCGATGGAATAGGCCACTTTGGTAGCTGCATTGGCAGGCAAACTACTCTGAGCCTGGGTGACAGAGGATGAGGAGGATGAGGACGGCTTGGTTATCCACTCTATCAACTCTTCTGCATGTTGTGGATCAACACGGCCAGCTGCCGAAAAAAAGGACAAGTGTGCCCCACGGCCACATGCTGTCCATGACCAGCACTGTTGGCTGTAGACACAGAGCCTGCTTGCCTTCTTCTAGTGGCCTGTGAGCGTCTGCCTCTCCTTGGTGGCCTTCCAGACATGCTGTAAAATTTATTAGCAAAACACAGCCTGAAGTTTACTAGAAAAAGTACACCAGGAATGGCCTGCAGTCAGATATAGGCTTGGCTAGACTAGAATGCAGTGGATATATATATGTAGGAGACTGTATATATATTTAATGCACTGCAAATCACTGAATCACCAGCCTGCCTGAAAGTGTATTTGAAACCGTACACCAGGAATGGCCTGCAGTCAGATATAGGCTTGGCTAGACTAGAATGCAGCGGATATATATATGTAGGAGACTGTATATATATATATATGAAATGCACTGCAGATCACTGAATCACCTGCCTGCCTGAAAGTGTATTTGAAAACGTACAACAAGAATGACCTGCAGTCAGATATAACTGATGGTCAGCAAGTACCCTATGCCTACATTTGAAGTCTTACCATTAGTGCCTATAGATTGAAAAATAAACCTATACTTTATAGCTGCTACTTTAAATAATACAAAATGTGAAAAAAATATTTTAACCTCTAACAATAGTGAGATAAAAATAGTAGCGCTCAATAAAATGAAACGTGCATTTATAAACTTGCATCAATGGTTATTACACCACCCTGTGACAAGAGTGAGAAAATAATAAAAAGTATATCTAAATCTACTATAGTGAAAAAAGTCCATAAATAAATTCTTCAAATGTAAAGACTTTGTGTAATATTTTCTTGATTCTTCCACCACACCAATATGTGACAGTGATTCCGCTCCCTTCAGATAACGCACTCACCAGCTTCCAATGCCTCACACTCTCGTGCTTGGCAACAGCGCTTTCAACCACACACAAAGGGGTTAAGTGAATTTTCAAAATCCGTGAACCTCAATCAGGATCTCTCTACATGTAAGTAACAAAAGTGTTCCAAATAGTGTGATAACCTAAAACCAGTTTAATTAAAACACTCAAAGAAATCTTCAATCATTAAACTCACATCAAATCAATTCTTTAAAAGCAAAACAGTGAAATCTTAGCAGCTCTTCAAGCACGTTACACGTGACTGCCGTATAGCCACGGCCGACATGTTTCATCATACTTACTCATGGGATATATATATTAAATGCACTGCAGCTAGCAGAATCACCTGCCTGCCTGAAGTATATTAGAAAGAGTACACCAGGAACGGACTGCAGTGAGATCTAGCTAAACTGAATACAGTGGATATATATATATATACATATATATATATATATATATATATATATATATATAACACACTACACAGGGCTGACGTGCAGGCGGCCTTATATAGTGTGGGGTGTGGACTTAACCCCCTGAGCCATAATTGGCCAAAGGCACCCTGCCAATTATGGCTCGCTTTGCTGACGGCGCTGTGATTAGCCAAAGCATGCGGGTCATAGTGCATGCTTGGCCAATCATCAGACAGCAATGCACTGCAATGTCGCAGTGCATTATGGGGCGTGACGCTCCGCTCAAGTTTGGAACATAAAGCTCATCCCTACTCCCTAACCAATACTGTCTGCATATCTCCTATTCTGTTTACTTTTAGGCGATACCTGAAAACCCTTCCCTTATGAGAAGCCTATCCTGCCTCCACCTAACAACTGCACTTTTATCTTCTCCATCAGCCCATTACCCACAGTTATTACCTTTTGTATCACTTGACCCTCTCTTTCAGATGGTAAGCTCTAACAAGCAGGGCCCTTTAATTCTTCCTGCATTGAATTGTATTGTAACTGTACCGTCTGCCCTTGTGTTGTAAAGCAGTGCGCAAACTGTTGGCGGTATATAAATCCTAAATAATAATAATGCTTTGTATTAGTGAATACAGAACTGTGTTAATATGTGTATTTTATGCCTGACTGGAGTTCAGCTTTAAATGTGATATACTGTTTAACTATATGCAAAGTACTTTTTAGTGTTAGGATGGGCATAATTATTCAGTAACTTTTTTAGAAAAAAAAAAACTCCATGATTTCAGTTTTTTTTTTTTAAATGTTTTCAGTTATAATAGATTTCTGAAAGCTTTTCATTATAAATGCTGCCAAAAATTGAACTGTAAAATAACAGTTGAAATGCACATATATAAATTGTCGTACCAGCTCACAAATGTGCAATTCTTTTCAAGCCGGTTTCTAATCTAGTTATGCTTGCCAGATACAACATCCTGACTTTTTACTTACCTCCACTGCAGACACAGCTGGAGAGTCATGGTTTTAATAGAATAATAAAAGGAAGGAATAGCAGCTCAACAATAAGGTTATATCTATGTTCTCCCCCTCCAATCAGCAAGTAACTGCTCTGTGCAAAGCAGTTGTTTAACTAATAGTGCTGCTTTTTTCTTGAGAATAAAAAAAACACTCAAAACACCTTGAGTCTTAAATTAAGAAAAGCTTTATTGGTGAAATAAAAAGCATGAAATAATGAAAATTAAAATAACCAATATGAAATAAATAGCATAAAATGAAATCCTGATTAAATAACAACATTGAAATTATAATAAAACAAATAACATAAGGTCATTTTAATAATATCATTATTTATACAGTACTGTGCAAAAGTTTAACCATTTAAGGACCGAGCCTCTTTCTGAGATTTGTTGTTTACAAGTTAAAAAAAAATTTTTTTTTTTGATAGAAAATTACTTAGAACCCCCAAAAATGATATGTATTTTTTTCTAACACCCTAGAGAATAAAATAGCGGCCGTTGCCATACTTTCTGTCACACCCTATTTGCGTAGCGGTCTTACAAGCGCACTTTTTTTGAAAAAATACACTTTTTTGAATTAAAAAATAAGACAACAGTAAAGTTAGCCCAATTTGTTTGTTTATTGTGAAAGATAATGTTACGCCGAGTAAATTGATACCCAACATGTCACGCTTCAAAATTGCGCCCGCTCGTGGAATGGCAACAAACTTTTACCCTTAAAAATCTCCATAGGCGACGTTTAAAAATTTCTACAGGTTGCATGTTTTGAGTTACAGAGGAGGTCTAGGACTAAAATTATTATTAGCTAGCTGCTGCCATAACAACGACATTCCTCTTCAAAGTACCGACGTATAACAATGGTGGGCGGTCCGGAAGTGGTTAAGGGCTCATGTACAATACAGCTTCTAAACTTGAATTTAGAAGCTTTTGGCATTTTTTTTTTTTTATCCAAAAAACAAGTTTATTGAAAAAACTAGCACAAAGTAAACAAAAGCATACACCGAACGTACATCATTATCTCTTCACCATTACAGTCATAGTAAACAGTTGTTGCACACATTTTCTTTCCTTTAACAGCAGTGTCGCCAATCCCCGCCAGCCCGCTCCAGCCCCTTACATCCACAGTATACTTAAAAAGCTTAGCCCAATGTGCATTTCTGAGTTTCTACCAATATTTGTGCTTAAGCCAGTATTCTGGCCATTACTAGATCCACCGGGGCAAGCCCCGGAACATCCAGCCACGGCCCCCATAATTTCTCAAATTTTTGGGCGCATCCCCTATGTTGGAAAATTATCTTTTCTTTTCTAAGCATATCACCCATTGTGTTGATCCATTCTTTAAGGGTAGGTGGGTCTTCTGATATCCAGTGAGTCATTATTAATTTCCTTGCTAAGAAAAGGGATCTAATAGTGGCCACTCTCGTGCTTTCCTCCCATTCTAGCTCCTCCAACACATTAAGAAGGCAGTGTTTTGGATCAGGAGGTAGTGAGATTTGAAATACCCTGTTTATGGTATCCACCACCCCTGTCCAGTAGGGGTGTAATTTGGGGCACCTCCACAGAAGGTGGATCAAATCTCCGTGGTCTCTCTTACATCTCGTGCACAGTGGTGTAGGTCGCAAGCCCATAGCAAACAGTCTGTGTGGCGTATAGTACACTCTTAGCAGCAGATATAGTTGTGAAACTCTCTGTGATATATTCAGGGAGCATGAGAGTACCGCCTGTAGGGCCTCCTCCCATTGCTCCCCGTCAAGCCTGCCAACCTCCCCCTCCCACTTGGCCAGCATCCGTAGGGGGTGTTTATCCAGAAAGTTCCCTAGTAGCATGTTATAGCATGTTGATATAAACCCCTTAGTACTGGTGGCCCTTGCAATCATTTTAAAGACCGGAGTCGGGCATAGGGCCCAGTCTTCTGATCTGCTTTGGGCCGTTATAGCATGTTTTAACTGTACATAGTAAAATCTCATGGAGTGCGGTAAACCAAACTGTTCCTGCAAAGTTTCAAAGGTGTGCATGTTCCCATTGTGAAATATCTGCTTAAGGTAAACTATCCCATAGCTCTTCCATAGCTTGCCATGCTGTAGTTTGGCCAATTCTGGGTATGAGTCATTATTCCAGACAGGGCTAAAGTCTGTGTATCCATTCACCCCCTGCAAACTTCTAGTTTTGTTCCAAATCTTTTGGATAAGATTGTAGGTCGGGTAGCGCTTATTAGGTTTGCTAAATGCCTGAGACTCCAAAGCTGACTGTATTGAGTCCCCTTTTACTGTGTGTGCCATCACTAGTTCTGAGGAGGCCCGGGTCCCCCCCTCTTCTCCTGCATCCGCATGGATTGTGCCTATTAATTGCTGTAGCTGCGCGGCAACACAATATAGCCAGGGGTTCGGGAGGGCGAGTCCCCCCGCGTCTTTTGGGCGCTGGAGGTGCTCTAGTTTAATTCTAGGTGCTCGGTTTTTCCAGATTAGCGTACGGAACAGAGAATTAACAGTCCTAAATGTCTTTAGCGTCACTACTGTCGGGGCATTATGCAGCACATAAAGCAGTTGGGGCATGAGAATCATTTTTATTAGGTTCACCCTGCCTGCAACCGACAGGCAGAGTGAATTCCATGTTTTAATCCTGTCCCTAAACTTTTGTAACAGTGGGGCTATATTTAATTTTCCATAGTCGGTAATTTTGGGTGTCACCTGAATTCCCAGATAGCGAAAATTAGTAGTTGTAGGTACTATACTAGACGACGGGGGCGTCCCCCCCTCATCTATTAACATGAGGGAAGACTTTGACCAGTTTATCCGCAAACCAGAGTACCTGCCAAAGTCTCCCACTGTGGCCATTACCTCTGTCAAAGAGCCCTCCACATCTCCGAGCAGGATCATAGTGTCATCGGCGTACAACATTATTTTCTCCTGCTCGTCTCCATATTTAAAGCCCACTATGTCTGGGTTGGCCCTTACTTTTATAGCTAGGGGCTCAATGGCTAGTGCAAAAAGCAGGGGTGACAAAGGGCACCCCTGTCGTGTGCCTCTACCCAATGTGAAGGTTTTGGATACTGCCCCTGAGGATCGAATGGCTGCTTGTGGATTATGATATAGCAGGCGCACCCAGGAGATGTAACGGGCGCCAAATCCGAAGCGCCCGAGAATTTCCCATAAGTACTCCCACTCAACGCTATCGAAAGCCTTCATAGCGTCCAGTGAGAGCAAAGCCCTCTGTCCCACATTTTGCGCTGAGGATTGCATGTTCAGGTATAGCCTTCTTAAATTGACAGCCGTCGATTTATTGGGCATGAAGCCAGCCTGGTCAGGGTGTATGATGCTTTCGATGGCTCCGTTCAGCCTAATCGCCAGCATCTTGGCTAGTAGTTTGATATCGCTCTGTAAGAGAGATATAGGCCTATACGAGCCAGGTTCTAGGGGATCCTTTCCAGGTTTCAGTATGAGGACTATGTTAGCGGTTGCCATGGAGTGGGGCAAAGCTCCCCTCTCCCTGGCCTCATTAAACACTGCCAGAAGCCCGGGAAGGAGCGTGTCGGCATATTGCTTATATACCTCCATGGGTATCCCGTCCGCCCCTGGTGCCTTGCAGTTGGGAAATTCCGCTAATGCGTACTGCAGTTCTTCTAGGGTGAAGGGGGCATCTAGTGCCCTCCTCTGTTCGGTCGTAAGTTGTGGAAAGTCAATGTCCTGTAAGTAATCTGTAAGCTCTTGTCGTGTATATTGCTCGGTCGGGAGGTAAAGAGTCTCGTAGAACTTGGCCAGTTCCGCTAAAATTAAATCGGGAGAATTGACAACCCCACCCCCTGCCGTTTTTATAGCACCAATAGACGGGGCTCGTTGTTGGGAATTGGCAATCCTAGCCAACATGCGGCCCGTACTCTCACCCTCCTCATAGAATGCCAGTTTAGAGAAAAATAGTTTTTTTTCCGCCTTGGAGGATAGCAGCCGCTCATAGGCTGATTGAGCCGACTGCCATGCCTCCCTGGCAGCTTCTGTTGGGGTACTGACGTATGTCTCCTCCAGAGCCTTTACCTGTTTTTCAAGGTCTTCTCTGAGCCCTGAGGAGTTCTTTTTAACCTTAGTGATTTCAGAAATTAGCAGTCCCCGCAAATAGGCCATGAAGGCGTCCCACTGTGTAGCCGGTGAGTCAACAAATTCCTGGTTCCTCAAGAATTCCCCCATGCTCCGTTCCATCTCGTCATGGGCCAGAAACAGTTTTAGCCAGAAGGCGTTAAATTTCCATGGGGGTCTTGGAAGTGTGGGCATGGTGGATGTAATCAAGTTGATCACCATATGTGAGTGGTCTGATACGGATCGAGGCCTGTATGACACTTCTGAGATGGATGGGAGCATGGCCGGGTTACCCACTGCAAGATCAATTCTCGACAGCGTGCCATGGGTTTTGGAGAAGCATGAAAATTGCCTAATCCCCGGGTGTTTCAACCTCCAAATATCCGTCCACCCCACTTCAGTTATCAATCTCTGCAATGGCGACTCCCTCGATGTGGCAGAGACCCCTGCGTTCGGGTGTCTGTCCATACAGGGACTCAGCCAGCAGTTAAAGTCACCCACTATCAATAGCGGCAGATCCGGCCTCCCCTCCAAATAGGTCAGCAGCAGCCGAATCACCGCCACCGAGAATGGTGGGGGTATGTACACACATGCCAAAATACAGTACAATATGCCCACTCGACAGTGCAGGAAGACAAACCTGCCCTCTGCATCAATACATACATCAATTTCCTGGAAGTCTATCGAGTTATGTATCATTACACTCACACCCCGGGAGTAAGAGGTATGAGTGGAATGGTATGCCTTTCCCACCCATGCATATCTAAGACAGCTTTTCGTATCCTTGGTCAGATGCGTTTCCTGCATGCACAATATCAAAGGGTGGTATTTCTTCAAACAGGAAGAAATCATCATCCTCTTAAGTGGGGATCCGAGACCCCTCACGTTCCAGGATACGATTGGTATTTCAGCCATTGGGTATCAACACGTATAATGTCAGTATGGGCCGTATCTTGCATCTGGCACCGGTAGAGGTGTACAGTATGACCAGGGCTAAGGGTAAGGGCTGTATATGAAAAAGCCAGACGGCTGGAGCCGGGCCAGGGTAGTCTACTATCAGTTTAGTGCATTCAGCTAGTGCAAGACTGTTAAGTTGCAAAGTACATCTTAGTGGGTACCATGTTCGGTGCAAGCGACAAAAATGTGCAAATACAAAAACCCAGGCTGCCAACATGGCATGTTCCTGGGGAAAACCTAAAAACAACAAAAAAGAACCTTTCGGTCGTGTGTTACCCCTCTCCGGGGTGGAAAACATTTCTTCTTGCCTTCTTCACAAGATAGCTCACTGTATGCAGGTCAGTATAATGTCTCCCAGCAGCTTGGTGTAAGGATGGTTCCCGTGAGAGTATGTGAGCCGTCATATGAACAAAAACATCAGAGGCAATGGGTAAAATAACAATAGACTCATACCTCTCAGCATTCAGTGGATCGGAAAACGTGTGCATAGATCTCAAATGGTTAAAGGGGAACCTCCTCAGCTTCAAAGAAGAATAAGTGAGCAACAAACAGAAACCGGAAAAAGAAAAAAAAAAAAAAAAAAAAAGGGGGGGGGGGAAGGGGGGTAAAATCCCCCAAGCGGAGAATAATCATCAGTGGAAGTTTCAGCCGGGTCCTCTTCCCTCTTCCTCTCTGTCACGGTGACGAAGGGCCTGCTCGTTTCGGTCCAGCCACATTGCCGCCTCCTGTGCCAGTTCAAAGAAGTGTGACTGTCTGTTTGCTGTGACTCTAAGTTTTGCAGGGTAGAGCATAGCATAGGGCAGCTGCAGAGCTCTCAGACGCCTCTTTACATCCGAGAACTTGGCTCTTGATCTCTGCACCTCGGCCGAAAAGTCAGGGTAAAACGACACTCTGACCCCATTCACCATGATGTTGGCTTTTTCACGGGCATTTCTTAGTACCGCCTCTCTGTCTCTATAGTGCAGAAGTCGGGCAAGGATAGGTCTGGGGGGTGCCCCCGGCTGTGGCGGGCGTCCCGGTGTGCGGTGAGCTCGTTCCACCGTAAAGAAGGGGGAGAAAGCCTCCTTGCCAAATAGCTCAATCAGCCAGGTCTCCACAAAGGCAGTAGTGTCCCTGCCCTCTGTTTTCTCAGGCAGTCCTACTATGCGGACATTGTTGCGTCTTAGGCGGTTCTCAAAATCCTCTGCTCTCTTGGATGTGTCGCTGGCAAGTTGATGGGCCGCATGAGCCTCTCGAGCAACTGGTGGGAGTCTGTCCTCAATCTCACTGACTCTGTTTTCCACAGCCGTTGTGCGCTCCCTAATCTTCTGCATATCTTGCCTTAACAGGGAGACATCCTCTCTCAGGCCCCCAAACTGTTCTTTTAGATTGTTTACAGAGGCTGTGCACACATGTACAGCTCTGAGGATTTCTGCAAGGGATGGTTGCTCTGCTGCCTCATGTTCAGTGTCAGGGGAGGGGAGGGGGGGCTGCACATGCTGGGCTTCAGGATCTGCACCTTTAGCAGTGTGCTGAGTATATTGTGTCACAGTCCCAATGTTAGGCCCATGTTCTGGCCCTGCAGACCCCCCAGCGTCCCTGTCCTGCTGTCCCCCCAGCTTCTGGGTGTAAAATAACATATCCCTCGGGTGTTCCTTACCCTGGGACTTCTGTGAGCTCTTTGCAAGTGGTCCTTTGAGCTTGTCACTGCTCCTCGGTGTGCGCTGTGCCAGGGCCGCGGGTCCGCCATCTTGGATTTCGGAGGGCATTCTTTCCTCCTGTTTTTTAGCTTTCCCTCTAGTGCAGAGGGCCGGTGGGTGGTCCGGGAGGGTGAGGGGGTCGTTATCCCTCAGGAAAGCCGTTTTGTGGCCGCGGATCGCTGCTGGGAGAGGATCAAAAGCAAGGTCCTTGAGAGGAGCTGTGAGTCTCACTGCTGCTCACATGCCGGTCCAGGCCACGCCCCAGCTTTTGGCATTTTATTGTCAAAGCTCCTAAACGCAACTCCATAAAAGCCTATTTGTTCATGCACACATACTGTAGGCATTTACAAAAGTTTAGAAGCTGCTGCGGTTAGGGGAAGATTCACGTTCACGATAGGAGCACTTTGACCGCCAGACGCAAATCACAGCAAAATAGTGGTGCGATTTTGCCGTGTCTTGCATTTTCCTGTGCCCGGCCTGTGTGTACATGAGCCTTTAGGCAAGTGTGAAGAAATGCTGTAAAGTAAAGAAGCTTTCAAAAATATATTTTCTAATTGTTTATTTTTATCAATTTACAAAATGCAAAGTGAACTAACAAAAGAAGAAGAAAATGCTAAACCATATCAATATTTGGTGTGACTACCCTTTGGCTTCAAACCAGCATCAATTCTTCTGGGTACACTTGCTTTTTTTGAATGAACTCAGTAAGTAAGTTGTTCCAAACATCTTGGATAATTAATCACAGATCTTCTGTGGATGTAGGCCACCTCAAATCCTTCTGTCTCTTCATGTTTTTCTTTAACCTGAAGATAGTTCCTCATGATATTGGCTGTATGTTTTGGGGTCCTTGTCCTGCTGTAGATGTGTGGGACCAATCACATGCCTCTCTGATGGTATGTCAAGGCATAGTAGGTAAGTATCTGCCTGTATTTCACAGCAAACAAAAAACGTCAAAGCTGAAATCATCCTAGTGATTAAAGATGTGGAAGCATTCCCACCTTCAATGATAGTCAGTACAAAAGTACCTGATCCCTCAAAAAGCTCTTCTCCAAAATGTGAACAGGACCTCTCAAAATCCCCCCAACACTGCCATGTGACTCTATGAGATCGTCATGCATTCAGCATCAATGATCATCGCAACCACTACTGCCATAACTCCAAAGCCACCTGACACCTTCAACACCAAGGCCGAAATTTCTGCCACTGAAAACGAGATAGGAAGTTATCAATACCATTGTTTAGTTCCAGTGCAGGTATAGCGAAAAATTAATATTAAAGTATAAACATATTAACACCAACCGTAGCAGCAAGTTATCCACCTGGTGTGAAGAGGCTGTCAAATTATTGACATCCTCCACAACTCCAATATTATCTGTCCAGAAAAGAACTGACCTATTCCTCAGCTTTTCCCTTCAATTTTTTTTGACCATGATCAGGAGAAACAATTCAAGATCACTAAATTAGCTGTAATCTGTGTCATGGGAGAGATGCCTAACACAGGCATCCGGCACAAGTGAACAGATCAATGGGCTGCACTAAAGGAATCAGGCTCCAAGGTAAGTGAAAGAATATATATTTATTAAAGAATAAAGACACACGTGAAAACCAAACACAGCAAACCACAAACAAGCAAGAACGCAAATAATACACAGCAAACCCCAAAACCCTAATCTAACTAACTAACTATGAATACACACAAGGAAATTGAACACATATATACAAGGCAGGGAGAAGAGAACAAGGGGAACAGGAGGCCAGGTGGAGGAAGCAGAAGCAAGGGGAAGCCAAGGCAGGAATCAGGGGACAGGTCTCAGGAACCAGGTAAGGAAACAGCGTCCAGGACAGGGCAGGAAGCGGATCAGGAACAGGTTTCAGGCAAGGATCAGAACAGGCAGGGACAAGGCTTGCAGGAAGTAATTCTGAAGCCCTGAGCCTCAGTGAAGGACGGGCTTTTATACTTCCCAGCAGTCCCACATCAGGTGCAGCTTGATCACTAGCATGTCCATCGGCTGGGAGACCTCTGCTGGTGGCCACCAGAACTGCACCCTTTGATGCCGAAGGAAACAGTGACACCAGCAGGCGATCCAGGTAATAACACCGTTCCTGACAATCTGTGTCTGTGTCCGATTCCCCCAGTCTATTTTCCTAAAGGCACCAAATCCTACCATTCTAAAGGCATCAGTTAACAGCTGCATAGCATCAGCCAGCACAATTTTTCTTGGCAGATCAATCACCTATTTAAAGTGAAGAGGAACATCTCTAGATTTTCACGTCGGCCTTTATGTCAGCTGTGTAATTCTCACAAAGTGGTGTTGACATACCACCCCAGAGTTAGCCCTCGCCAACTACCTACAAAAAACCCAACCAAAAGGCAGGATCTTGCAGTCAAAATTACGTTTTCCCTTTAGGCTCTGCAAATACCTAAGATGCAGCTTCTTCACAGATAAAGCCTGCAAATTACCTGCCACACATCACTTATTTTGGAATCCAGCAACTTGCTTTCCCTTTTATTGAATCAATTTCAATTCCTAAAACGATCATCATGGTGGCCGAACCCTCCATCTTGCCAGGTGATAAAGGCGCCCTAAATCTGTAAAAAATTATTTCAAAATGGCTAACACGTGACAGTTGGACATGCCCGCTCTACCAACACAGAAAAAAGTAATCCAGATAGTGTAGGATTGCTCAAAATAAGCACAACATATGGAACAACCCATAGGCAATCACCAATCAATATAAAAGTCATCACTGAGCGAGCATCCCAACAAAATGTGAAAAACTGAGCTATACCAACAGCCAGTAAAAAGCCAATTTAGTATCAGCATTTGCCATCAAAATGCCAAACCCAGACTTCCTAACCATGACCACCACCTCATCAAAAAAAATCCATAGACTACCTTGTTAAACTTTTCATCAATACCATCATTCAATGAAGAACCCTTGGATATGAGAGGTTATGAATCAGTTAAAATGTGACTGTTTCTTTCTTTTGAATGAGGAGAACCCCAGGAATGGGAGGAGGCATATACAGCCCCCTCATTCTGTCCAGGCTGACCTCATTTGCTAACTTATCTCTCTCCATCTGTGGGTGTTGCTGAGCCCATAACAAATACCTCACCCCAATACACCAACTGCTGGATGAACTAGGAATTCTAAACCCGTTCCTGTCTATATATTCATTTAGCCAAGCCAGCTTCTCGCTTAGCCTCACTGGAGACAATCCATTTTCCAGAGGACTGAATGTCATTCATTCTAAACCTGGATCCCTGTCTGCGGCAACAGGTGGCTTGATCCCCCGCATTCAAAGCTTTCATCCTTAAACCTGCATGATGTTCTTCATTTACAATGTCCGTGATTGATTTTACAACACACTTCCTTTTTATGAACTGCCGTTGAAACCGCTCCCACGGATCCTTCCATTGTGTTGCTATGGCTATTTTGGAGATTTTTATAGCATAGATATGTGAATTGTTCAATTTGTGTTGTTTTTGGGAGCTAGGCCTTCCCTATTAATATTCAAATGAACTTGTTGGACTGCTTCATGAGTTTAGGACAGCAAATGATGCTACAGGAAATTATGTAGGCAGGAAGTGGAGGGAGGGGAAAGGACTTGAACAAGCCATGCATTGGAAGACAAGGGAACAGTTTTTTACAGGACTCTGAGAAGCAAGGAACCATAAGTAGACTCCATCAAAGGAAGAACCAAGTTAAATAGCCGTTTAGCATGGCCAATGTATGCAAAGAGTATACTAATTTGCTAGGAAGGATAGATAGTTTGGGCATGTGTTTATTGTATGCATATTTTGTGATACTTTGTATGCAGTGAATTGTTTTTCCTTCAGTTTTATGTGCAGCTTTTCTGTTTAGTAAAAGCACATTTATACACTGCAGAGGTTTAATTGCTTTCTTGCCTATAACACAAAGTAACCTTATTAGAGACACAGCAAAACATCCAGACTGGTTACCCCTCTTTCCTGCCATCAAAAGCATCCAAAATCCAATATCCTTGTAGTCTCAAGCTAAGCTGAATCCACCGCCATGCGTTGTTTTAACCACTCATCATACCAGAGCCAAGCCTTTGTAAAGCCCCATACACACGGTCGGATTTTTTCATGGATTCTGTCTGATCGGACAATGTTGTTGAAAAATCAAACCGTGTGTATGCACCATCGGACAGTGTACGTTGGATTGTCCGACGGACCAAGTCCTATCTCCTGCTGGATAGATTTGCCGACAACACGGTCCGATCACACCAAATCCGATCGTGTGTACGTAAAGTAAAGTGCTATGCATGCTCAGATCACATTACAAGACCAAAGCTATTGGCTACTAGCCTCTACGTAGTCCCGTCGTACGCAACAAACGTCACCACGTTCAGAATGATCGGATTTTCCAACAACTTTGTCCGACCGTGTGTACGCAAAACCAACATCGGACAAAGTATGACGGACATGGTCCGACGGACCTGGTCCTCGGATAATCCGCGCGTGTGTATGGGGCTTAAGTCTAATGAGCATTCGTGACCAACTCTATATGCATAGCAGAACAGCCCAAATTAATGTTCTGACACATTCTGCCCAAAACACTCCCTAAAAGAGCAAATGCTTAGAGCCAGTTGTTTAGCATCTGAGAAATAAGACGGAAGAGGCAGTGCTCATCATCCTCTTACTACAATGCTCTTTACCCTTTCCCCATTTGTCAATGGGACCTTTTTGAAGAGGCTACAGAGTAAATATGTCAATGTACTCCCTGCAGCATATCTCCCCCTTAACATCTGGTATTAAATGAGCCCACAACGGACCCTCAAAGCAGACATACTGTAAGGGCTGCTCTTTGCATTTTCCAAGATAAGGAGACTCTTGTCCTTTCTTTGTCATTTTCTATTTTCCCTTATTAAAACTATGCTGAAGTCTGTATCATTCCATTTATCACTGCTTCAGACAGGGTTGATCCTGCAAGCTCCATCCTTCACTACGTTGTTTGATTAAAAGAGGCCCCTGATGCTGTAACTGTAAGAAATGAGGCATCTGAAACCAATTTGCTTGCTAGCCTACTCAAGCCCTGCCTTTGACCATCCCATTGTGCTAAAACTGACCTAGAAGTCCCAACAATACATTCCAAACCACTAGCCCTTACCACTAACCACAGCCCTTACACTATCAGTGTTGTGTGAGATGGAAGAAACCACAAGACTCATTGACCTGTGACACTCCTGAAGGAAGTACCAGTTGAAATGCTTGGATGCTTCTGTGACACTCACAGACCCCAAAAGGCTCTGTCAGGGCCAAAATAGGCCCCCATGATTCTAAAGCCTGCAGAGAAAATAGGCGGAAAAAGATTTCTGCTGCCCTAATGTGCAATGGTCCCAGAGCATCTCCATTAGAAGGTGAAAATTTCCCCCTCCCTTTCAGACTTAGCACTGACAGACTGAGGTAAGTCCCATACAGTTCCTCCAACTGTGGGCATTGACCCAGACAAAATATTCAACTCCTGGTGCAGCCATGCCCACCACCAACCACGCAATTGTAACCTGGGCAGGTCCTGTGCCCCCCAAAGAGGACAGGCCTGGTGCCCAGAATGCACAGGCGAGACTAAAGCCTCATAGCTGTCTTGGCTTCTGCTGTGACAACTTTCTGCAAAAGAGCCACCAGACATTCCATCAGAAGCTGTGGTCCCATGACAAATCAAACACCAATTTATGGTGCTAATTAACTTATATACTGTAGGATGCCTGAATGTCCCGTAACACAATTGTAAAAATGTTCCCCAACAATGTCCGTACCATCAGCATAGGCCCCAGCACAGTAGGAGGAAAGGTTACACAGCAAAGGCAAGCCATAATGAGCATGTCCCATACCATCACTAGGCCAGGAGAGTGCATGCATGAGGAATTGGTCACCCTCTTCCATACCTGCCAACAGTGCCTGATTTCGAGGGACTGTCCCTGATTTGAAACCCCTCTCCCCCTTCTGCCCATTCATAGAAACCTTTGTATTATGGAAATCATTCACAAAATACAAAGCCTTCTATAAATGGATAGCAGAGGGGAAGGGTGGGCATAGCTACTGTGTGTGCTCTCCTCTCACAGCCCGGAGTGTGTCCTCCTTAGGGATGAGCCGAACACCCCCGGTTCGCTTCGCACCAGAACCTGCGAACAGACCTAAACTTTGCGTGAACTTTAGAACCCTATTAAAGTCTATGGGACTCGAACCTTCAAAATCAAAAGTGCTAATTTTAAAGGCTAATATGCAAGTTATTGTCCTAAAAGAGGGGCGGATGAGAGAGTGCCCCCCTCCTGAACCGTACCAGGCCACATGCCCTCAACATTGGAAGGGGGCTTTGGGGGTCTGTGACCCCCTCAAAGCACCATGTCCCCATGTTGATGGGGACAAGGGCCTCATCCCCACAACCCTGGCCGGTGGTTGTGGGGGTCTGCGGGCAGGGGGCTTATCAGAATCTGGAAGCCCCTTTAACAAGGGGACCTCCAGATCCTGCCCCCCCCCTATTTGAAATGGTAAGGGGGTACCCCTACCATTTCATAAAGAAAGTGTAAAAAAATGTAAATTTTTTTGCGCAAAAAATTTACTGCAAAAGTGAACAAATACTACCAAAAGAAAGCTCTATTTGTGGGGAAATGTGATTGTCAGTTAAAGCGACGCAGTGACGTATCGCAAAAAACTGCCTGGTCATTAAGGGGGTAAATCCGTCCCTGAGTGGTTAAATAAATACATACCTGGATTAAAAATTGGTCTTTTATATTGGCCTACACCTACACTTTATTAGTAATGATTGTATTGCATTGAAGATTTACTGACCTATTTTAGCCATATTAAAGTCTACTCAGAGCCAGCTAATTAGCTTCTTTGATAGACTTTACATGTTTAGTATTTACACCCAAAATAAAAAGGGAAAAGGAAATGCTTTCTGTAGTATAAATGAAAGAGCCTGTAGGCTGTGATGTTTCAGGTATTTCAAGAGCAATATGTTCAAGTGTTAAATATAGGCCTTGTTGTAACACATAACTCTACAATGTTGTTAGATGAGGGCACTGCATATTAAAAACAGCCTGGATTTATGTATAGTTTTATTAGCATATAGTTAGGCAGATAACTAGAGGGAGGGAGGGGTGGACAGACTGTTTAAATTGATGAGAAGGAGCAGTAAAATATAACAGCAGTGAAAAGGGACTAAAAGATAGGAAGAAAATTGAATAATACATTATAAAATGCACCTATTATAAGTAAAAAAAGAAATACAGGCTGTCATTGCTGTTCTCCGTATAAAAGAGTTATGTCCCTGTTGTGTCTCTCTTTAATAGAAATACATGAAACAATCAGCAAGCTAAAGTTTCTTGTGCATGCTCCTATGAAGAATTTTGTGAATGTGGAGATTTCGCATTTGGAAAATACATTGGTAAGGGCATGCACAGGTAAATGCTGATGCACAGCATGTAGCCATTCACTTGTATGCCCAGCTGTATGCAGCATCTGTGGCTTAGAGCTGGAAAATACCTGGAATTTTACGCCCAGCATATTTTCAGCCTTCCATGTACATTAGGCCTTATGCCCCATGCATAATTAAGCTTAAAAACACTGCTTTTACAGGCGTTTGAGCTTTTTTTCTGCCTCGAAAAGCCCCTCCATGTTAAATTATCGGTCCATGAACACATAGGACTTTAGAGGCAGAAAAAAATCATTACTTATGCGTTCTGGAGAAGTGCTTTTAAGCATTAAAAATGCTCAAAAGCATCTAAACGCACCTTAACGCATGGCACGTTTAGGCACATTTCCAGGTTAATGCATTTTAATGGACAGGATTCTGGCCATTTGAATGTATTAATGCCAGAAGCAGGAACGCACATGAACACACATGAACATACATAAACATGCATGAATGTGTATGCAAAAACGTGGCTTTTTACCGCATGTTTGCTGCTGAATAGTTTCCCACCTACACTGGGCTCACCATTGAGGTATTTGTACAGTATATTGCTATTATATCTCCTCTAAAGCGTCTCTCCTCCAGGGAGAATACATTTAGCGCTTGTAGTAGCTCCTCATAATTGTTGTCCTCAAGCCCCTTATTAATTGTGTTGCCCTTCTCTGAATTTTCTCATGCTTTCTGAGGATTGGTGACCAGAACTGGACAGAATACTTCAGATGTGGCCGAACCAGAGTTTTATAAAGTGGCAGAATTATCAATTTATTTCTGGAGTAAAACCTCTTTTTAATGCATGCTAACATTCTGCTGGCTTTTCTTTTCTGCAGCTTGACATTGCATGCTATTGCTCAGTCTGACTCCTATTAGGATGCCTAGATCCTTCTCCATCCTGGAATCCCCCAGAGGTTCTCCCCCTAGTGAGTAACTTGCATTTATTTTTTTAATCCCCAAGTGCATTACTTTACATTTTTCAATGTTAAACCTCATTTGCCATTTAGTTGCCCACTCCATTCTTTTTTTCAGATCCTCTGGCAAGGTTTCTATATCCTGCTGTGAAGTTATTGCACTACTCATTTTTGTGTCATCAGCAAACACTGAGCTATTTATCCCATCCTCTATATTACCGTATTTATAAATAAACTAAACAGAGTTGGTCCCAGGACAGAGCCTTGGGGTACCCCACTTACCACTCTAGACCATTCTGAGTACACATGCCTACAGACCTCAGGTTTGTAGATTAAGCGTTTGTGGGGAACTGTTTCAAATGCTTTTGCAAAATCCAGATACACCACATCTACAGGCCTACCTTTGTCCAGGTGGCAGCTCACTTCCTCGTAGCGAGTTAACAGGTTGGTTTGGCAAGAACGATCTTTTGTAAACTCATGCTGATTACTACTAATGATACTGTTTTCATCAGCAAATTCTTGGATATAGTCCCTTATCATCCCCTCAAATAGTTTACATACTATTGATGTTAGACTGGCAGGTATGAAGCTTCCCGGAATATATCTCTGCCCTTTTTTGAATATTGGTACCATGTGGGCTTTTTGCCAATCAGCTGGTACCAATCCTGTCAGTATGCTGACCATAAAGATCCTGAATAGTGGTCTGGCTAAAACCTGACTGAAAAAGGAAAAGGTTTGGGGACTTTAAATGAGGCATATGGCCATCTAGGGCTCTGTGCCTCAGTCTCTCTGTTAATTGAAAAGAAAAGAGATTGGGACTTTAAATGAGGTGCATGCAAACAGCTGGCAAAAAGTAAATGCATAAATAGTTTCTGTATATTCACAGGTGGGCTCATAACATAATGCAGTATAAAAAATGATATTCATGCTGAGAACAGTTTTCATTTAAAAGCTTCATCAACAAGTGACAAGAAATACACAATTGCAACATTACATACATGTAATAGAAATGCGTTCATAAATAATATGGTTGGCTCATAACACATTATATATGGTAAGGATAAAGAGCTGACTTGTATGTAGATTGGAGTATAACAATACTTTTTTTTCCACTTTTCCTTCATTTGATTTCTCATATACAAATTTGTAAAATTTATATATTTCAAACATTCATGTTACAATAGTCCCAAGATACCCTCTTCTGCCCCCCCCCCCCCCCCCCTCCCTCCTTTCCCCTGATTTTACCTCTCATTCCTTTCCACATCCCTTTTTTTTTTAATCACCTCTTCTCTCCCCTCCCCCTTCCTCCCATATGTCACCCCATATCTCCGCATATTTCCTTGTTTTCTTGAATTCTACTCATCTTTCCCAGGTACTAGATAATTTCGCTATTTGATCCTCTCTACTGCTAATCAAGTATTACATTTTTTAGATATATTCAATTCTTTCAAACCATTCCTTCATCGTAGGGTCTAAACACTTTTTTGGTATGGCCCCTTTTGCTGCATTTATCACACTGACGCAATTACGTTGATGTGTGTTTCTGTCATTGACGTTCATACACGAGGGGGTTTTGGCGCCAAACGCCTGGATGACTAGTGCCGGCAAGCTTGCGACACCTCCCCTCCCTGTGAATGCTGGCATGACGTTGGGAGTTATCCGTGGTTGAGCCAAGGGTATATATATCATCCTTTGAGGAAACTCCACCTTCCTCTGCTTCCTTCTCCACCCCTCTGGGACACATTGCATTACAACCTGGAGCATGTGTACATCATGTACCAGGAGGTACCTATTTGGTGATTTTTGTCTTTTTACTTTTTTCCTTGTGCTCACTCTTACATTGACTTCACAAGTTCCATATGGGGTACTTGCACTATGGTTTTCTACTTCTCATCTTGGTATACTTATCTACATATTCTATACCCTCACTGTACACTTTTGGTCTAACTGGCCTTTGTATATTCTTATCACATTCTCTATTACTTTTGATACTTAGTACATTTTCCTTTGGAGTTTCTTTTGTTGGGATTCATCTAGCAGTCACATTGCACACATTGAGGCATGAGTTAATTCTACTGACATTAATTATACTGACATAATATATCTGGAATAAACTTAGACCACGCCTACCTAAACAAACTCTATATGCTCCCAAATTAAAAGGAGGACTTGGGGTACCAGACTTTACGAAATATTATTATGCAGCACAATTAGCTCAATTGACAAAATACCATGCCACTAAAGAAATACCTCTATGGGTAGCATTTGAATCAGTGGACTGTGATCCCCTTTCCACTGCAAATCTCCTCTGGCTTACCCCCACTCAACGGAAATCTATCACTAATCCCTACACTAAACATAGTCTCTTCATATGGGACAGATTAAAAACTCGATTTGGTTTCCAATCTAAACAAAACCCTCTACTCTTTTTCCTTCATAACCCCTCCTTCTATCCGGCCTGGTCCTCCCCAAAATCTTTTTCAGCATGGACTAAAGCAGGTCTGCTACGAATCCACCAATTCTTTCAATCCTCAAATATAATACCTTTCCCAACTTTATGTGAGCAACATAATATACCACAAACAGATACCTTCAAATTAGGAATATTCTGACCCCATACAAACCAACAGCCACTACACCTCATAAATTTTCTATTTTTGAACAAAGCTGTATATCAGACCCACACAGAAGAGGGCTGATTTCAGATTTATATGCCCAATTAATTTCATATACAACTTCCTCCCCTCCATCCTACACGGAAAAATGGGAGAATGATCTCCACCTCCATCTAGATAAACAAGATTGGGCTCAAATCTGGCAAGCAACCAAATACGCTCTTACTAGAGTTCTTACTAGATGGTATTTAGTTCCAGCACGATTAGCCTAATTCAACCATCAATACCCTGCCAACTGCTTCAGAGGCTGTACAACACTGGGCACACACACACATTTGGTGGGAGTGCCCCATAGCCAACTCATTCTGGAAGAAAATATTAAAAATTCTTTCAACAATAGTTAATATTTCTTTAATGCCTGATCCAACTGTAGCACTATTAAACTTTAGACCCCAAAACTTGAACCTTCGTCAATTTAAACTATTACTATTCATAACAACAGCAGCTAAACAATCCATAGCGAAAGCATGGAAAAATAACTCTCTTTGCATACAAACTGTCAAACAAAGAGTGACACAAGCCATGGTACATGCAAAGACTGAAGCAATTTATCTAGACAAAATCCTCAAATTTGAATCCATATGGAAACCATAGATGGAACATTATCTTCCAACAGGTACAAATAAATCATTGATATAGACACAAAGAAATATGATAAATACTGCATTTTATACGTGATTTCTACTATACCACAAAATATTACTCTCTGGAAGGTTTTTTCTTCCTCCCCTTTCCTATTACTAACCTTACCCTTTCCCTACCCCTTTTTATAGTACAAATAGGGGTAGAAAATATGTTCACTTACTTTTTCAGGGAAGACCAAGCCATATAGACGGACCTTGGCCCTGAATGTAGTTTATAATACCTTATATTATTATTTAATCATTACCCCCTTTTAGCATTTAGCGTCCATAATTATACCTGACTATTGATATTATAATTGTAATTTAATTTCTATTTTGTATATTTTATTTTATTTTTTTATTTTTTTTAATATGAATATTCTAACACAATACATTATTTATTATATAATCTCTCATTATATAATATAAAAAACATAACGTGCAGCGCTTGAAAATAAGTGAAATAAAGTGAAATGAATCAATGTCCCTGTTTTACATAGAGCAGGGGTCTCCAAACTTTTTCAATAAAGGGCCAGTTTACTGTCCTTTAGGCTTTTTGGGGGGCCGGACTATGGTCAGTGTGAGTAAAAAATGTCCCGGCATCAGAGGGAGTAAACGCTGCCGCAATGTTGGTTTTAACAGGAGGACTAGTTCCAGATTGTTGTTTTTAGCAGGAGGAATAGTGCCCTATGGTTGGTATCAATGGGAGGAATAGTGCCCCATCGACAGTGTCAGTGGGAGGAATAGTGCCCCATCACTGGTGTTGGCAGGAGGAATAGTGCCCCATCACTGGTCTTGGCAGGAGGAATAGTGCCCCATTAATGGTGTCAGTGTGAGAAATGATGCCTCATCGTTGGTGTCAGTTGGAGGAATAGTGTCCCAAGGGCCAGATAGAGGCAAGCAAAGGGCCACATCTGGCCCCCGGGCCGCAGTTTGGAGACCACTGACATAGAGCAACACAAGAAATCACAATCCTGTGTGCCACATGGTCTCCTGTTAAAGGTCTACACTGTAACCAAGTGTTATAATAAAGTGTCTTGTGCAAACAGAGAAGTCGTGAGATTTCTACATTAAAGTGTGTGAACCCTAATGTGATAAACGCGTATGAACTGAAGGGCAGGAAAACTGGCTATAAGGACAGTCTAATGAACCCTCTAGATCAACCAATCTAAATCGATCAATATTTCTATAAAGGTGAACGAAGTGGTAATGACACCCTCTCAACCAAAATACACCCAATAGTAGCAATTATCAGGTGGGACTAGAAAATATTGTAACCTTCTGTTATGAAGGATAACAGATATATACCTAACGGTATAGTATCTGGAGCAAACGGTGCGATTTTAAAAAAAAAAATCACATGCATCAACAATATTTATAATCTGTAGAAAATCCAAGTCATGAAAAACACAGAGTGTTATCGTTATCGTTATTTTACTAGCTCTAATTTTTTTTTTTTTTTTTAAAAGGTGTTTATTTTTGGTTTTCAACAATACAAATAACAAACAATACAAGCAGACAGCAGTAGGGGCATTGTACAATCGAGAGGATCACATCACTACCTTCCTTAAGTTTGTGGCTTTAGTTCTGCCGGCCTCTCAAGGTGGGAACCCCAAGAGCCGGCACCATTAACGTCAGACAGTGGCCCCCGGTACATACATATACTGATACCTTGACATTGTACTACCTCTTAAACTCTTGGCCAAAACAAGAAAGGAGTGTATCACCCAGCATTAACTCCTCAAGGTGGCAGTATAATATTGGACCCATATGCCCTACTGCAAAACTAACACCCACACACTCACACATACCCTACACACAGACCCATTCAAGCCCATTCATACTTCATGCAGCCATTGCTCTGTCCCATCAATCCCGACAAATTCCAATTGGCCAGCTAGTAAACAAGTCATACAATTAGGTTTTCACACTCTATCTTGCGAGGATAGGACTGATCCCCAGAAGGGGGCAGTGACATCCAACCAAGGTTGCCAGACTTTATAAAATTTCTTGAGGCAGACCCTATTTTTGAAAACAATCTTAATTTTGGGGAGTTCCCCATTAATGATACCATACAGAGTTTGTACCTTAGGAGGATCACATTCTTTCCATTTTAATAGAATTGCTTTTCGTGCATAAAACATTATAGTCCGAAGTAGGATGCGAGCGGCCACTGTGTGGACTAAGTCATTCAGTATACCCAGTAAACCCACTTCAGGTGTTCTGGGAACCGGAATGTTAAGTTGCTCTTCAAAGAAATCAAATAAGTCCCTCCAGTATGAGTCAAGTCCAGGACAGCTCCGGAACATATGGAACAGATTAGCATCATCACAGGTACACCGCGCACAGCTAGCATTTTAATAGCTCTTATTTACACAAGAAGTTTTATTGTATGCTTTGACTTTATCTTGTGAAATGTATTTTTTACAATACTGACTTATTGTAATGTATTATAATCTATAAAATAAGATTATTCAACGAGAAAAAAATTCTTGGGATTTTTTTACTCTCCTCCGCTATGTGGTTCTCGTGCTCTATCTTAGCCACCCTGATTGCGTTCTTAAACTTCTTATTGCATTCTTTGTAGTGTTGGAATGATGACACCTACGCTTTATATTTTTTAAAGGCCATTTTTTGTCTTTAACCTCTTCAGCCCCAGAAGGTTTACCCCCTTCACGACCAGGCCATTTTTTGCAATATAGTACTGCATTAATTTAACTAACAATTGCGCTGACGTGCGACGTTGTACCCAAATAAAATTGATGTTCTTTTTTTCCCATGAATAGAGCTTTCTTTTGGTGGTATGTTATCACCTCTGTGTTTTTTATTTTTTGTGCTATAATCAAAAAAAGACCGACAACTTTGAAAAAAAATATATATTTTTTACTTTATGCTATAAAACATGCACAATAAAAATTAAAAAATCTAAGGTATTCATCAATTTAGGCCAATATGTATTCTGGTTTTATTGGTAAAAAATTCCAATGAGCATATATTAATTAGTTTGCACAAAAGTTATAGTGTCTATAAAGTATGAGATATATTTATGGAATTTTTTTTTCATTGTTTTTACTAGTAATGGCGGTGATCAGCGATTTTTAGCGGGACTGCGACATTGCGGCGGACAAATCTGACACTAAGTGACACTTTTTGGGGACCAGTGACATCAATACAGTGATCAGTGCTAAATAAAATGCACTGTCACTGTACTAATGACACTGGCAGGGAAGGGGTTAACATCAGGGACGATCAAAGGGTTAAATGTGCTCCTAGGGAGGTGCTTTCTAACTGTGCGGGGGATGCTTTGACTGTGGGAACACAGAGATCCATGTTCCTGCTTAGCAGAAACACAAGATCTCCATCTTTCCCTCTCACAGAAAGGCGTCTGACTTGTTTACATAGGCAGACCACTGTTCTACCTCTCCTGAGAATGATCGTGAGGTCCCGATGAACATCAGGTCCACTGGACCCACTGATTGGCCCCCGCTGTGTTCAATCACGCGTGCACCCCAGACCCAGTGCACAAAATCACATACAGGTATGTGATTTCGCGCAGGAGGACCAACCTGCTGCAGTATATCTGTGTAGGGTGGTCCAGAAGGAGTTAATATGACTTTTCACACTATGGTTCAGCCACCCAGGTTTAACCTTCGTTCTATCTATATTTATTACCCATTGGAATGCACTTGGCGATACCTTTAATTAATATGTTCATCAATTTAGGCCAATATGTATTCTGCTACATATGTTTGGTAAAAAAATCCCAATAAGCGTATATTGATTGGTTTGCCCAAAAGTTATAGCATCTACAAACTATGGGATATATATATATATATTTTATTTTTTTACTAATAATGGCGGCGATCAGCGACTTATAGCGGGACTTCGATATTGCCGTGAACAAATCGGACACCTAACTGACACGTTTGACACTTTTTTGGGGACCACTGACACTAATACAATGATCAGTGCTAAAAAAAATATGAACTGGCACTGTATTAATGACACTGACTGGGAAGGAGTTAACATCAGGGGCAATCAGAGGGTTAACTTTGTGCCTAGCCTGTGCTTACTCACTGTGGAGAAGGTGCTTTGACTAGGGGAAGGCAAAGATCCCTGTTCCTGCTTTGCAGAAAAACACAGAATCAATACCTTCCCTTTTGACAGAATGACAATCTGCCTTGTGTCCTATGTAATCGGCGGGTGCCAGTGGACATCAAGTCCCGCTGCTGGGCTCCCGCTGTGTGTGAAAGTGTCAGATCACGTCCTAGGTATGTGATCTAGCACAGAGCGGTGTAGTAGTAAATGTACATTGGGCGGTCTGCAAGTGGTTAAGGGCATTCAATTTAATATTAACCATCTCCTGCCCTCCTGAGGAAGCAAGATTGCAAAATGAGTTGAGAGAAAGCTGTCTCCCGTTCTTGGTACTGGTGTTTAAAGTAATAGAAAAAGAAAAGATTAAAACTTGCGCTCAGTGTATGAGACTGCAGCATATAACAAGCATGTCATACTTACCTGCTCTGTGCAAGGGTTTTGCACAGATTGGGCCCCGATCCTCCTTTTTTAGGTTCCCCCGGCGGTGCTCCTGGCTCCTCCTCCTGATCGAGTGCCCCCACGGAGAGCCGCATTCCATGGGGTCACTCGTGTGGGTGCGCTCCCGAGTCCTTCTGCTGCGTCCATTGACACAAATAGCAGGACTCGGTCCCACCCCCGGCTCCCGTGCCAATGGTTCCTGCTTATTATTCTATCTAATGAGGACAGCGGCTGGAGCTGCTGGTCTCATTCTCGTCGATGGAACAATCGGGTTCAAGTAAGAAAAAGGGGGGCTCTGGGGGGCTGCTGCACCACAGAAGGTTTTTCACCTTAATGCATAGAGTGCATTAAGGGGAAAAACCTTGAGACTTTACAACTCCTTTAAGTGATATTCAAACAAATATAAGTGCTTCAAGTGTTCAGGTGCCACTCCTCCATGCACAGCCTCTTACCAGAGAAAAGATCACAGAGCGCTTTGAATAATACTGAGAGTCCTGGCAATTTGACATCTCAAATCGCATGCCAAATCACTGCAATGTGAACCAGGGCTTAATAATATTTGTAAGAATTATGATGGGTATTTACTATGATGGCAATCGGTAAGAGAAAAAACCAAGCATGGAGGTTATTGATGGATATTGCTTCTGTATATATGATATGCTTGGAATAGCTTTAATATTTATGAATTTGTAATATCTGATGGAAGTACAGTATTGTTTTTATTATACAGGATTGTGTTAAAAAGTCTGCGTATAGCACTTAAATGGCTCTGTTGCAATATTAGACTTTATTGATGGAATACACAGGGAGAGCAGAGAAATGAAGGGCATTCACTGGCAGCAGATAGTGGAAATAACCAGATTCATGGCAATCATGAAGCAGAAAATATTGGGCAGAAAATGGCTCTAGCAAGGCATAAGTAGAAAATCTTGCCTACTGGAGAAGTAAGGGTTAATGGAAGCTGCAGAAGGCTTTTGCACTCTCTGTGTGACACAAATAAGGGATTATTGCAATTGACCGTCCTGTTCTATTTCCAATCCAAACTCCTGAGGATCATTTGGGGATTTGGGGTGATAGAAAGGGACAGCTGGTTCCTCGGTTAATTTGGATATCCAGAAATAAACGATAAGTGATCTTTTTTCCTCTTCTTTGGGAGAACAGCACCAATATCACTTTGAAACAACAATTAGGATTTATTTGTATTCTAAATCCGCCTGCATTGTTTTAGACAAACCCAAAGAAACACTTTTACAATATATATTTAGTTAGCTATGATTAAGGGACCTAAGTAAAATCAAACTTTGGTTAATTTTAATAAAAATGTCCACCTATGAAGCTTTACACAAATGATTAAAAATGCTTATTTTGTATTTTGATGAGGACAATGCTAATTCATTCAATGTGGAGTGAATGTAGGATGGAAGTGGCTGCTAAGAGCTTGCAGGATACCAGAAGTGCTGCAACAAAGGAAGAAACAAGGGAGAAGACAAGTATTTTATTTAAAGTACATTAATAGAAATTGTTTATTGTACACAGTGCTATGGTAAACAAAGTGTAATGCCGCGTACACACGATCGGAATTCTCGTTGGAAAAAACTCTGACGGTTTTTCCGACGGAATTCCGTCGAATTCCGCTCAAGCTGTGTTGCCTACACACGATCACACCAAATTCCGACGGTCAATAACACAGCGGCATAAAACACGTTCGACAGCACTATAAAAGGGAAGTTTAATGCTTCCGAGCATGCGTCGAATTGTTTCCGAGCATGCGTCGGAATTTTGCGTGTCGGAATTGCATACACACGATCGGAAAATCCGATAGAAAGGTTTTCCGTCGGAAAAATTGAGAACAGGTTCTCAAATCAAAGTCCGTCGGAAATTCCGACAGAAAAAGACCGTTGGGCATACACACGGTCGGAAAATCCGATGAAAAGCTCCCATCGGACTGTTTCCATCGGAAATTCCGACCGTGTGTATGCCGCATCATTCCGTTGCACACTGGGCGTTTAGCCCCAGTGCATTGGGCTCTGACATTTATCTGCTGGCAGAGGGCACAGGTGCATAGCTCCCAAAGGTCTCTTATATCAAGGGACTGTTCCTGATTTGGCACAAAGTCCCTCTGCCCCTCTTTCCTCCTCATTTGTCCCTCATTTTGGTCTGATATATATAGTTGTATGTAAAATGCACTATTTAGCTTTCAAAAAGTGCTTCCCAGTGTTAAACCTTTCATCCAATTTCGAAATTGCTGCATTTGTACATTTCAAAAGCCAATATAAAGGAATAGTAGAGGTGAAAAAAAGCACTTGCGGGTTTAACTAATCATTTTTTGTATAATTCTCCTTATGGCCCCTTTCACACTTATACAACTTGTCCCACGATTTGGGACTGCAAAGTAGCATGACAAGTCGTCCCCCATGATTTCCAATGACAGCCATTCGTATTAGTACGACTGCAAGTCATTCCAACTTCAAAAGTAGTCCCTGCACTACTTTGGTCCAATTTTGATGCCACTTACACAGGCATTCCTTGAAATCGCGGCAAAAATCGTGGCAAAATCACGCAACTTTGAAGTCGCACAAGTGTGAAAGGGGCCTAAGTGGCATCAAAATCGGACCAAAGTAGTGCAGGGACTACTTTGAAGTCGGAATGACTTGAAGTCGTACTAATATGAATGGCTGTCATTGAAAATCATGGGGGAACAACTTGTCATGCTACTTTGCAGTCCCAAATCGTGGGACAAGTCGTATAAGTGTGAAAAGGGACTTAAGGGGGTGTGGCAGGGGGTGTGCTCTATGGCTACATACTTTTGCTAATAGGTGTCCCTTGTTCCCATCTCAAAAAGTTGGGAGGTATGCAGGTGCCCCATCCAGCCTCGCTTTCTTCAAAAACGAATGCCCAGGATGCAAAAAGTTTTTACTCCAGGCATTTATCCATGGACGAATAATGTCCTAAACATTTGTACCATCCGGTGCACCTTTGTCCTCTGCCCACATCTAAATTTCAGAGGCCCATGAACAAACACCCAATATACATGGGGCCTTGGGGTCCTTTGACATGATCAGATCTGTACCATGTCTGTCAGTTTTGCAGGTGGACCCGATCGGAAGCTCCCAACACTCTGGACAGGCGGATGTAAACAGACTGGTGTCTTTTTAAACCACCTACCTCCAAGTCTGTCTGGGTCCGGGAAAAAAAAGGACTTTATCATAACGGATTGGATGTAGCCTGATGTAAGCCGGCAACGGAGTCTGTTTACATACGGCCACCCATAGAGCTTTGATGGGTCGGCCCTAGAGTTGCCACCTCATCCCTTTAAACCTGAACACATATTAATTACACAGGTTCTGTGGCTGATTAAGGTGGTAATTAAACTCACTTGGTGGCTTATCTGCACTAAATTAGTCTCAGAATCTGTGTAATTCATATGTGTTTGGGTTTAAAGGGATGAGGTGGCAACCCTAGTTGGCCCGTATCTACCGGACACAAACGTCAAAAAAATAACATTCGTTCTGTTTAGCTATAATTCAGCAGGGAATCTGCTTACATATTCCCTGCTGATCTAAGTTGATCCCACTCCATGTGAAAGCTTGCTATATTGTTATTTAGCTCAGTGGTAAATGCATTTCTGTGAGTCCAGTCCAGTCCAAACTATAGTTCACGGCTTTCCAGCACACTTTCCTTAAAAGGAAAAACAAGTCCTTACATGGGTCTTTACCATCAAAACAGACACAGTCAAAAGAATACGGAGCCACCTGTCTCTCTCTCTCTAAGCAGTGTTGCTGCTTAGGCCCGAAATTGAATGCTTTGGCTCTCGGACCATCACACTCCTGGCTTCCTGAGTTCTCCTGCCTCTAAGCCTTCAGTTGCAGCACCCTACTGCACTGGCCAATGCCCTGGCCTCTCAATAGGGAATCTCCTGGAACCCAATAAAAGTTCCCCTGTCCCCTAGCCTGAGATCTCCTGGCAGACCTGTCTTCTGGATAGGGCACACCTGTCTCCTAACAAGAGCACTGAACTATATACTGTATTTATCGGAGTATAAAATGCACCGGCGTATAACGCGCACTCCAAGTTTAGGAGGGCATTTTAAAGGAAAAAACTTATAGGAGGGAAGTTTAAGGAAAAAAAAAACTTACATTTAAATGCTCATCAATGCAGCCTTATCAGTGTCCATCTGCAGCCTTGTCTATCATTGCAGAATGATCAGTGTCCATTTGCAGCCTTGCCCAGTGCCATTTGCAGCCTTGCCCAGTGCCATTTGCAGCCTTGCCCAGTGCCATTTGTAGCCTTGCCCTGTGCCATTTGCAGCCTTGCCCAGTGTAATTTGCAGCCTTGCCCAGTGTAATTTGCAGCCTTGCCCAGCGCCATTTGCAGCCTTGCCCAGTGAGTGTCATTTGCGGCATGTAAATAGCCTTGCCCAGCGCCGTTTGCAGCCTTGCCCAGTGTCATTTGCGGCACGTTTAAATTTCCCACCGCCGAGATAGACAGAGCCTGTGTACTCGGCTGTACTCGTCTCGGCTCGCCTCACAGTCCCGGACCCTCTGTGGGCAGGACTGTGAGCGGAGCCGAGCTGAGTACACAGTACAGTCGGCTCTGTCTTTTTCGGCAGCGCTGGCTCGAGAGACAGCAGGGAGGTGAGACGGTGGGACTGCGAGTGGAGCCGAGCACTACGCTCGTTATTTTTTTCATCGGTGCGCTGTCTTTTTCGGCGGCACTCTGTATTTTTCGTCGTCGTGCGCTCTTTTTCGGCTCACAGACAGTGGGGATCGACGTATAACACGCACCCACGATTTTCTCCAGATTTTAAGGGGAAATAAGTGCGTGTTATACGCCGATAAATACGGTAGTCAATATAATGGCTGTGCACACCTGCAAACTCAGCCTGCTGGTCTTGTGCAGGACATGGACACTGGTTTGGAGATTTGTTCCTTACCAAAGCACTTTGAAATCTCCAAACTATGAAGCCCATCCAGGAAAAATAAAATCCAGAGCAAGTGGTATGCACAGTTCATTGCTCATAATCGATACTTCAGAGTCCCACACTCTGCATACATGCAAACCCTGTGTACTTTCTACAATCATTTTTTCATAGTGGCAGGGCTTTGCACACCGAGCCCTAATGCTGCGTACACACGACCGGACTTTTTGACAGCAAAGGTCCGACGGAAAGAATCCGTCGGACAATTCGATCATTTGTGGGCTCCAGCGGACCTTTGCTGTCCAAAAATCTGACGGACTTTAGAAATAGAACATGTTTCAAATTTTTCCGCAGGAACTCCGCCAGACCCAGTACTTATGGCCAAATCCGCTCGCCTGTATGCTAGTCTGACGGACGAAAACCGACGCTAGGGCAACTATTGGCTACTGGCTATGAACTTCCTTATTCTAGTTCGGTCGTATGTCATCACGTTCGAATCCGTCAGACTTTGGTGTGCTTGTGTGTGGCCAAGTCTGTTCATTCAGAAAGTGCGTTGGAAAGTCCGCTGAAAGTATGTCGGGAAGACCGTCGGACCTAGTCCGTCAAAAAGTCCGGTCGTGTGTACGCGGCATTAGGATTTACATGTACTCTAATAAAGAGTAGGGTAACAATTTTTTAAATTGCATTTAAGATTAAGTTGCACTTAACTTAAAAATTTGAAAACTCTGAAATCTGCTGGCTTTTCACAGCCATCATTAATGTTTAACTGACTTCACTGCCAATTCTCATGGATGACTTCCATCCATGTAGGTTGTATAAATAACACTAAAAAGCATTATCCAAGTAAAATTTCACAGAAGTCAAACAAACTGAAAAACTGCTTAAAAGTGTTTATACATGTGTGCACATTGCAACACTGTCTTGTTTAATTATGTCACATAAAATATTGTTATAAAGTAATAACACTATTATCATTGCCTTAGAAGGCAATATACCTGTGAGTGGGATATCTCAACTGGACACTTTGGTATATCATGACTTCATCTACAGTTGTGTGAAAATGTATTTGCCCCCTTCCTGATTATTTATTTTTTGCATATTTCTCACACTTAAATGATTCAGATCATGAAACAAATTTTAATATTACACAAAGATAGCAAAAGTAAATCCAAGATGCAGTTTTTAAATTATTATTTAATTTCATTACCTGCGAATGTGAAATAGATGTGAAATACATTTACACATACAATACATGTGAAATAGAAATTGCCCCCTCCCATGCTGAATCATGAATGAACTGTAATTAACCACAATTTTTTGGAAAGCTGAGTTAAATTTCACTTGCCACACCCAGGTCGGATTACTGCCAGACCTGTTGAATCAAGAAATCACATAAATAGAAGCTGTCTGACAAAGTGAAGCATGCTAACAGATCACAAAAAGCCACACATCATGCCACAATCTAAAAAAATTCAAGAACAGATTAGAAACAAATTAATGTACATGTATTGGTCTAGGAAGGGTCTCAAACCCATTTCTAAGGCTTTGGAACTCCAGTGGACCACGGGAGAAAGCCATTATCCACAAATGGAGATAACTTGGAACAGTGGTGAACCTTCCCAGGAGTGGCCGGCCTACAAATATTTTCCAAGAGCATGACAGCGACTCATCCAGGAGGTCATAAAATAACCCAGAACAACATCTAAAGAGCTGCAGGCCTCACTTGCCTTAGGTAAGATCAGTGTTCACGATTTAACAATAAGAAAGAGACTGGGCAAAAATGGCATCCATGGGAGAGTTCCAAGGCCAAAGCCACTGCTGACCAAAAAGAACACAAAGGCTCATCTCACGTTTATCAAAAAACATCTTGATTATACCCAAGACTTTTAGGCAAATATTCTGTGGACTGATAAAACTAAAAATTTACTTTAGTCTCAGAACCCGGACAACTTACCATAGTTGATGGAACCATGAATTCTGAGCTCTACCAGAAAATCCTAAAGGAGAATATCCGGTCATCAGTTTGTGACCTCAAGCTCAAGTGCACTTGGGTTATGCAGCAGGACAGTGATCCAAAATACAACAGCAAGTCCACCTCCAAATGGTTCAAACAAAGCAAAATTTAGGTTTTGGAATGGCCTAGTCAAAGCCTGGACTTAAATCCAATTGAGATGCTGTATCATGACCTTACACAGGCCATTCATGCTGGAAAACCCTCCAATATGGCTGAATTAAAACAATTCTGCAAAGAAGAGTGGGCCAAAATTGCTCCAACATGTGAAAGACTCATTGCCAGTTATCGCAAACGCTTGATTGCAGATGTTAGGTTTTTTCACATTACTTACATTACTTTTTCACATAAAGCCAGGCAGGTTTGGACAGCTTTTTTGCCTTAATAAATGAAACCATCATTTAAAAACTGCATTTTGTATTTACTCGGGTTATCTTTGTGTAATGATAAAATTTGTTTGATGATCTGAGTACATCAGAATGTTAAATAAATATATATATATATATATATATATATATATATATATATATATTTATTTATTTATTATTTTTTTTCCCCCTAAGCAGTTAATGACAAGTATGTTGCTTAAAGTTTAACCGCTTTGCGACCGCCGGCCGTCAAATGACGGCCAGGCGGCGCAGCTCTCGTTCCGGGAGGGCGTCATATGACGTCCTCCCCCGCTGGGCACCCGCGATTGCCCGGTAACACAGCAGGACCGTTGATCTGTGTGTGTAAACACACAGATCAACGGTCCTGTCAGAGGAGAGGAGCCGATTGGTGTGTTCTCTGTACAGAGAAACACAGATCGGTCTCCTCCCCTTGTGAGTCCCCTCCCCCCACAGTAAGAAACACTCTTAGGGAACATAATTAACCCCTCCCCGACCCTAGTGGTTAACCCCTTCACTGCCAGTGTCATTTATACATGAATCAATGCATTTAAATAGCATTGATTGCTGTATAAATGACAATGGTGCCAAAAATGTGTCAAAAATGTCCGATGTGTCCGCCATAATGTCGCAGTCACAATAAAAATCGCTGATCACCGCCATTACTAGTAAAAAAAAAAATATTAATAAAAATGCTATAAAACTATCCCCTATTGTGTAAACGCTATAACTTTTGCGCAAACTAATCAATGATCGCTAATTGCGATTTTTTTTTTACCAAAAATATGTAGAAGAATACGTATCGGCCGAAACTGAGGAAAAAAAAATTTTTTTATATATTTTTTGGGGATATTTAGTACAGCAAAAAGTAAAAAATATTGTTTTTTTTTTTAAATTTGTCGCTCTTCTTTTGTTTATTGCGCAAAAAAGAAAAACCGCAGAGGTGATCAAATACCACCAAAAGAAAGCTCTATTTGTGGGGAAAAAAATGATAACAATTTAATTTGGGTGTTGTATGACTGCACAATTGTCATTCAAAGTGCGTCAGTGCTGAAAGCTGAAAAATGGCTTGGTCAGGAAGGGGGTGAAAATGCACTGTAGTGAGGTGGTTAAAGTGTGTGAATACTTCAATCATCCAATCATGTGTAAGTAAAATCCTATATCCTTTTTTAAATTCTACTGCGCGGGTATTCAAGGTGAATATAACTTCACTCTGTTGCGCAAGTGTTAACTTTACTAAGTGGACACTCTTTACCTTTTTAGTAAATCCACTCCTATGACTCCAATTCTCCTATGCAGCAAATAACCACAATAATACATTGCACCATGCAATTTCTAGCTATATGTAACATTTTTTTTGCAAAGAGATAACCTGCTATTTCCAATCATTACTTGAAATATACTGTAGAAAGTATCAGTTCTAGAAGCTGCACATTACATTACATAAAGGCTAACAAAATTGGTGTACCATGTTAGCCAGAACTAAATATGCAGGCATAAAAGGCAAAATGCATTGTCAAAGTGAATCCTTTTAGCAGCAAACTAACAAATGTTTAAAAAATGCAAGGTTTTGAGCCATGGGCTACCTATATGCAGGTCTCTATTGCCCGGTAACATGGTCTCTATGGTCACGAGGATTCCTATGTTTCCCTTTATCCAGGGGATCTGACCTCTTCTAGCTCTAATTTTAATTTCTTTCTTTTTTCCTTCTTTTCTCTTTTCTTCCATTGCGTGTTTGACTACCCCTATGTTTGATGTAGAGTTTACATACTCAGTGTATTAATAGTTGGGTGGTCTCCAATGGGTATGCATCTATCGTGTCAGGATATTGGGAGGAAAAATGTCGATCCCTTAATGAAGAGTTTTGAGTTTATTATTTTGAATATTGCATTGTGGGAGTTGCTACTCCTTTCAACCCATTTGTTATGCATACTGATTATTGTACTTTTGTACTAATGGCTATTTTATTTGAAAATTTTCCATTAAATATTTTGAATTAAAAAAATGTAAGGTTTTGGAACATCAGATTCCTTTTTTGGGTATATTGGCAGATCAATATACCTAGTAGTACACCTGAAGACAGTGCCTTGACAGGATCAACTGGGCCCCGCACCTCCGATGGATGGAGAAGGCGAAGAATCCAATATCAGCATGTGCCAAAATGTTTGTAATAGTTGTGGTATGCAGTAGAATAGTACCGATATTTGTAGTACACTGCAGCAAATTGAAAGGTTTAAGATTGGCATAGAAATATTGGGCTAACAGTGGCGAAAGAAAAAAATGTCCTTTCTTGGTGGTGTCACTGAAAGGAAAAATATGTCCCTGAGTCAGGAGTGTAACTAAAATTAAAAAATATATCTGAATTGGTGGAATGACTGGAAGGAAAAAAGTCTGTGGTGTCACGCCACTGTTTGACTGTTCTTAAATAGGTAAGGGGCAGGGTCACATGGTGACATCACCTGGTGACACCGCCCCCTTGTGATGTCACAGACCAATGCATGCTAGGTCGGTGGTGTTACAAGGGGTGGTGCCACCAGGTGACATCATTGGGAGGCCCCGCCCCTTACCTATCTCCTTACCTATTTAAGAACTGTCAAACGACGGAGAAGGCATTTGACAATTATATTTTGTTACAAGAGGAGCATTTTTTAAACTTTTTTCGGGTCCGGCGGTGCGGCGGGCATTGTGATTGACAATGGATTTACATCAGGAGACATTGTTTTTTTATTTTTTTAATAAAGGAATTGTCAAAAAACGACCTCCTGTCTTAATTTATTTTTGACACTTTTTTTGGTAAATGAGTAGGGGCACAATGTACCCCATACTCATTCACATGGGGGGGATCTGGGGGCCCCCTTGTTAAAGGGGCTTCTAGATTCCAATAAACCCCCTGCCCACAGACCCCCACAACCGCCATCCATGGTTGTGGGGAAGAGGCCCTTGTCCCCATCAACATGAGGACAAGGTGCTTTGGGGTGGGAGGGGCAGAGCCCCCCCACCCCAAAGCACCCCCCATGTTGAGGACATGTGGCCTGCCAGGCTACATGCTCAGGTGAGGGTCTGGTATGGATTTTGGGGGGGGGGGACCCCACACTGTTTTTGGTGTGGGATTCCCCTTAAAACCCACATCAGACCCGAAGGGTCCCCCAAAGCATTTTTTTACTTTTTTCTATTGCTGGCCATTTTTTTTTCATTCAGCTGTCAGCGGGGAAATCCATTGACAGCTGATGACTCATCCATTGTTAAGGACACAATGGCCAACTTCCTGGCCCAATTTGTAACAACTAGCTATTCACTATGCATCGCGCAGTGCAAAGTGGGGCGCTAGGTGGGCGAACATCCTGCCAAGCGCCCTGCAAATTCGGGTGTTCGCTGAACGGGCGAACAGGCAATGTTCGGGCCAAACTTTTGCTCAGTTAGAACTGTTCACCCAACTCTACTTTAAAGCAAGAAAGCACAAACCCCAAAGCACAGATTATTTCAATCCATGTGCTTTGTGGTGCAATGGTAAGGTAAGTTGTGGTTTAACTCAAAATAAATGGCACCACAACTAACCATGTAACATGCATTACTGTGTTTTGTGGTGAAACATGCATTTTACCACGCATTACTGCAATGCACAGATGTGAATTTGGCCAAAAGGAGGAGACTCAAGAAATGATGGGGATCACTTTATTCATTTGACTAAGTGAACATTCTCTATTGCTTCAGTAGCTCAGCCTCATTGTCTCATCTCTAGTGTCCATAAATAACAAGAGCCTTAGGCTCAACTATATATGTGTAAACACAAATTGATGATCTTGGGCACTGCAACAACTGAAGCTGAATGTAAACAGCTTACGTAGGTCAGTTGTGCATGAACAAACAATACTTGTGCATCAACAAACAGCAGCTCAAATTCTTTTCAAAGCAAGCAACTAACTACAGCAGTATATAATTTAATTCAAGGTGGAAAACCACCCATTTAGTCGGTCTACTCATCAAAAGTAAGCTGAAGTTCCAAAATGATTTTAAGATGTCTGAATGGCCTAGTATACTGACTTCACCTGTCCTGTTATAGCTAAACTCCAGAGAAATATAAATTAAAATAATGAAATTTAAAAAAAAAAAATATATATATATATATAAAAAATGTAATGCAGCTGTGTAATCATTAATACATCATGAAACGTATTGTTTTAAAATGCAAACAGTGTAAGCATCTGAAATTGAATTATGATCTGCTTCCTGCAGTCTACTGTACAGTTTGTACAGCAGAGCTCAGAGATGGAGAGGGAGAAACGGCACAAGCAGCCAATCAGGTGTGCTGCAATGCAAGAGTGAGCTTATCAGTGTGCTGCTTATCCCATCACTGTCCAGTCACAAGCTGGAGGGCACCTAGCAGTTAAAGTGAAATTGAAGCAGAGAAAGATTAAGCCCCCTCCCCTGGTAGACAGGGCTGCACTGTCGGACAGAACTGTGTAAATCGTAGGTCTGTCTGAAAGGACACAAATACAAAACATTTGAAGTGTTTAGCTATTTACCTGGAGTTCAGCTATACATACACAGTATTAAAGGAGTGAAGAATGGACTTCTCATTCCAGCATTCACGTGCTGCCTAGTTTAGGTGCTGTTTACTTCAGTTTTTCATCCACAAGGCCTGTTTCTATTTCCGGTAGTGCCTCACATATGCACATAGGAAACATATACGAATAATAATAGCAGAGCACTCCAAATACTGAATTGTATTTAAGGGTTTGTTTAACACATGCAGGAAGAACAAAATGGAATTTTTCTTTTTAAGAGAGTTAGGAAAAGTTAACACTGAAAGTACATTCTGCCATACTGCAGAATATATGAAAATTATAAATTTGAAGGTTTAATTGTCCTTAAACAGAATCATTCACATTTGAATAAATCCTACTTTTGAGTAACCATGACTGCACAATGTTAGAAATAACCGTAATTATCTATGTCTCCTCGACCTAAAAAAATACATGAAGAAGCTACTTACTGCATGCTAACTATATATATACTTGAACAAATGACACATAAAACTGACATGGTGTATTCATTTTCATGATCTAAATGATCAAAAATGCAGATCTGTCTGTTCTTGTCCCCTAATGATAAAAATTCTGACGAAACGCGTTTTGTGTTGGGGAGGATGCTATAAATAGATTAGCAGAGCCACTATTCAACAAACAGAGCTGAAAGTCTCTACCTATGAAGAGAGGGGGTGTGTGCTTTTCCTCCAATCCGCTGTCTTGCCTGTATGTCCAGGCTTCACTGCAGAGTTGAACAGGAAGAGAAAGTCTCCTATCACAATATGCACTTTCTAAACAGTATATAAAGCCGAAGACAGCAGATATACATGTAAAACTTATGTAGGGAGATTTGTTTCATCCCCATGTATTATCTGAGGCTGTTCACTTCACTGGGAATATGTGAGGGTTTACATACATTTTAACCGCTTGCCGACCAATGCACGCTGATGTACGTCGGCAGAATGGCGACGTACATCCCCTAAAATGTCTCCTTTAAGAAGCGGTGTCGCGGGCACGCGCCCGCGACGCGGGCACGCGCCCGCGCCGCGTACTCCATGTCCGCCGGGTGCCCGCGATCGTGTCACGGAGAGGAAGAATGGGGAGATGCTTTTGTAAACAAAGCATTTCCCCATTCTGCCTAGTGACAGGACAGAGATCACAGCTCTCTATCATCGAGAGCAGTGATCACTGTCCTGTGTGTTAAAGCGAAAACCCCCTAACAGTTAGAATCACTCCCTAGTACACACTTAACCCCTTCACCGCCCCCTAGTGGTTAACCCCTTCACTGCCAGTGTCATTTACACAGTACTCAATGCATTTTTATAGCATTGATCGCTGTATAAATGACAATGGTCCCAAAATAGTGTCAAAAATGTCGATGTGTCCGCCATAATGTCACAGTCCAGATAAAAATAGCAGATCGCCGCCATTACTAATAAAAAATAATTTTTAAATAAAAATGCCATAAAACTATCCCCAATGTTGTAGACACTATAAATTTTGTGCAAACCAATCAATATACGCTTATTACGTTTTTAGTTTACCAAAAATATGTAGAAGAATGCATATTGGCCTAAACTGAGGAAAACATTTTTTTTTATATATTTTTGGGGATATTTATTATAGCAAAAAGTAAAAAAATATTGTGTTTTTTTCAAAATTGACGCTCTTTTTTTGTTTATAGCGCAAAAAATAAAAACCGCAGAGGTGATCAATACCACCAAAAGAAAGCGCTATTTGTGGGAAAAAAAGGACATCAATTTTGTTTGGGTACAACGTTGCACGACCGCGCAATTGTCAGTTAAAGCGACACAGTGCCGAATCGCAAAAAGTGCTCTGGTCAGGAAGGGGGTAAAATCCTCCAGGACTGAAGTGGTTAAGGATCTGACATTATCCTACACACCGCACACATCGTACTGATCGGAGTGGCACTATTCTTGTTTTACTGTTGCCCATTTTATGCTTCTTCTGTGAGTATCTACAATTTATGATAAACCTTGTGAACCTTAACCACTTGCTTACCGGGCACTTAAACCCCCCTCCTATCCAGACCAATTTTCAGCTTTCGGTGCTCTCACGCTTTGACTGACAATTACTCAGTCATGCAACATTGTACCCAAATACATATATTTTTTGTCCTTTTTTCCCACAAATAGAGCTTTCTTTTGGTGGTATTTGATCACCTCTGGGTTTTTTATTTTTTGCGCTATAAATGAAAAAAGACCGAAAATTTTGAAAAAAAACACATTTTTCTTTGTTTCTGTGATAAAATTTAGCAAATTATTAATTTTTCTTCATAAATTTTTGCCACAATTTATACTGCTACATATCTTTGGTAAAAATAACCTAAATTAGTGGATATTATTTGGTCTTTGTGAAAGTTACAGACTCTACAAGCTGTGGTGCAAATTATACAAAATTGATCACATCTGATGTACTGGTGACCTATCTCATTTCTTGTGACCCGAACAAGCCAGGAAAGTACAAATACCCCCCAAATGACCCCTTTTTTGAAAGTAGACATTCCAAGGTATTTAGAAAGAGGCATGGTGAGCTTTTTGATGTTGTAATTTTTTCCCACAATTCTTTGCAAAATGAATTTTTTTTTTCTTTTTTTTTTTCTACAAAATTGTCATTGTAATAGGTTATTTCTCTCACATGGCATGTGTATACCACAAATGACACCCCAAAATAAATTCTGCTACTCCTCCTGAGTATTACGATACCACATGTGTGGGACTTTTTCACAGCCTGGCCACTTAGAGAGGCCCAACATGCAGGGAGCGCCATCACGTGTTCTAGGAGCATAAATTACACATCTAACTTGTTGACTACCTATTACACTTTTGAAGGCCCTGGAGCACCAGGACAATGACACGTGACACTGATGTGGCACTGATGACACTGATGACAGATGGTACTAATACGGGGCACTGATGACACGTGACACTGATGAGAGATGGCACTAATATGTGGCACTGATGAGAGATGGCACTTATACATGGCACTGATATCACGTGGCACTAATATGTGGCACTGATGAGAGACGACACTAATACGTGGCACTGATGACACTGATGACAGATGGCACTGATACGTGGCATTGATGACAGGTGACACTGATAACAGATGGCACGTGACACTGACAGGTGGCACTGATGACAGATGGCACTAATACGTGACACTGATGACAGATGGCACTAATATGTGGCACTGATGACACGTGACACTGATATGGCACTGATGACAGATGGCACTGATGACAGATGGCAATATGTGGCACTGATGACATGTGGCACTATGTGGCACTGATGACATGTGGCACTGATGACAGGTGGCACTGACAGGTGGCACTGACTACAGATGGCACTGACTACAGATGGCACTGGCAGATGGCACTGGGGATGGCACTGGGGATGGCACTGGGCACTGGGGACAGATGGCACTGGCAGATGGCATTAGGGACAGATGGCATTGGGGACAGATGGCATTGGGGACATATGGCACTTGCAGATGGCATTGGGGACATATGGCTCTGGCAATTGGCATTGGGGACAGATTGCAGTGGTGGCAGTGGGCACAGATGGCATTTCGTTTTTTTTTTTTTGACACTTACGGCGCTGCAGCCGTTCATCTCCCCCTCCTCACACACTGTCTCTGTGTGAGGAGGGGGAGCGGCGCTGAGAGATGATCTCATATGTTTACATATGAGATCATCTCCCATTGGACACGCCAATCGCGATATAAACGGCCGCTGTGATTGGCCGTTTACAGCGATCTGTGATTGGCTGTGTCCGAGGGACACGGCCAACACAGAATTTCCCTGCTGTGCGCTCGTGAGCGCGCACAGGGAACGAAGAAAGGGGAGGCCGTCATATGACGGCCTCCCGGGAATTGACATCCGCGCCGAGGCCGTCATTCGGCTACGGCCGGATGTGAAGTGGTTAAAGAGGAGTTCCGCCTGGGGAAAGAAAAATAAAAGTCAGCAGCTACAAATACTGTAGCTGTTGATTTTTAATAAATGGACACTTACCTGTCCAGGGAGCCTTTGATGTGGGCCCCCTAGCTGATTTTTGGATTGACTCCCGGGTGCTGCCACCGCCATTCCTGGTAAGGGAAAAGAGTGATATGTTCGGTAACGAGTGATATGAATGGCAGCAGGACAAAAGCAAATATTGGCTGGAGGGAGCACAATGTTTTGGCAAACAGGAAGAACAAAGGCATGGCTTTAATAAGAAGCTCATGGGAGGAGCAAAGGGTTCCATGTTCAAGACAAACAAGGTTCAAGGTAGGATTATTCAAGGAATGGACCAGGCTGCTGTGTGGCATTCCAAGTGGCTCAACCAGAAAAGATACCTCCAGACACAACAGAGTTTGCAGGTTCAAATCTGGGCCCTGACTGTATGATAGTCAGGGACAGTGCATCTCATTTTGGTTTGATTTAATTTAATACTAGTTTACAGGTATTGGTGTATGCTGCTGTCAAAAAAATCTGTATGAGCTTATGCACTAAGCACGAGTGAATGTATACATATATGTAAAATAATCTACAAGTGGCATAGATTTCAAACAACTGCTAATTTGTCCAGGGCTCAGCAGATTCAACCCAAGAACTAAGTACAATGTGTCTTTCATCTGTTGCATTAAGTTCCCTTGGCTGCTGACTGCCTCTACAGTCTTCAACGTTGCCCGTTTCTTTGTGCTTCTTCAAACGAGCTTGAAAGGACAAATGAAACCCCAGTCTGCTTTGAAATCTTTGCCTGGGAGAGACCTTGCTGATGCAGTATAACCGCCTTGTACCTTGTTGCTGTGTTCAGTCTTGCCATGTGTATGTCATGTAACATGAAACTCACCTTAGTAGCTGAGTTTGGCTGTTCCTTACCCAGTTTTAAGCCTTCTTCACAGCTGCTTCTGTTTCAGTTAATTACTTTGTTTCAACCTGCATATGAAATTGATGATCATTAGCAACAGCTTGGTATAATTGATTAATCATACACCTGACTCTGATCCTAAAAAAAAAAAATCCCTGCCAAAGATTAGTCACACACATACCTAAAACCTAAAAGGCAAATATGTTGTTCAGTGAACAATTTTCACTTTGCAAGGGAATTTTCCACAGAGCTTAGTGAATGTGGTAAAATTTCGCATTGCAAAGAAAACCTAATCACGGGCAAAGAGAATAACAAAGATAGTATTTTCGCTTACATATGACTGGATGATGGAAGTCAGAAAAGCTTCACCTTGTTCATTAAGTTCTGGGGAAATTCTCTTGCAAAGTATACAGTCTATTTGCCTTTATTAAATCAGCCCCCACCTGTCCAAGAGCTAAAGTTCATACACCCATTACATCTATTGATATTTTTTTGAATAGGTGATTGAAAAATGCATTTCACCTATGTTTATCGTAATGTGTATTACCTTTATCCTACACTAATAGTAAAATGTATACCTCTTGTGCTAGCTATAGGATTGAAATATAGTTTGGTGCACCCACACACCCAAAAGTAAATATAATATGTATATGGTGAATTTGTAAGAAAAAAGATCTGTGTGGGTTCTAATCATACAAAACAATGTAAAAAAGAAAATAAATAAAATAAAACTAGAAAAACAGCTGCTGCCAGTACACAATTTGTGTTCCCATAAAACCAACAAAATAAATACATGATATGTGGTATAGTGCTGCCAAAACAACATAAATGTGAACCTATGTGGAGTGTTTAACCGCTTCCCGACCGCCTCCTGCACATTTACGTTGGCAGAATGGCACGGCTAGGCAAAAGCACGTACAGGTACGTCCTCTTTAATTGCCTAGCCGTGGGGTCGCACGCGCGCGGCCGGCGGCACGCTCGCGACCCAGTCGGGAGCTCCGTGACCACGGCCGCGGGACCAGCGGACCCGATCGCCGCTGGTGTCCCGCGATCGGGTCACAGAGCTGAAGAACGGGGAGAGGTCTGTGTAAACAAACCTCTCCCCGCGCTTCCTACTCTGCCTGTCATTGATCGACTGTTCCCTGTCATCGGGAAAGCCGATCAATGACGTCAGACGTCAGCCCTGCCCCCTAATGTTAAAAAAAAACACACACGTCACAGCCCATAACCCCTCCCCCTAGTGGTTAACTCTTTCACTGCATGTGTCATTTATACAGGAATCAAGGCATTTAAATAGCATTGATTGCTGTATAAATGACAATGGTCCCAAAAATGTGTCAAAAATGTCCGATGTGTCTGCCATAATGTCGCAGTCACAATAAAAATCGTTGATCGCCGCTATTACTAGTAAAAAAAAAAAATATTAATAAAAATGCTATAAAACTATCCCCTATTTTGTAAACGCTATAACTTTTGCGCAAACCAATCAATAATCGCTAATTGCGATTTTTTTTACCAAAAATATGTAGAATACGTATCGGCCTAAACTGAGGAAAAAAAAAAAAAATTTATATATTTTTTGGGGATATTTATTATAGCAAAAAGCAAAAAATATTGCATTTTTTTTTAAAATTGTCGCTCTATTTTTGTTTATAGCGCAAAAAATAAAAACCGCAGGGGCGATCAAATACCATCAAAAGAAAGCTCTATTTGTGGGAAAAAAAGGACGCCAATTTTGTTTGGGAGCCACGTTGCATGACCGCGCAATTGTCAGTTAAAGGGACGCAGTGCTGAATCGCAAAAAGGGGCCTGGTCCTTTGGCTGCCAATTGGTCCGGGGCTGAAGTGGTTAAGTGTAATAATACCCAATGTGTAAAATAAAAGTATACAAAATGTAATATACAATGAGTGCACAATAAATGTCCATCAAATATCAATCTACGGAGAAAATGTGTTCAGTCCAATGGTGCTAGTGACCATCCTTAGCGGTAAGTCACCCACTCCACCCAATATGCTGACTTCTAGCACAAAGAGGGGGATTTTAGCAATAACAGTCTCTAGGATCCCTTTAGGGGGTCTGTACTCACAAGGCCCTGGCCGCAGGTCACCTTCCTCCGTGATACCAAACAAGATCCATGGAAGTCCTCCCTTAGTCAGCTTGCAAGAGAACCATGGGTTGCAGCTTCAGTGTTTCCGGCCCTCAGGTAAATAAAGTTACCCGGCATGCCTTGGGACACATCCCCTACTAATTGGCCAGGGCTGTACAGACATCCATGCTCTCAGACATTGGATCAGTGTGAAACTTTCAAGACAGCATGAGCAGTACCAGAGCACACTGAGCAGGCCTCTCTAAACAATCACAGCTCTCTGTTAAAGATGATTTTTTTTTTTTAAAGCCAGCAGCTACAAATACTGCAGCTGCTGACTTTTAATAAATAGACACTTACCTCTTCCAGGGTCCAGCGATGTCGGCAGCAGAGGCCGATCAATCGCTCGGCTCTCTGCTGCTGCCGGCGCCATTCTCGGTGAGGGAATTAGGAAGTGAAGCATTGCGGCTTCACTTCCCTGTTCCCTACTGCGCATGCGCGAGTCACGCAGTGCAATGAGAATCGTCTGCGCCGTCTCTGGGACCCGTGTGTGTCCCAGCAGACAGCGTGGCGGGACAGGAAGAGGCATAGACTCCCGTGGGAGTCTATGCCCAGAAGTGGGTGTAAATACTTGTCTTAGACAGGTATCTGCACCCCCCTTCCCCCTGAAAGGTGCCAAATGTGACACCGGAGGGGTGGAGGGTTCCGATAAGTGGAAGTTCCACTTTAGGGTGGAATCCCGCTTTAAGCAGACAGCATGTCAATTTGCCTAGCTGTCTCCCTGTTAAGCAGAGCAACCAAAAACGATATACACTCACTCTAGAACCTACCTAGGAGGGCGCTACACTTAGTAGAGTAACTCTACGGATATTAGGATGTGGTCCCTTTATATATTCATGATGCATAATTCTCAAGCCACGTTAATATGTTGATCCATTTGCTGTATGATTAAGGCCGATAGTAATAGCGTTATAACCCTAAGATTTATAGATGTCTGATTTACAGCTGCCATTTTTGTAGGGTTATAGCGATATTACTAACGGCCTTAACCACTTGCCGACCGCCCCCTGTATATATACGTCGGCAGAATGGCACGTACAGGCAGAACCACGTACCTGTACGTGCCATTCTTCCGGCGGGTGGGGGGTCCGATCGGACCCCCCCCGGCCGGCGGGGACGGTCGGGATCGCTTCAGGAGCGATCCGGGATGAGGGGACGGCCAGTGGTTTCTGGCCACCCCCTCGCGATCGCTCCTGGCGAATCAGATGCTTCCTCTGTCTGTGTCAATCAAAACACAGGCAGAGGAAGTGATGTCACGCTCGGTGCGCCGGTCTATGTGACCGGAACGCCGAGCTGTGAACATCTAAAGGTTAGTGCACAAACAGTACACTGACACCAGTACACATAGGCACACAAAACACCCCCCTGTCACCCCCTGATCACCCCCCAGATCACCCCCTCCCCCCCCAGTCACAGTGTCACTAATTGCAGTGATCATTTTTTTACTGATCACTGCATTTAGTGTCAGTGTGACTGTAATAACTGTCAGGGCAGTTAGTTTTAGGTCCAAGGTAGCCCCCCACCCCCCCCTAATAAAGGTTTAACCCCTTGATTGCCCCCCAGGTAACCCTTTCACCCCCTTTTGCCAGTGTCACTAAGCGATCGTTTTTCTGATCGCTGTATTAGTGTCACTGCTGTCGCTAGGTAACCATTTTTTTTTTTTAGGTAACCGCCATGTTTATATAGGTTCATAAATAGGTTTATAGGTCAGGTACCCCCATATTACAACCTAAATAAAGGTTTTAACCCCCTGATTGCCCCTAGAGTTAACCCTTTCACCAGTGATCACAGTATAACTGTCACTGGTGACGCTGGTTAGCCAGTTAGTTATTTCGTTATTTAGGTTCCCCGTCAGGTTTTTATATAGCGTCAGGTACCCCCATATATTACCTAATAAAGGTTTTAACCCCCTGATTGCCCCTAGTTAACCCTTTCACCCCCTTTTGCCAGTGTCACTAAGCGATCGTTTTTCTGATCGCTGCATTAGTGTCGCTAGGTAACCATTTTTTTTTTTTAGGTAACCGCCATGTTTATATAGGTTCATAAATAGGTTTATAGGTCAGGTACCCCCATATTACAACCTAAATAAAGGTTTTAACCCCCTGATTGCCCCTAGAGTTAACCCTTTCACCAGTGATCACTGTATAACTGTCACTGGTGACGCTGGTTAGCCAGTTAGTTATTTCGTTATTTAGGTTCCCCGTCAGGTTTTTATATAGCGTCAGGTACCCCCATATATTACCTAATAAAGGTTTAACCCCCTGATTGCCCCTAGTTAACCCTTTCACCCCCTTTTGCCAGTGTCACTAAGCGATCGTTTTTCTGATCGCTGCATTAGTGTCGCTAGGTAACCAGTTTTTTTTTGTATTACTGTTACGGGTGACGCTGGTTAGTTAGCTTGTTTTTTATACTGTCAGGGCACCCGCCATTTATTACCCAATAACGGTTTAACCCCCTGATCGCCCGGCGGGTGATATCAATTAGGTTTTAGGGTCAAATAAGGTCTGCGTCGCCCCAGGTTAGTGCCAGTACCGCAAACACCCACGCACAAAGCATACACCTCCCTTAGTGGCACAGTATCTGAACAGATCAATATCTGATCTGATCAGATCTATACTAGCGTCCCAGCAGTTTAGGGTTCCAAAAAAAAACGCATTGTTAGCGGGATCAGCCCAGATACCTGCTAGCACCTGCGTTTTCCCCCTCCGCCCAGCCCAGCCCACCCAAGTGCAGTATCGATCGATCACTGTCACTTACAAAACACTAAGCACACATAACTGCAGCGTTCGCAGAGTCAGGCCTGATCCCTGCGATCGCTAACATTTTTTTTGTGGTAGCGTTTTGATTCAGTCGCTTCAGTCAGGAGCTTTTTTACCTGTGAATCTCAAAAAAATAAAAAAAAATAAAATAGTTGTCGTTTTATTGTTCTCTCTCTCACTCTATTCTCTCTCTATTGTTGCTCTTTTTTTACTCCATTCTATTCTGCAATGTTTTATTATGTTTTATTATGTTTTATTATGTTTTATCATGCTTGCTTTTCAGGTATGTAATTTTGTTTACTGTGTGTTTTAGTGTTGAGCATTTTTTTTGTTTTCAGGTGCGCCATTCAGTTGCAACGCGGATTTATTTATCTTGACAGCAACAGCGTTTGCTCCCACGATACATAAAGCCGCGACTCCAACGCTGTAGGAGGTGATTTCACCACCACAGTTAAAAAAAAGAGCATATATGCCGAAGCATGGGGGCAGCAGGGGGGGGGGGGGAGCGATTGGCTCCTAATGCCACGTACATACGGTCGAAATTCCGACCGTGTGTACACGGCATAACTTTTGCGGGAGGATGCCCCCATGCATCGGCATATATAAATGGTGCATGTATGCCCATCATTAGAAGTGGGTGGATGAAGGGAGGTATTCTAATGGTGGGCATACCCACCAATCAATCTCTTTTTTTCGTTCAGCCAAGAGGCTGCATGAAAAAAAAAAGATTACAATATATGTCCAGTATGTTGCTGGACTTTGAATGGTTATACCAGAATGATGCCTGCAGGTTTAGGTATCATCTTGGTATCATTCTTTTCAGCCAGTGATCGGCTTTCATGTAAAAGCAATTCTAGCGGGTAATTAGCCTCTAGACTGCTTTTACAAGCAGTGGGAGGGAATGTCCCCCCTCCCGGATATAAACCGCGCCATTGGGAAATTGGGAAAGCATTTTATCACACCAATCTTGGTGTGGTCAGATGCTTTGAGGGCAGAGGAAAGATCTAGGGTCTAATAGACCCCAATTTTTTCAAAAAAAGAGTACCTGTCACTGCCTATTGCTATCATAGGGGATATTTACATTCCCTGAGATAACAATAAAAATCATAACAAAGAAAAAAAATGGAAGGAACAGTTTAAAAATAAAATAAAAAAGCTAAATAAATAAAAAAAAAAACAAAAAAAAAAAAAAAAAAGCACCCCTGCCCCCCCTTCTCTTGCGCAAAGGCGTACACAAGCGTTGGTCTGGCGTCATATGTAAACAGCAATTGCACCATGCATGTGAGGTATCACCGCGAAGGTCAGATCGAGGGCAGTAATTTTAGCAGTAGACCTCCTCCGTGAATCTAATGTGGTATCATGTAAAGGCTTTTAAAGGCTTTTAAAAATGTATGTAGTTTGTCGCCACTGCGTGTTTGTGCGCAATTTTAAAGCATGTCGTGTTTGGTATCCATGTACTCGGCCTAAGATCATATTTTTTATTTCATCAAAAATTTGAGCAATATAGTGTGTTTTAGTGCATTAAAATAAAAAAAAGTGTATTTTTTCCACAAAAAATGCGTTTGAAAAATCGCTGCGCAAATACTGTGTGGAAAAAAAAAAATGCAACACCCACCATTTTAATCTGTAGGGCCTTTGCTTTAACAATATATATAGTGTTTGGGGGTTCAACGTAATTTTCTTGCAAAAAAAAAAATATGTTTTCATGTAAACAAAAAGTGTCAGAAAGGGCTTTGTCTACAAGTGGTTAGAAGAGTGGGTGACGTGTGACATAGGCTTCTAAATGTTGTGCATAAAATGCCAGGACAGTTCAAACCCCCCCCAAATGACCCCATTTTGGAAAGTAGACACCCCAAGCTATTTGCTGAGAGCAATGTTGAGCCCATTAAATATTTTTTTTTTTTGTCCCAAGAGATTGAATAAAAAAAAAAAAAAAAATATATATATTTTTTTTACAAAAAGTTGTCACTAAATGATATATTGCTCAAACATGTCATGGGCATATGTGGAAATACACCCCAAAATACATTCTGTTGCTTCTCCTGAGTACGGGGATACCACATGTGTGGGACTTTTTGGGAGCCTAGCTGCGTACGGAACCCCAAAAACCAATCACCGCCTTCAGGCTTTCTAAGGGTGTAATTTTTTTTATTTCACTTCTCACTGCCAATCACAGTTTCGGAGGCCATGGAATGCCCAGATGGCATAAAACCCCCCAAAATGACCCCATTTTGGAAAGTAGACACCCCAAGCTATTTGCTGAGAGGTATTGTGAGTATTTTGCAGATCTCGCTTTTTGTCACAAAGTTTTGAAAATTGAAAAAAAAAAAAAAATTTTTTTTTTTTCTTTACTTTCTTCATTTTCAAAAACAAATGAGAGCTGTAAAATACTCACCATGCCTCTCAACAAATAGCTTGGGGTGTCTACTTTCCAAAATGGGGTCATTTGGGGGGGTTTTGTGCTATTTTGGCATTTTATGGCCTTCGAAACGGTGATAGGTAGTGAGGAGTGAAATCAAAAATTTGCACCCTTAGAAATCCTGAAGGCGGTGCTTGGGTTTCGGGGCCCCGTACGCGGCTAGGCTCCCAAAAAGTCCCACACATGTGGTATCCCCATACTCAGGAGAAGCAGCAAAATGTATTTTGGGGTGCAATTCCACATATAACTATGGCATGTGTGAGCAATATATCATTTAGTGACAACTTTTTGAAAAAAAAAAAAATCTTTTTTATTTTTGTCTTTATTCAATCACTTGGGACTAAAAAAAAAAATATTCAATGGGCTCAACATGCCTCTCAGCAAATAGCTTGGGGTGTCTACTTTCCAAAATGGGGTCATTTGGGGGGGTTTTGTACTTCTCTGCCATTTTAGCACCTCAAGAAATGAAATAGGCAGTCATAAATTAAAAGCGGTGTAAATTCCAGAAAATGTACTCTAGTTTGTAGACGCTATAACTTTTGCGCAAACCAATAAATATACGCTTATTGGCATTTTTTTTTACTAAAGACATGTGGCTGAATACATTTTGGCCCAATGTTTGACTAAAATTGAGTTTATTAGATTTTTTTTATAACAAAAAGTAGAAAATCTCTTTTTTTTTCAAAATTTTCGCTCTTTTTCCGTTTATATCGCAAAAAAATAAAAATCACAGAGGCAATCAAATACCATCAAAAGAAAGCTCTATTTGTGGGAAGAAAAGGACGCAAATTTCGTTTGGTTACAAAATTGCATGACCGCGCAATTACCAGTTAAAGTAGTGCAGTGCGAAATTGAAAAAAGACCTCTGGTCCTTTGGCTGCCAAATGGTCCGGGGCTGAAGTGGTTAATCATACAGTAAATAGATCAACATACCAGCCACGTTAGATGATCTATTTGCTGTATGATTAAGGCCGATAGTAATTGTGCTATAACCCTAAGAAAATGGCAGCCGTAGATCAGACATCTATAATTACAACGAAGTACAGGCTTCAAGAAAATGGCTGACAGTAAATAGTATTCAAACCCTAGGAAAGATGGCCGCTGGAGGTCAACTACCTATAGGCTCCAAGAAAATGTTCCACCGCCTTGGTCAGCTCTAATACTGTGTACTTGTATAAGGACATGTTATCAAGCCGCCGCTTTTACTCCTGATGAAGTTACATGATCGTGATGTAACGCCTAGGGTGTAAGCTTTGACAGCGCGGACGAGAAGTGACATAGAAGAAAGACTGGTACTCCATTTTTACACATGTGGAAGGCGTTTTAAATGTTTTTAAAGTGTGAGTGCAATTCTTACTTAATAAATGTGCTATATTATTAATCATACTACACCATGGGAGCCTTTTCTCTATGTTTGCTTCATTGAGAGCTACTGTGTGCATTTTGACCACATGAATATTTAAAGGTACCACATCCTAATATCTGTGGAGATACTCTACTAAGGGAGACCCCTGTGGACAGAGGTGGAAGTGTCCCGATTACTGGGAAACGTGAATCTTGAGGATTGGATTGATATATGGTCTTATTTCACAAAGTGGAGGTGAGAGTTCTTGGAGACTAGAGGAAGCACGAGGTGTTATAGCATAGCAAGAATATGTCACAGTGGAATGGGTGACACACCGCTAAGGATGGTCACTAGCACCATTGGACTGAACGCACTTTATGCATAGATTGATATTTGATGCACATTTATTGTGCACTTATTGTATATTGCATTTTATATACTTTGATTTTACACATTGTGTATTATTACACTTCAACATTTCACATAGGTTCACATTTATGTTGTTTTGGCAGCGCTACACCACATATCATTTATTTACTTTATCTGACACTGTTTGACTATAGATCTAATGTTTGCTAGGTCAGAAACTATATGTGAAAAAGTCAACAATTTCCATGGAGAGTACTTAATTTATATATATATATATATATATAGTATATTATATATATATATATATATATACACTAAGCAAAATTATAAATGCAACAATTTTATGTTTGCCCCTATTTATCATGCGCTGAACGCAAAAATCGATGACTTTTTCTATGTACACAGAAGGCCTATTTTGCTCAAATAACAATATTAGGCTGGCCACAATAAAAGGCCACTCTAAAATGTGCAGTTTTACTGTATTGCCTCGCGCAGTCCAGCATATCTCCTTGGCATAGAGTGGATCAGGTTGTTGATTGTGGCCTGTGGAATGTTGGTCCATTCAATGACTGTGCAAAGTTGCTGGACATTGGCAGAAACTGGAACACGCTGTCGTATATGGCGATCCAGAGCATCCCAAATATGCTCAATGGGCGACATGTCCGGTGAGTATGCTGGCCATGCAAGAACTGGGATGTTTTCAGCTTCCAGGAATTGTGTACAGATCCTTGCAACATATGGCCGTGCATTATCATGCTGCAACATGAGGTGATGGTCGTGGATGAATGGCACAACAATGGGCCTCAGGATCTCATCACGGTATCTCTGTGCATTCAAAATGACATCAATAAAATGCACCTGTGTTCATTGTCCATAGCATATGGCTGCCCATACCATAACCCTACTGCCACCATGGGCCACTCCATCCACAACGTTGACATCAGCAAACCGCTCACCCACACAATGCCATACACGCTGTCTGCCATCTGCCCTGTACAGTGAAAACCAGGATTCATCCGTGCAGAGAACACCTCTCCAAAGTGCCAGACGCCATTGAATGTGAGCATTTGCCCACTCATGTCGGTTATGAGGACGAACTGCAGTCAGGTTGAGACCCCGATTAGGATGAGGAGCATGCAGATGAGCTTCCCTGAGATGGTTTTTGACAGTTTGTGCAGAAATTTTTTGGTTATGCAAACCGATTGTTGTAGCAGCTGTCCTTGGAGGGAGGGTCAGGTTATAGAAATGGGTAATAGCTGTGGAGGATGAGCTAATGGTCTCAGATAATTTTGGAGATGAAGATGCTGGTTGTTGAGGTCCTGGGCTGGTGTGGTTACACGTGGTCTGCGGTTGTGAGCCCGGTTGGATGTACTGCCAGATTCTCTGAAACGCTTTGGAGATGGCTTATGGTAGAGAAATGAACATTCAATTCAAGGGCAACAGCTCTGGTGGACATTCCTGCAGTCAGCATGCCAATTGCACGTTCCCTCAAAACTTGCGACATCTGTGGCATTGTGCTGTGTGATAAAACTGCACGTTTTAGAGTGGCCTTTTATTGTGGCCAGCCTAAGGCACACCTGTGCAATAATCATGCTATCTAATCAGCATCTTGATATGCCATACCTGTGAGGTGGATGGATTATCCCGGCAAAGGAGAATTGCTCACTAACACATATTTATGCCCTGTACACACGATTGGACTTTCCGACAACAAAATCGTGGATTTTTGTTCGAAGGATGTTGGCTCCAACTTGTCTTGCATACACACGGTCACACAAATGTTGGCCAACAATTACGAACGTAGGAACGTGGTGACGTACAAGACGTACGACAAGCCGAGAAAAAGGAAGTTCAATAGCCAGTGCGGCTCCTTCTGCTTGATTTCCGAGCATGCGTGAACTTTTGTACGTTGGACTTGTGTACACGCGATCGGAAATTTCGACAACAAATTTGAGAACCTGCTAGCCAACATTTGTTGGCGGAAAGTCCGACAACAAATGTTCGATGGAGCGCACACACGGTCGGACTTTCAGCCAACAAGCTCACATCCAACATTTGTTGTCGGAAAATCCGATCGTGTGTACGGGGCATAAGACTGATTTGTGAACAATATTTGAGAAAAATAGGCCTTTTGTGTACATAGAAAAAGTCGTAGATCTTTGTGTTCAGCTCATGATAAATAGGGGCAAACACAAAAAATTTCCTGAGTGTATATATAGTATTTTATCTATCTATCTATCTATCTATTATATAATATTATTTATTTACTCATTATGTCAAAGTGTTTTTATGCCAATATAATACAAATAATTTTCTATTTCAATCTAATAATAATCCCAGACTGATTTTAAAGCTGCAGACAAATACCGTAACAGTCTAAAAATGTGTTGCTACTCTGGAAAAAGAAAATGTCAAAAAGCTAGCTATATTATTGAGTAAGCATTGGAAATAAAGGGATGAAAAATAGTTGCAAATAAACAATTACCATTAATTATTCACATTCAGGCAGAATAATTAAAGAAAATGTGATGTTCGTTTGGTTGCATATCTGCATCAGTTGGTAAAAGCCTGTTATAATTCTTCTTTGTAAACAGAGGATTGTATAGGGAAAATAATGTAAATTGATTACCGAAGACTCACATAGCAGCAGCAAGAAAGTGAAGTGGGTTGCAGTAGTCTCATATGAAACTAGACCTGAGGCTACAAGGCCATCGTGCTTTGACCTCTTTGTAGTAGGTCCTGACCACTTGAATAAGAAAATCAATAAAGAACTTTATAGTCTTGTAATTGTAATTCTACGTATTAGTATGTGAGCATTTCAGAACACCTATGCTAATTGCGTTGCAAAAAATCTGAAAATGATTTCTCCATTCTGCACACGGAAAAGAGATCATATGATACAAGGCTAGATTCATGTGGCCTTGTAGTGTTGGGTGACAGAGCTACATAGCTAAGGAATGGCAGAACCAGTTATATGCATACAATAACTAGGGAATATAGGAAAGATTGCAAAGGTATATAGTTATGGAGGATCAGAACACCTTCAACCATCCTACAAGAAAGCCATGTTTATGACCTTACTGCTCTTATAAAGTTACCTAACCCATTGCCTACTGGGCACTTTTCCAACCTTCCTTCCCAGGCCAATGTTCACCTTTCAGCGCTGTCACACTTTGAATGAAAATTGCGCGGTCATGCTACACTGTACCCATATGAATTTTATTCACACTAATAGAGCTTTCTTTGATGGCATTTATTCACCACTGTTTTTTTTATTTTTTCCCGAACAAACAAAAAAAGACTGAAAATTTTGAAAACCCATTTTTCAAAGTTTCTTATAAAATTTTGCAAACAGGTAATTTTTCTCCTTCACTGATGTGATTGGGCTGTACTGATAGACACTGATAGGCTGCACTTATGGGCACTGATAGGCTGCTCTGATGGGCTCTGATAGGCTGCACTGATGGGCACTGATGAGGCGGCACTGATGGGTATTGATAGGTGGCACCGATGGTCAATTATAGGTGGCACTGATGGGCACTGATGAGGCGACACTGATGGGCACTTATGAGGAGGCACTGATGAGGCTGCACTGATAGGCAGCACTGATGGGCACTGATGGGCTCTGATAGGCGGCACTGAAGGGCACTGATGGGTAGCACTGATAGGCAGCACTGATGGGCACTGATAGGCACTGGTTGGTGACACTGATGGGCACTGATTGGCAGCACTGATGGGTACTGATTGGCAGCACTGATGAGCACTGAAATGCAGCACTGGTGGGCACTGATTGGCAGCACGGGTGGGCACTGATTGACAGCACTGGTAGGCACTGATTGACAGCATTGGTGGGCACTGTTGGGACTGCACTGATATCAGTGCCGATGTCCCTTTATCACAAGACATTTATCGTCTCTCTTTTTCTCACCTCACTCTGTCAACATGAGAAAAGAAAAGCCCAAAAACCAGCTTGTGTTTACTTCCGTGATCAGCTGTCATTGCACACAGCTGATCAAGTGGTAAAGAGAGGTTGTGATTGGCCCTTTACCCCGATCTGTGATCAGCTGAGTCTGGAGGACTCAGTGATCACAGAGTGCGCTGCCCGTGTGCCGCAGGGGGCGGCCGGCAGCACAATCACGGTGTACGATGTGCGCCCTCCTAGCAAATTAAGCCTGCACTGTAGCCATCTTTTGGCATAAAGCGTGGGCGGGATGTGGTTAAAGTGCAGTTCCCCCTGAAATGTTTCTCTTATCTTTGGTAAGAGCAAGGCAGAATTTTACCCTTGCCGGTATCCTCAAATATCTAGGGAGAAGGCACTAGGGAACCACTGACACCATAATGTTGATGTCATAAGCCACCTAGTACATAGCTCTTGAAGTGTAACTAAAGGCAAAATATTTTTTATTAGCTTTAGATTGAGTGGCGCGGAATCAGAACTCCTGTAAGACTTTTATCACTGTCCCCTGTTAGAGAAATTTACCCTCTCTATTTGTCCTGTACACGACTATCGCCAAAAGGGAAAGTGAAAAACAAAATACCAAATTATGGGTTGGAATAGGGTGGAAATCTTCCAATGAGAGCACTAGTTCTTGTGATCCTAGTGACAACCAGGGATTTCCTCATTTTGGAGGAATTACCTATCACTTCCTGATTTGGCTATGGGACAGAAAGTGAAAGGAAATTCCTCCAATGGGACACAGATTGCAAAAAAAACTATCAGGAGATATAAACTTTCCTATACTATATATGGAAAAAGTTGCCTTTAGTTCTACTTTAACTGTCGCTAATTGGGAAGCACTTTGTCTCCATTGCAACCAAATACCTTTGTCACTTTTTCCTCCTCAGTTGTTCCTGTTGTAGTCTTTTAATTACAGAAAGTGGTAAGTTACACCCCTTTCTATCCAACCTTTAAATTACAGCATTTATTGTAAAAAAAAAGTTTAAAAAAATAAAATAAAAAATGCTAGTATAAAGGTAACAACCAGTTACCAGTAATATTTCCTAATTTAGGGAATACTCACAATAGGCACAGTTCCCACGCCTTATGCCTTGTACACACGGTCGGACATTCCGACCACAAAATCCGTCAAATTTTTTCTGACGGATCTTGGCCTGAAACTTGTCTTGCATACACACGGTCGCACAAAGTTGTCGGAAAATCCAATCGTTCCGAACGAGGTGACGTACAAAACGTACAACGGGACTACAAAGAGGCCAGTAGCCAATAGCTTTAGTCCCCAAATTTATTCTGAGCATGCATGGCACTTTGAATTCTATACACACGATCGGAAAAAGTCTGATCGGATTTTGTTTTAGGTCCTGCTCTCAAACTTTTCCAATTCCGATGGAAAAAGTCCGCTAGAGCCCACACACGATCGGATTTTCCAACAACATAATCCGATCAGACTTTTTCCGTCGGAATGTCCGACCGCGTGTATGGGGCATGACTCCCCTGTTGGCGTGCACTCACATTGTGTCAGGCCCAAACACACATACGTCATCACTTTTGCCATAGAACAAAGCGATAACATGCTTGAGTTCCACTAAAACATTCCTAAGCCTATCTCTTTAAGTGTACAAGGGCGCAGTATGCTGAACAGTGCCCGAGCATGGTACGGAGCAATCACACTGGTCAAATGAGCTGGCCTTTGAGGGCAATTGTGCTCAGGTATGGTACAGATTGCTTAGTGTGAGTACACCCTAATAATTCAAGATCCTTTGTCTTATCTCAAGAAGTTAGGAGGTATGCCTAGTTTATTTTTCAGAAAATATGGAGAATGTAATTTCACGTTCAACCAACAGCAGAACCTTGGATATCACAATAGGATTGGAATGGGATGAATTTAAAAGGTTCACGGACAGCAATAAACACTCAGGAGGAGTCATGTCTTGCCTCACTTTACCCAACTACTTTAACTAAAAAAAATTCTAATTTAAAAAACTAGACATGTGCTATAAAAAAATGGTAATGCTGTCCTTTATTATTTATGTGCCACATATCAGTCTCATCGATAACCCATTTTAAACTGTGGGCTAATGTTTTATAGCCCAACTACAGCCAAAACTTGTTGCAACCTAGTGTGTTCCCTTGCAGCACTCACTGGTTCCTTCTGCTGACCTCCACATCAATACTGCATAGTGAGTAATGACCTGGAGGTGATCAAGAGGAACTAAGTAGCACCATGGGGGATATAGGAGATTGACACTCATTAAGGTGTTATTTTCCCAGCAGACTTTAAGGGACAAAAAAACGTTTAGCAGCATGAGTAGCATTGGCGATGTACAGTACGTGGTTTGTTAAGACTTTTCACTTAAAGGGTAGCTTTAAAAAAAGGTGGAGCTAGACTTTAAAGCAAACCTGTAATGCCCCATACACACGGTCAGAAATTCTGACGGAAATTTTCCGACAACAAAATCCAATCCAATCAAAATCGAATCGTGTGTATGCCACACCAGTGTCGGACAAAATCCGTCGGAAAGAATCTGATGGATTTTGTGGTCGGAAATTCCGACCGTGTGTACGGGGGCTTATGCCCCATACACACGGTCGGATTTTCCGATGGAAAATATCCTATCCGAAATTCCGACCGTGTGTAGGCTCCATCGGACTTTTTCCGTCGGATTTTCCGACGGACAAAGTTTTATCTCCTGCTCTCAAATTTTCCGACAACAAAATCGGACTTTTTCCGATCGTGTGTAGCCAATTCCGACGGACAAAGTGCCACGCATGCTCAGATCACATTACAAGACCAAAGCTATTGGCTACTAGCCTCTACGTAGTCCCGTCGTACGCAACGAACGTCACCACGTTCAGGATGATCGGATTTTCGGACAACTTTGTCCGACCGTGTGTATGCAACACCAGTGTCGGACAAAATCCGTCGGAAAAAATCTGACGGATTTTGTGGTCGGAATTTCCGACTGCGTGTATGGGGCATTAGTAGTATACATCACCAGGATACCATCATTTCTTTATGAAAAAATCGTTTTGAAAATCATCATATAAACAAATGTAATGTTTTGGGGTTACGCAGGGTCCCCTTCATCGGGGTAGCATGGAAATGTTTGTATGATGATGGTTAAATATATTAATATTGTAATGAGAAATAGAAGGTGTGTTGGTGACATACTTACATGTTTGTGAAGAGCACCATTTATTCTGTTTCTTTGGGACCCACCACGTCTACTCACTGGTCCATTTACAGTAAGATGTGTCACTTAGATTCAACAATCTCATAGCAAACCATTACAAATGTGGGTGATATACAATGAGTATATAATTCAAATATGCATAAACAGAAGCTTCTTTTAGGGAACAAAAAACATCTAAACCAGGGGAGCTTAACCTTTTGAAGAGCGAGGGCCATTTAAGCAATTTGGTAACTAGTTGCGGGCCACAATAAAACATGGGGTTTTACCGTCTCCCAAACTGCAAAAGTGAACGAGGTCTTGGTGTCCTGAGCCCCCTATTAATCTGCTTTCACACTGATGTGCTGTGGTTTACCTGCACCTTGGGTGCAGCACATTGCACCTGTAGCTTTCCTGCGGGTTAGCTGCACTGAGCCATAGACTTGTGGGTGTGGTGCACTTTCTCAAAGCACACCAAAACTCCTACATTCAGGTGTTTTGGTATGCTTTCAGAAAGCGCACCAAACCCACAGGATATAATAGAAGTCTATGGCTCAGTGCAGCATACCTGCAGGAAAAATGAAGATATTTGCCAGCACACCATAGAGTGACACAAATAGCGTCCAAAAGGGTGATTTATTGCATGATCACAACACGGGGATAGTGCAACGTTTCGGAGCCACGCAGGGCCCCTTCGTCAGGCTTGTCTTCATGCCTGACGAAGGGGCCCTTCGTGGCTCCGAAACGTTGCACTATCCCCGTGTTGTGATCATGCAATAAATCACCCTTTTGGACGCTATTTGTGTCGCTTCATGGTGTGCTGGCAAATATCTTCATTATGACTTGAACCAGTATCCAGCTGGTTGTTGCTACAGCACCCAAAACTGAGAGCATTTCCAGGAACGTGTGCGATGGGAAAATTAAGTAATACCTGCAGGAAAGCCACAGGTGCACTGCACTTCACCTGCAGATCAGTGTGACAGCAGCATAATAACCCTTTTTATAAGTGTCAATATGCCCATTGCAAAAATGCAGTGTATGTGATGTTTAATACACTGACCTTTTCCTCTTCCAGCTTCTGATGGCATTACTCTTCAGGCTGCTAGAAAGGTCCCAAGCAAAGTGCACTTGGTCTTACTCCACCTGGAACAGAAGCCAACGCTACAGAGGAAGCATCGGCCTATGTGGGTCCTGCTTCCTCCGTGGTCACCTACTTCCTCTGCTGCTGGAGCCAGCTGCATGCACTCTCATACTCTGGGTTGGCAGGTTCGCAACCCATTGATCGTGATCTGGGTTTGCCGACCTGCCATCCCAGATCATGGGCATGTGCTTCCCTGGTTTGGAGTTGTGGGCCACATCAGGGGTGCCCACCCTGATCTGAATTATCAGTTGATCCAGAGACATAGGCAGTTTAAGATATATGCAGTATATGTACAGGTATATAAAACTTTTCCCATAAAGGTCTGGCTTGGCTCTGCCACTTCCACTATATGAGCATTCCAAGAAAGGAGCCCATTACATAGAGGGCTGATATGAAGATTTTGGAGATAAGAAGGGGCAGGGCAAAGATTATGTTGCAGTAGAAGTCAAAATTCGTTTTTAATTTCACCTGACAATAACTGTGACTCTATTGATCAAATTTACTTTTGTTTTTTAAAATCCTCTACTTAAATGATTTTTTTTTCCATTGTATTTTTTTCTTTTTAAACTTGTGACATATTTCATTTAGGAGTAACCAAAATTGCTAGATTGGTGGTGTCATACTGCTAGTACATGCAGAAGATGTGTGACAACACAAACCAACGCAATCAACACCACTGAGGCCAGAAGTGATATGCACCATTCCCAGAGCATGACATACTAATCTGCTTTTGTACAAATTAACGGGAATAATCAAAGAAATTCACAAATGATTCATGCAATATTATGTAAAATGTCACCAGCCACATCAGACTACAGTCTCTTAAAGGTCATGCCTACAATGATTGCACTTCTGTACTCATTATTAAATAAAAAAGGAGCTCTTCATTAGAAGGAACAGAATGCAACACTTGTATATGTAGAGTGATTAGGCAAAATCAACAAAAATGTGTTTTGTAGACTAACCTGGGTCAAGCTTGGTAATATCAATGTACTACGTTTTTAATATTCCAAATACCTTATATTTGATCTTATGTTATTATATTGACTGTATTGCATTCTGTAGCATTTTAGTAACAGTACTTCTTGTTCTGTATCACTTCATTGATAATTGAATTGTCATTATTTGCGTACTCTTCTGAGTTAACTTATTTTAACGGCATACAATGTGTACTTTGTATCTTTCCTGTATGTTCTAAAATTCAATAAAAACTGATTGAAAGTAATATTCCAAATACACTGCAAGTGATGACTGCATACATTTTCTAGCACAACCCTCAGACAATGGCTTTAACCTCCTTGGCGGTAATCCCGAGTCTGGCTCGGGTTCAGTTTTTCCTGCCAGGAGCGGTAACCCCGAGCCAGACTCGGGCTTGCGTTGCAGGATACAGGGGGGAAGTTACTTACCTTTTCCCCTGGATCCTGCGATGTCTCCCCGCTGTGTGAGCAAGCCGTCCGGGCAGCACAGTGGTGTAGTGGTTAGCACTTTCACCTAGCAGTAATAGGGTCACTGGTTCAAATCCCGACCATGACACCTTCTGCCTGGAGTTTGCATGTTCTCCCTGTGCTTGCGTGGGTTTCCTCCGGGTACTCCGGTTTCCTCCTACACTCCAAAGACATGCTGGTAGGTTAATTAGATCCTGTCAATAAAATTGGCCAAATATGTGTATGTTGTATGTGTATGTGTTTGTAAGCGTGTCAGGACCCCTCAGGGCAAGGACCGCACTATACCACAGGTGGACACCAGTGGCAAAAAGCGTCCTGAGGCGATTCAGTTCGCATAGGTTGCGCTATACAAGTCATTCATTCATTCATTCATTCACACAGTGCCGAGTGCCGCTGATCTCCGTTCCCTGCGACGTTCCGACGCACGGGAGCGGAGATCGGCGCCAAATTCAAAAAAGTTTAAAAACACAGTACACATACAGTACTGTAATATTACAGTACTGTATACAAAAAAAACACATCCCCTTTGTCCCTAGTCTGCCCAGTGCCCTGCATGTCATTTTATATAATAAAAATATATTTTTTTTGCCTGGAAACTGGAGATTGTCCATAGCAACCAAAAAGTGTCCCTTTATGTCAAAAGTGGTTTTAGACCAGCTAGAAAACACCGATGAAAAATTAGAATCACAATTTATCATCAAACAATAAATTTAATGACAGCGACTATTCTGCAACTGAGAAAATTTCAGTGTTTTTGATTTGATTACATTATTGAATCATTTTTTATATATATTTTTATTATATTATAATTTATGATTTTGTGTTTCAAACTTTATCATACCTGGGATGTCTACTAGACTCTGGTTCGGACAGATTTAAGTGAGTTATTCATAAGAATTGCATGCCTACAATATAAAAACGCCAAATTTCCATGCAAAATAATTGTACGCTTTCAGCACTAAATTCCGGACAGAATCATACCGCCAGGGAGGTTAACCAACTTTCTTAAAGAAAATTAATTCAAGCATTCATTGAGGCTATTTTTACCTCTCCATGCGGAGCGGCTCATGGCAATGGTTCGGTGCGTCCCTTATTCACCGTTTCAGGTCCGATTTCAGTACAAATTTTGGGTTGAATTCAGACCTGAAACAGACCAGAAGATGCACAGGACTCCTGTGCAATTTGCTCCGCAGCCATCCCAGAGATGTGTGAACCGGCTCCATTGAGAACCAGTCACAATCTCCTGAAATGCGAATTGGATGCGTATCCAATTCGCAATAGCGTGAACCCAGCCTGAAAGAGTGGAGTTACATTTGCATGTTGCATGGGTAAGACAAAAATTTGAGAAAGTGTGGGGTTCTTCCTATAAATCCCAAGTAACCCACAAATTCTTTTCAGCTATAGCCAAAGGATGCGCACAGAGTGTGTCAGATTTAAGTGAGCACACCCCAATCACCCCCTGCACAGCAGATTCTGCTGCCTGGCCGATCGGTATGGATCACTCACTGTGGTTTTAAACTGGTTTTACGATGCTTCAGTTTGTGAATGAATAGGAAGCCGCTCAGCACAGAGCACTTCCCATTCATTCACTGTCCAGTGCACCTGAGGCTGCAGACAAAAGGGACTGGGGAATATCTGTCCTCAGTCCCATTCTCTGTCCTAAAAGTGAGACATTAGGGGTCTATTTGTGATATTTTACCAAAGCCCCCCCCCCCCCCCCCCAGCTGGGCTCATAAGAAACTGTTAAAAACAAGTAGTAAAAATGAATATAAAAAAAATTTGCAAAAACAAATAATAAAAATAAAAAAATACTGACTCCGCCCACTGCCCTACTGACATCATCCAGTGTCCTACTGACACCAATATCTGCTCTGCTGAAACCATCCATGTTTTAATACATTTTAAAATGTCTGTTTACATTTACTTATAAGAGTGTATGTGTGTGTGTATATATATATATATATATATATATATATATATATATATATGTATATATGTATATGTATATATACACACCCATGTGTGTTTGAGATTTGGGGTGCACACCATAATGCAATAGGCAGTGCACACATAAGGCTATAGCACTGGGTGGCTCAACTGCTTCTTATCCTTATGTAAAGAAGTATACACACTTACAGCAATATTCAATATAATCTTGCACATAACTTTTAATGTTTTTATAAGCGAACAACATTGTCAGGGTTCATCTTAAAGTGTAAGTAAACCCCCCTATCGTTTTCAGCCAAGGAAGCTGCCATCATTGCCTCTGTTTAATCTACAACTGCCATGATACTGCACATGTGATCAGTTATGACACCAGCCATTGGATGGTTTGACAGTTTGGTTGAGAGCACAACCAATGGGATTGTTACATTTCCGACACGTGCCGGAAATGAAACTGTTTTATTGATGGGTTTACTTCCACTTTAAGTAATTATTATTTGAAGGACACATTAGTGATAGGGTGTGATGACTCCTTACCTTACTGATGACGATAACCAGGAGTACTCTCTGCATATTACTTTGTGATTGACAGAAAGGTCAGTCATATGACTTTGGCAGGTCACATGATCGGGCTTTCCTTCTTCTACTTTTTTTAATCCTTTAATTTGAATGGGGCTTTGCTTGTTTTTTAAAGCAAAAAAAAGCCAGAAAAGTCACCTACACGCTTTATTGAATATCCCATGCTTTCATTATATGTTTCATTATGTAGAGAACCACCACAATATGGTAAAATATGTGTATATTTCCATTTGTACCTTATTCTACACAATTTAACAACCAATCATGATGACCTAATTTGTTGATAATACAATTTCAAGAAAAGTAATTTAATCAGACAATAAAATTAGTAAATTTATTTCATTGATCCATTTTTAGAACAGGAACAATAAATGTTTTTAGTTATAGAGCCTCTTTAATTCTGATAATCAGGGCACTTTTTATAAGCATAGATAATATGATCAACACTCGTAAAAGGCTGCTAATGCAAATGAAGAACTAAAGATAATATTAGCAATTCAGAAATCAATGCTGAATGTGAAATAAGGAGCTTCCAGGTCTGATGCTGTAGAACTTAGAAACTGCTGCATATCTTATAAAAATGCACTAATGCCTTTGATTGACGGTTTCAGTGCGTCGAGATATTGGATTGGTCAACAATAATTCAAAATACTTTGACATCCTACAACCGGAGGAGGATCAATACAGAATAAGGCAGAATGTGTTGCTTAAGAGGAATGCATCAGGATTGGAACATAAATCCAGAGTTGCAGCCAAGTTACGTCCAGGGTTAATGCATGCATAATTACTATTCATGAAGGCCTTTATTTTCATTGACCACATAACAAAACCTACGTTGCAATAAAAAAATGGCCGTAGGAAGCCAGTTGCAGCATGGTTAGTGCTACATGACTGCAAAGTGGTAGAATCAGGGATCATCTATCAATCGTGCAAATCCATGGCTGAAAAAAAAAACATTGTAGTGCTCCACGTGAAATCATATTCTACACTAAACCACAAGTTGGATCAGCATGGTCAAGCCTCCTTCAAACAGGCAGCCAGGGAGTGGTTAAAAACAGATAGCTGAGCCATGGTTTTACAACTCCCTGGCCACCCACCTAAAGGCTAAACAACAGCTGGAGGAGGCTGTTGATATGCTGCAGCCGATATGCTTTGCGTTGTGGCTGCAGCAAATTTAACGCAACAAGTCAAGTTGACAGTCAACCAGGGACGTGCGGTGAGGTCAGTGGCTGGTGAGGCGCTGGCTAGTATCAGAGCCAAATACACACAGGTTACATACATACGCTGCGATCGTTAGAGCATTCCACGAGCGTGCGCAATTTTAAAGCGTAACATGTTAGGTATCTATTTACTTGGCGTAACATCATCTTTCACATTATACAAAAAAATAATTACCATAATTAAAGCGGAGCGCCACCCAAAATAAATATGATTATTTTTTTTACAAACCTATAAAAAAAAAAAAAAAAAATACTCACCTTCCTCGATCCGAAACGGTAGGATTTTTTTTTTTTTTTTTACTTACCTTTAGTTGTTTTCTTTGCTTCCTTGTTCTCGGGTCCTCGGATATGGGCGGGGATATTATGGCTATTACGTAATATTCCCCTAGCCCGCACTGTCTCCTGGGAGCTTGTGTCATAGCTCCCAGGAGTCAGTGTGGCGGCCTGGCCCGAGATAGCGCAAGACTTCAACCCACACGTGACGTCATCACAACAGTCACGTTCGGTCTCTGCTATCACAACGGGGCGGGACTTTCGACGCCGCCGCCGTTGTGATGGCAACAGGAGCTGCTGACGGCGCTCCTATAAACTTTGTACTGTGCATGCGCGAGATTATAAAAAAAAAAGGCGTGAATGAAATCCAGGAAGAGAATGCCCTGGAGTATTCAAATGCCCACAGGCAAGATGGTGAAGAAACCGGAAATTAATATACAGTGTTTTTTGGACATAAAAAACGAACGGCAAAAGTGAGACAAGCAGGAGAGGTGAGTTAATAATTTACAAAAGAATTTATTAATCAATCACCAGTGAAAAAAAAAAACATCAGGGGCAGTGTATACAAATAATTATTATATATTGTTTTTAAAAAATCTGTACTGAAGCAGGTGGCTTAACCACTTACAGACCACCCGCCGTCGTCATATGGCGGCTGTTTGAAGGAGGATATCGTTGTTAGCTAGCTGCCATAACCCTGGGAATCCCCATCTTCAGCAGGCAGTCCACTACAAGATAAAAGTGGTCTCTGCGGCGGATTCGCTGCAAGATCACTTTTATCAGTGGCGGGAGAGGGCCCCCCTCACGCCGCGATCCGGTGCCCTCCGCCGCTTACCAGATCCGTCGGCGGAGGCGATCACGTCCTGTCAGTAGCTGGGTATGGAGACGAGTGAGGGGAAGATGGCCCCCATCCGTCTCCATACAATTGCTGGGCGGAAGCAACGTCAAAACGTCACTTCTGCTCACAGATCTTTGAAATATTTTTTTTTTTTTATTGCATTTTAGTCTAAATATGAGATCTGAGGTCTTTTTGACCCCAGATCTCATATTTAAGAGGTCCTGTCATGCTTTTTTCTATTACAAGGGATGTTGTTTACATTCCTTGTAATAGGGATAAAAGTGACAATTTTTTTTTTTAAAACAGTGTAAAAACTAAAAGGTAAAATAAATAATAATACATTTTTTTTTTTAAACGTGCCCCATCCCGACGAGCTTGCGCGCAGAAGCGAACGCATACGTGAGTAGCGCCCGCATATGAAAACAGTGTTCAAATCACACATGTGAGGTATCGCCGCGATCGGAAGATTGACTTCCTCTGTAACTTAAAACATGCAACTCCTATGGAGATTTTTAAGGGTAAAAGTTTGTCGCCATTCCACGAGCGGGTGCAATTTTGAAGAGTGACATGTTGGATATCAATTTACTCAGCGTAGCATTATCTTTCAAAATATAAACAGAAATTGGGCTAACTTTACTGTTGTCTTATTTTTTTAATTAAAAAAAGTGTATTTTTTCCAAAAAAAGTGCGCTTGTAAGACCGCTGCGCAAATACCGTGTGACAGAAAGTATTGCAACGACGCCATTTTATTCTCTAGGGTGTTAGAAAAAAATGTATACTGTTTGGGGGTTCTAAGTAATTTGCTAGCAAAAAAAACACTTTTAACTTGTAAACAACAAATCTCAGAAAGAGGCTCGGTCCTTAAATGGTTAACGGACAAATTAATGAAGTTTGAAGTTATAACTTCAAACCAGTAATTTCACAGTAAATAGATAAGGCTCCATGCACACTGAAGGTCAAAAAAGCTTTTTCTGGACGCTAGATTGCTGGCAGAAAACGCTGGTTGAAAAACGTGCTTTTTACAGCGTTTTGTACTAGCGTTTATGAGCGTTTTTAATAAAAATACACAGAGGACACTCCAAAAACCCCACAATGCATTCCAAACTCCCCCAATGCATTGAAAAAATAGAACGATGAACGCTAAATAACGCGAGTTCATGAGCGTTTATCAACGTTTGGCTTTTTTTAGCGGTGAAATACGGCACTTTGAATGCAAATTTCTGGCGTTCAGAAAAAAGCCCATAAACTCCACTGCTCATTAAAGCTAAAAAACGTCCATGTGTGCATAGACACATAGGCTAACATAGAGTGGAGTTTATGGGCTTTTAAAAAAAACGCCCAAACTCCAATAAACTGCAGTTTATGAGCTTCAGTGTGCATGGAGCCTAAATAATAAATGATTATCTTATAACATATAGCATATTATATGATTTAGCTTGATTATAACAGTACCTTTTTCAACAGCAGCAGATTCTCATTCTTCCTTAACTGTGTAAGAAAAACACGGGATTGTGGGTAAATCTTACCTTATTTTCCTTGTAGTTAAGAGGGCTGGGCTGAAAGGCAGCATGTGTCTTTTAGACACATGCCCCCTTCTATGACACTGCCGTGAGAGGTGTGCCTCCACTGCAGCATTTTTATTGGACAACTGGGGCTAATGGCACTTTACTATTGGTCCAAGACTCCAAGCTGTCCATTGAGCTCAGTGCCTCTGACAAGAAGTGAGAGGCACTGTGAGCTCAACCTCTCAGTCTTAAAGTGGCCGCTCTGTATGTAGCTTCTGATAGGCTGAGCAAGGAGCCCAGTATCTCCGGAACTATAGGTTGTAGGAGCCCCAAATGTTTACCAATGGTGGGGTAGGACTTAGGCTAGGGGGTCTCTGTGACTACAACCCACAAAGCTCGATTTTTTTTTTGTTTAATGTTCATGGCTCTGCCTCACCTGCCTCCCCTGAATGCACATCCCTGCAGTCAACACAACCTGTCATACTTGTCTATTAAAGTTAATGGGGCCTGGTTGCAACCGCAAGCCAAAGGAATTCAGGAGACAGTAGCATCACCTCCTGAACACCTATTAACCACACTCTGGAAAGCAATCCACTGTGGATTGGCATTTTCTCTGTGTGTGGCATATCGATCGAATGGGTTATCGACAATAGACTTAGTATTTCTATTGGAAGAGGTTAATCACAATAGAAATTGATAATTTATTGAAGCGTGTATGGCCACCATAAGTGTTCTGGCACCTTAACTGATCTTTGTGATCTTCCAATCATATTTTTCTTCAGGTCAATAAATCAACCAACATTGTGATTGTATAAAAAAAATTTTTACACACACTTCAGTTTTATTATGTAACCGATGTGTGACTCGATCAAAACGACTGAATTGACGAAAAAACTGAGTAGACGTAACTTCCCTTCTGATTTCTTTAGACTTGCTTTAGATCCGATTGAATCAAACTGAGTTGATCAGCCAGGGTGGAAAATTATAAATTGATTTGCATCTAATGGCACCGCTAAGATGCTTTGTTCATACAATAGATCAGGTTTCAATACAGATGCGGCTGGTGGTATATCTTTTGGGGGGCACAAAAAAACCCCACCGGTCACTTGGGTCGGTCTTAGGCACCCCTGCGTTTAGTCCCAAGCACGGCGTCTCCTCCCTCCTTCTCCTCCTCGGCGCCCAATAGGATCGCTTCTTCTCTCTGCCAATTGGGTGACAGGTTTCAGAACCTGCTTCCTGATTGGCCAGGAGGAGAATCAGGAAGACAATAGCGAATATTAATTTGCTGTTGTCACTCAACTGGGTGGGCTCGGGGGCGCAGTGCTCTGCCCCCTGAGCCAACCCTTTTTTAAAGCCCATTAGAGCCTCTGGCTCTAATCACGTGCTTCAAAAAATGAATGGATGGGGGAGGGGATGGCGCCTGTGCGCCCTGCATTAGTGGGCGCACCTGTTTCAATAATTGAAATTATGAGACCTAATGGTGAAAGTGAAGATGCGATCAATAACTTACAATTGTATCTTTCAACTATAGATGAAAATCCACTTCCCCGTGTTTGTGATATCGATTGAATGGGTTATCGAATATAGAATGATTATTCCTATCATGAGAGATCAATTGGAAAATAAATGTATAATTTATCAAAGCATGTATGGCCATTATTAGTGTATGGCGCATCAAATTCTTTTTTCGATCTTCCATCCTGGGCAATCTAAGTTTGATTAAATCCAATCTAAATCAAGTCTAAAGCTGTCCAAAGATGGATCAAATCTTGTCTGGTACAGCAAGGACTGGCATAGGCTCCATCTATGGGCAGGCTGGTTGTACTGACATCGATACATCGATCGATGTCAGTACCACCAGGCTGTTAGATTTTTTTAAATGCAATTAATGCTGGTGGCCATAGCAGCTAGCAGTGATCATTGTGTTCTGCTGGCAGGGAGGTCTACCCACTGGCAAGACACAATAGATAGAAAATTGCATCTATGGCTTGCTTAAAGTGGTTGTAAACCCTTACAGACCACTTTTTACTACAGGTAAGTCTATAATAAGGCTTACCTGTAGCTACCAAGGATATCTCCTAAACCTTCACAGTTTAGGAGATATCCCCTGTATTTGCATGTGCCGAAATCATCAGCACATGCGCACTGAAGCAAACTGAAGTAATGCTTCGGTGAGTGTGCCGTTACTGGCGGCTCCCGCGTGCATGCATGGGAGTGACGTCATCGCGGCTTCGGCCAATCACAGAGCCGAAGCCGCGATACCCGGAAGTAACCCCTGGGAGTGATGTCGTCGGCTGGTGCTGTGTACGGGTACCGCAGCGAGGGCTTCAATCTCAGGTGAGTATTACATAATGAGCTAGTATGCTATGTATACTAGCTCATTATGCCTTTGTCTTGCAGGTGTTAATTTTATTTATTTTTTTCAAAGTGGGTTTAGAACTATAGGCAAAACTTTTTTTTTAATTTTTGATAGGGCAAGAGAGGGTTATAACCCCTGTCAAAGGGTACAAGGTATACAGTTAACAAGTACTGCATACATATTGTCTCCATGATAACAGTACAATAACAAAGTAACAAAGTCTGCTACACTGTCAAAAAAAATTTCTGCCACCTGTGCCCAATTGCAAAGATTTCCATTCACTTCCTGTCCCATAGTTAAACAGGAAGTGAGAGGAAATCCCTGCGAACTAAGGGAATTCCTTAGGTTAACTGCTTGCCGACCAGTGCATGACGATATACGTCGGCACAATGGCACGGCTGCGCAAATGGGCGTACAGGTACGTCCCCTTTAAGAGACGCGGCATTGTGGGCGCACCGTGTACTCCGTGACCGTGCCTGCGGGTCCCGCGGACTCGATGTCCACCAGTGTCCCGCGATCGTGTCACGGAATGGCAGAACGGGGAGATGCCTATGTAAACAAGGCATTTCCCTGTTCTGCCTAGTGACATGACAGAGATCTACTGCTCCCTGTCATCGGTTGCAGTGATCGCTGTCATGTCAGTGGTAGCCCACCCCCCCACAGTTAGAATCATTTCCTAGGACACACTTAACCCCTTGATCGCCTCCTAGTGTTTAACTCCTCCCCTGCCAGTGTCATTTATACAGTAATCAGTGCATTTTTATAGCACTGATCGCTGTATAAATGACAATGGTTCCAAAATAGTGTCAAAAGTGTTCGATGTGTCCGCCATAATGTCGCAGTCATGATAAAAATCGCAGATCACCGATATTACTAATAAAAAAATTATAAAAATGCCATTAATCTATCCCCTATTTTGTAGACACTATAACTTTTGCGCAAACCAATCAATATACGCTTATTGCGACTTTTTAAACTAAAAATATGTAGAAGAATACATATCGGCCTAAAATGAGAAAGAAATTAGTTTTTTTATATATTTTTGGGGGATATTTATTATAGCAAAAAGTAAAATATATTGCTTTTTTTTTTCAAAATTGTCACTCTTTTTTTGTTTATAGCGCAACAAATAAAAACCGCAGTGGTGATCAAATACCACCAAAAGCCACCAAAAGAAAAGCTCTATTTGTGGGGGAAAAAGGACTTCAATTTTGTTTGGATGCAACGTTGCACGACCGCGCAATTTTTTAAGTTAAAGCGACGCAGTGCCGAATCGCAAAAAGTGCTCTGGTCAGAAAGGGGTTAAATTCTCCCAGGGCTGAAGTGGTTAATAAAGAAAGAAATAAGCTTACCTGTAGGTAAAAATAAAATTGGAGAGTTTACTACCACTTTAATGGGGGGGGGGGGGGCACAGACAGCAATAAAAACTGACAAGCATTCTAATCCATCTCCACTCTACCAAAAAAAAAAAAAAAAAAAAGTTTTGTCTTTAGTTATACTTTCAATCAATCAAAAGGGAAGCTATGCCTATTCAATTGTTTGCCAAATCGATCCTTTCATTTCAAAGCTCAACTGAAGAAGCTGATTGGTTGCCATGCACAGCTGCTTCAGTTTTAATAAATTCCCCCAAGTATGTATCCTTTCAATAATTCAAAGATAAAGGACCAGTTCACACCACATGCAGTCCAGTGTGTTTTAATGCATGAAAAGTAGGTTATATGGTTTCCAATGGCATAGTTCACACCAGTGTTAATTTCGTCGACTAAAATTACTAAAACATTTTAGTTGACTAAATAAATACTATTTTAGTTGACTAAAATACGACTA